>OW964571.2:23261469-23861469 GCA_943138885.2 Tholera decimalis | reverse complement strand
ATTGCTATGCTAAGAATAATAAAAACTCAGTAGGACTGTATTATTTTTTACTGTAGCGTAAATGTTTTGATCTTCAAGGTTAAGTAACGATTGCTGAGGTTGGTCCGTGGATGAATGACCAGCCTTACTAATTGAGATCTTTTGCCTTAAAAACCGGTTAAGCTGAGTCCTGGAAGTGAGTTGTACATCTTTGAAAGTCTTTACGGATAGTCAGAATCCAGGAAATCTGTCACAATTATTGCTAAGGAGTATTGTGTTTCCCAGCTACTGGGTTGCGGAGTTCAGATTACGCAGCTGGCATCATCTGGGCTCACTCGTTCCTCCGTATACCTCATCTATCGCTTACAAACAGGCGAGATCGATGTCAAGAGTGGGCTTATTCGGAATAAAATATAACATAAAATAAAAAAATTCTACATTCGCAATCGTTGAAAGAATAGCGGTGCGTCTGGAGTGTCACTTCTGTAATTTCTATAACTCTATGTCCTGGTGACGGTTACTTTTTCTTAATCCTGCTTACTTACCCTGTAGTGGAATAAAACGCTTGATTCATATCAGTTTAGTTACAGAGCTGACCTCTTGAAACGTATCTTTGTCATTTTGTAGAACTAACTCTGGTCTAAAATATTGGATAGTTTTCGCTTGTGTTATATTTTTCTTCAATTGTAAATTGACTTTAGTCTTTATAACAAACCGAGTAGTAAGCATGGATGAATGTTTATTTGATTAAAACAATAGTCTATAAAATCTATCGATTAGAGTATAAAAAAAGAAGGACAGTTATATTTTGCTTCATTACATCGATACCAAAGTTAAAACATAAAGTGCATCAAAGTTAAATAGCCCTACTGTTGACTTGTTTCGTCACTTCTGTGTATAAGGTTAAAATATTACGTAGATGTGACGTCACGTAAAATTGCAACGTACTTACTACACATAAAATTTTTGGTAACATTTCAAAAATATCGATTATTGTTTGATAATGTATCTTCATTTGCTTTTTCCCCAACTATATTAGGGTCGGCTTCCAGCCTCGTCGGATGTAGCTAAGTACTAGTGGTTTTATATGGAGGGACTGCCTATCTGACCTGCACAACTCAGTAACTGGGTAACGCAAAATCCGTTGGCAAGACTGATGACAGATTTCCTGATTACCGACTGTCAAAGATGCAAGTACAAATGACAGCCGAGACCAACGGCTTAACGTGTTTTCCGAGGCGCGGAAGACGCTGAAAAACTAATTTGTATTAAATAAAAAAAACTAATATTACGATTTGAATATTAGTGAAACTTATCTGACTCCTATTAAACCACCCATGAGTATGTCCTTTGTAAAGGATCAAAACGATAGTGCACACTGAACAACCGTTTCACCGTTCTTCTTGTTAATCTGGGGGCACGCCAGTGCCCCCGCCAAGTCGAGCAAAACGCGGCACGGCCGTACCATACTTTTCTCGAAGCAATTCAGGCCATTTTCGACCCCGTATAACCTCGTTGTGGATAAAACTAGAAGCCTGAATTTTCAGTAACCAAGCAGGCATTTTATAAACATGATATATTTCAAATTTCATTGAAATTAAATGAAATGAAATATTTATTTGTAAATTGGTTATAAATAGCACTTTTACACGTCATGTTTTTTTGCGTGTTAAGTTTAGCTAGATGAGGCCGGTATTTCCTAACTGACTACTCTGAGAAGAAACACCGAAACAAACTCAGAGGTCATAGTCTCTTTTAAAGTCCAGACAATTTGTATTTGTATATGAGAAGCATGTAGGTTCATGTCTGTGGTATTTTTTTGAGGAAATAACCACGCAAATTTGATCGGACCTGTCCAGACAGTGCAAGCATTTGTCAGTTATCATGTAGCTCAACTTAGAACTTAAGGAGCTCAACAATTTGACAAAAAAAACCAAAGGACATTTGGGTAGGCCACACAAGTTCTCAAACTGCTTGACATCATTAAATAAATTATAGTGAAAGTAAAAACAACGAAGAAAGAATAACCTACATTGTCCTCACATTAACAATAATGAAATAATTATATATAAAAAGAAACCCAAAAACAAAATAAATAGGTATATACAATACTTAACAAAACAAATATTTTAATCAATAAAAAATAAATCAACTATCAAAAATTAGAAAATAAAAAGGGCTCACGTATATCACTGGAGCATCTCATTCCCAAGCCTTCTTGTCCTCGATATAATCTTTAACACCGTAAAAAGCTTTCTGATATAGCTTACATTTTATAAACAATTTGAATTTATGAATACTTAGTTCTTGAATATGGCTAGGAATTTTATTATAAAAACGTATACATTGGCATCTAAACGAACCACCTATTTTTTTAACCTTGTTTTAGGAATGATATATGATTCTTTATTTATTTATTTATTATATACTTTATTGTACACCTTACAATACATTTAAAGATACAAATAATAAAACTAGTGTACAATGGGCGGTCTTATCGCACAGGGCAATCTCTTACAGACAACCTTTAGATGGACAGAAATGAAAGGAGACAGATTTAGGGCAGTCAGTGTACAACATCATACTAATTAAACATAATAATATAAAATACATACCATATATATGAATATAATATATTTATTTATTTATTTATTTATTTTATTTTCGGAAGGCTTACAGACTAATAACATTATAACAATAATATTTAAAAACTAAGTTGCTAATTACAAGCCCTCACAGATAAATAAAGTTATGTAAAAAAAAAGACTATGTTCAAACTGAACTAGCCTAATACAAAATAGACTGATGTGTTCTATTCGACTACACAAGTTAACTAAAACAATTAATTTATGTTCAGGTGTGCAGTTCAATTCAAATGCAAGTAGGTGCAACAGGTTCAAAAAATGGCTTTGCTAAGAGCTTCCTTAGTGTGTTTGCATTGGTGCAAAACAAATCCACATCATGTTCACAACAAATTTTGTTGAAGCTGCGACTCGCTCTACAGAAATAGGCATTACGCCTATAGTTAGTGTTTACAGAAGGTACACGTAGAAGTGGTCGCTGTCGCAGCCCCATTTGATTAGTGCGTAACGTTAACTTAGAAACAAGTTCAGTACTGTCAATTAAATCATTTGCAATATTTAATAAGTAACATATGTCATTAATATTACGCCTTTGGTCAAGCGGCAGAAAATGGTACCTTCTACATCGGTGATTGTAATCTACAGATACTTGTTTCGCCCTGTAATCTAGGTACTTAAGAAATTTTCTCTGAATACCCTCAATGCGAGAGATGTAGATCCCGTACTGAGGGTTCCAGACTTGTGATGCATACTCAAGATGGCTGCGTACGAACGAACAATACAAAACTTTGATCGGTTTTAGCGATCGGAAAGAAGCCGAGGTTCTAATTATGAAACCAAGTGCTCTCGATGCTTTTTTTACTATTCCATCAATATGCTTATCGAAGAGCAGCTTGCTGTCTTGTATAATCCCAAGATCCCTAACAGTATTGACCTTCCCTATACCGATATTGCATAGTGTGTATGATGAATCAATTAACGACTTCTGGCGCGTAAAAGTCATGTGATAACATTTTGATACATTCAATTCAAGCCTGTTACGTCTACAATATTCATCAAATCTATTCAAATCAGCTTGTAACAGGTACGTATCAGCTATATTTCGGATAGTTTTATGAATCTTCATATCGTCGGCATAAAGTAAAATATAACAATTTTCGAAACAATATTTCACATCGGCAATAAAAATAGTAAACAATAGGGACCCTAATATGGAACCCTGAGGAACTCCCGAGGGGACAAAACACCATCCAGAGGTGTACCCCTGAAGCACTACAGCTTGCGTTCTGTTATCAATATACGAGGAAAACCAACGATATAAATCTCCATGTATTCCGGCCTTAAATAACTTCTCCATGAGCAGTGCGTGGTCAATACGATCAAAACATTTACTATAATCAGTATAAATGACGTCAACTTGTGCGCGGTTTCCATACCCTCGGATATGTATTCATGGGATAAGATTAAGTTAGATGTAGTGGAACGCTTCCTGAGAAAACCGTGCTGCTCAACACCAAAGTAGCACTTCAAAGCATTGTATACGTCAGTAAACACAATACGTTCTAAGATTTTTGAGAACAGACATATCTTGGATATCGGTCGGTAATTAGAGATATCCGAGTTATTACCTTTTTTAAATACTGGAGTAACGAACGCAGACTTCCAAATTTTTGGAACTATGCCTTCGGACAGTGACCGCCTGAATAAAATACAAAGTGGTTCAACTAAGCTGTCCGCACAATTTACTATAAATAATGGAGGCATGTAATCAGGACCGCCAGATTTGGCAAGGTCCATGGTCTTTAATAACTTTAGAACTTGAGAATGAGACACACGAATTGAGCCGATACACGTTAAATCATGTTCAACGCTAATGCCACCGGAAGTAGTCACAGGCACGGGATTCGGTTCCTGGAATGTTGAATGGAAATAGTCTGCGAATAAATTGCTGATCTCCTCACCTGTACTTGCTGTCTTATCACCATAATGCATTACTTTTGGAAAAGTACCAGAGTTTCTTTTACTCTTAACATACGACCAAAAGGATTTCGGGTTCTGAATGATCGAAGACTCAATTCTATCCATATATCTATTGAAACACGTTTTCTCCAAGTTAGCTGCTCTATTACGTAAAATAGAAAAAGAGTGAAAGTCTGACATATTGCCGTAAGTTTTGTACTTGCGGTGGTATTTATATTTTTCTTTTAATACTTTAACCAACGCCGAATCATACCAAGGCGGACACGATGACCGTCTAACTGATTTAATCGGGATATGTTTATCTCTAAGCTCATATAATTTATTATAAAAAAGTTCCACAGCACTATCTAACGATTCATGAATTAAAAATTCATTCCAATTGATTTGGTCAAGTTCAGATTTAATAGCCGCGTAGTCACCCCTACAAAATACATATTTCGTAGTCAATTTGTCGCTTAATTTGTGAATCTCAACGAAATCGGCAGTAATCAATAGTGGTTTATGATGCGGGTCTACAGGTAATGCTAAAGGGTCGTGACATTCATTAACATTGACAGAATCGTTACAAAAAACTAAGTCCAATAACCTCGCATTTCTGTTTCTTTCACCGTTATATTGGGATAGGTTAGAAGTAAGAACTCCATCAAAAAAGTCCCTCAAGTAATGACATGATATATTTTGCGGAATTAGTTCATTACCTTTAGAACTTATCCATTCTACATTATTACCAAAATTAAAATCACCCATAATAATGAATTTGTCTAAAGGGTGGGTTAAGATCAGATGGTTAGTGTTAATACTAAAATTATGTAATTGATTATGGTATGAGTTGCCAAGGTTTTCTTTACAAAGATATAAAGCACAAATGTGTAAATTATAATTTACCGCTGGCCTAGATCTTTTTAAGATAAGTGAGACCCAGATATGTTCGGCCGAGCTGCGCCAATCATGTCGTTCTACAACAGTAAGCTCACTTCTAACCGCTATCAAAACGCCACCGCCCCGCTTCTGAGAGGTTTTAGAGTAATCGCGATCACGCCTCCACACCAAATAGCGACTATCAAATATCTCAGCATTAAATATATCATCCGCAAGCCACGTCTCAGTGAATACAACTACATCATATGCACTAAGAGATATTTTATGAAATATATCGTTTGTTTTCGTACGCAGACCACGCACATTCTGATAATAAACGTTGAGATTAGCCATCACAAGTTGTTAATTCAATAACTATGAAAAATAAACAAATAAAATGGACGAAGAAAATTAAGTAATGTGCCAAAATATTTAAACAGTATTCATATTCTCGATAATATAATATAACGGAGGTAGAAGGTTCACAATAATCTATTAAGCACAGGAAAGTACAGTGTTCACACACAAATAACTTCAATATACATGAACCAACCATACCTTGAATACAAACAAAAGGTGATGAACGGTTGCAAAACAACAATTGAAGACAGCACCAAATAGTATTAATACACATTACACAGTATTCTAAATTAGACTTTAAACTTAACGCAATTAAGTCGTGATATAATAGTTTCATACAAGTAGTTTTTATAAAGAAATAACTCATTAGCACAGTGCAATAGCACAGAATGTTTAGGAATACGCAAGTAGCACAGAGCGGCCTACGGTTACCAAGCCGTTTATGTGCACAGCTGATTTCTATTATTAGACAATTTTTGAGAGGTCCTTTTCTGATTTCACTATCATAACTGGGGTGGTGTCCATTTTTCTCACATGGATTTTTGAGTGTTTGACCCATACATATTGAAAATCCGCTTCAGCCGCCAGTTTTTTAGTTTTAGATAGCAATATTTTATTTTTAAACGTTAAGTGGTCATTTATAAATATTCTCTGATTGCCTGCTAATCCAATTTGGTTGGTTGTTAGTGGTGATGTCTTGGAGAAATATCTCGCTGCAGCAACAAAATCCTCTTTAACATAGCGATTACAAAACGAAACAATGATTGGTTTTATGTGATCTTTTTCGCGCGTAGGTACTCTAGTAATAAAGTTGACCTGGCCTTTGACAATAGGGTAATTAATTTTGGTACCAATACTGGAGATAATATGGAATAAGTTTTCATTATTTGACGGCGATAAACCTTTTACTTCCACATTGTTCATGCGCAACCATTGATCCTTACTATCTGAATCTTCTTCCAGTTTATCCAGACGCGCCTGAAGCTGATCTACCTGACCCTGCACCTTCTCCAAACGAACGACACGCTGTTCCACGTCACTTATCCTTCGATTAAACTCCATAACAATTTCATTGAATTGCTGGTTTAGAGAGGATTTCATGTCAGCAAACTCACTCCTAAGTGCCAGGATTTCATCCTTCAGACCTTCCAATGGAGACAACTTTGCAGCCAAGGCTCGAAGCTCACGTAACACAGCAGATTCCGTTTCCAACCCTGGTGGCACTGGTGAACTAGTTGGATGAAGAGCACACGTCTGTTTGCATTTCATGCATCGCCATGAGAGCTTCCTGTCTCCCAGCTTACGGTGGCCAGCCTCAGTGATACCAGCACATTGGAAATGCAACTCGTTTTCGCATACTGAGCAACGCACTCCATCAGTTAATTGATCATTGCAGATACCGCACTTCTTACGGACATCCATTATTTGGTTTTAAGCTTGAACTATGATAATAAAGCGCTTTCAGCGAATGTATAAAGCAATTAGCGTCTAGCGGCGCAAGATGGTATAAAGCGGTAGTATAATGCTTAAAGCGCTGAGAAGCGTTGCAGTGCTACTCGCTCACACAGCATGGAAAGATTTTAAACGGCTTTGTAACGTTGATAAACAGAGATTATTCACCATGTAAACTTAGTCACTGCACTTGTCGGTCTATTATTTACTTTAACACTAAAATTTTTAATTAAATTTACACTTTAGACTATGTAATAACAATAATTTATGCGGAGTCAACAGAAACACGTATGCTAAGGCACGTAAGCAGTGTTGTATGTATACTAATACATATCAAAATCATAATAGAGAAAGGAGGGGAAAAATTAAATTATAGTGAGAGGTAATGCTCTTTCACCATTTTTTTGAAAGTAGGTAATGTTTGAGCACGCCTCACATCTATGGGCAATGCATTCCATAAACAGGCTGCTTGGATAGTGAAAGATTTATCGAAGAAAGAAGTGGAATGCATACGGATACTTAACTCTAAATTTTCCGATGATCTCAAGGACCTTGAATGTGTGTCACAGAGAAACCGAAAACGGTCTTTAAGATAAAAAGGAGTTAAAGGATTAAATAAGACATTATAAAGCAGAGCAAGCAGAGCGAAACCTAATAGGAAGCCATTTGAGCTTAGTACGAAATTCAGAAACATGGTCATATTTGCGCAAGCCAAATATAAACCTAATACAGAGATTTTGAAGTCGCTCTAGCTTGCCAAATTGGTCTTGGGTCAAATCAAGATAGCTGGCATCAGCATAGTCCAAGATAGGAAGAAGAAGAGACTGTGCAATTGCAATTTTAGTGGTGATGGGAAGAAAATTACGAAGCCGTCTCAGGGAGCCTGCAGAAGCAAACAGTTTACGACTGACTTCCTGCAGTTGCTTCGTCCAAGACAGAGTTTTGTCGATGTATATCCCCAAGTTTTTCACGGCGTGACTGAACGGAATGACGGTGTTATTAAATGAAACTTCGGGAAGTGTCGACCAGTCGATCTTAGAGATAGTCCGGGAGCTACCAACAACAATTACTTGGGTTTTGGCGGGATTAATTTTCAGTCCGAACTCAGTGCTCCAATCACTAATCCGAGCGAGGTCCCCATTAATTGTCCCAATGGCATCAGATAATTCGACGAGGGGTGCTTGCGTGTAAATTTGCAAATCATCAGCATACAAGTGGTAGAAGGAAGATAGTCGTGGAGTGATAGCATTAATAAAAAGTACGAAAAGTAAAGGAGATAAAACGCCACCCTGCGGCACACCGGCAGAGGTGTCACACCAAGAAGAGAAAGAATCCTCCATGCAAATACGCTGCCGGCGACCAAACAGGTAACTACGAAACCAGTCAATGACCGAAGGAGATATGTTAAAAGAGCATAGAACGCCAAGCAGAATGTCGAAGTCAACTGTATTAAAAGCATTGCTAAAGTCAAGTAGTGCGAGTACCGTTAACTTCCCCATCTCCATGCCTGACCTTATATCATCCGTAATATGAACGAGTGCTGAGGTAGTGCTGTGACCAGGTCGAAAACCAGATTGGAAGGGATTTAAAAGATTATGTTTAGAAAGGAAGGCGCTGAGTTGTTGATGTACAAGTTTTTCAAGGACTTTGGATAGAAAAGGAAGAATGGAAATGGGTCGGTAGTCAGAGAAAGATGCGGGATGCGATTTCTTAGGTAACGGGATAACTTGAGCGTCTTTCCAAGCTTGTGGAAAGATACTACTAGAAATAGAGAAGTTAAGGATATAAAGGATGGCCGGAAGAATGTTGTCAAGGATAGGAATGATCATCTTACGACTGAGACAGTCACTACCCACAGCGTCGGACGTAATAGACACAATACTCTTTTTAACATCACAAGCAGCAAATTGACTTATGACAAAAGGAGAATAATCAGGTACCGGAAGGTTTGAAAGATAATTTAGAGTAGCAGCTTTAGTGGCCCTATCTAATACAGGCGAAGTAGAAAAATGACTATTAAGTAAGTTGAAGTCTAAGTCCTTAGGAATTGTTTCATGACCCTTTTTTCCGATACCTAAAGATTTGAGAAAATTCCAGACCTTAGCTGGATCACCATTCTGAACGGTACTGTGGATATATTGGCGGTTTGCATTTCTACACACCTTGCTGCAGTGATTTCTGATTGACACATATTTTTCCCTGTTGCTGTCATTTGGTTGAATTTTGAATTTAAACTTGGCAGCTGCTTTCTTATTAATCAAAAGTTTAATTTCATCAGTCAGCCAAGGTGCTGGGAGGTGCTTTACTCTGACAGCTCGAACAGGCGCATGCCTGTCGTAAAGCTGAATAAGGGAAGAAGTAAGAAATTCAACCTGCTGATCAACCGATAAATATTCAACCAAAGGCGCCCAGTCAATGTTGTTGGCATCCTCTCGAAGCTGGTCAATGTTCATCCCACTAAAATTGCGAAGGAGAAGAGTTTTGGACCTATGCTTGGGAGGACGAATTTTATACGATGTGTAAATTAGGTCATGATAGGAGAAAGCGTCTGCCGAACATTGGCCGTGCTTAGCGATATGAACAAGTGATGAGACTAAAACAAGGTCAAGTAGTGAAGGAACTGAGTTAGGAAAATGGTGAGTGGCATCAAGATTGAGAATAGAGAGATTAGTTGACTCAACAATATGGAGAAGAGAATTAGAACGGGCGTCTTTTTTAAGGAGGCACGTATTAAAGTCACCCATTATGATGCTATGACTGTAAGAGGGAATTAAAGTTTCTAATATGCGCTCAAAAGAAGAAAAGAAATTTATTCGTAGAGAAGAGCTGTAGTAGACTCCAAGGAGAATTTTTGAGTGGTGTAATTCAACTTCCACGAAAAGATGTTCACCGGCGTTCGATGGGGTCGGCTGTGAGGACATGGTAACAATGGAAAACGGGATATAACTTCTCAGATAAATGGCCACACCACCACCACCACCGACCGCGCGGTCATTTCTGATAAGTTGAAAACCTGGAAGAGAGTAAGAAGAAGAAGGAAGGCAAGGTTTTAACCATGATTCTGAAACTAGAATTGCATGTATATTCTTACAGTCAAAACTGGCCAGCATTTCAGGGAAATGAGCCGGGATACTCTGAGCGTTAATGTGGACTACATTAAAGTTCTTGGACACATCGGAAAATAACGAAACCAGAGTTTCGCTTAGGGATGGAATACTTTCAAAGCTTTCATCATTGCTATCTAAAGAATAAAAAGTATCAGTATCACTGCTGCAGCCAGAGCTGAGCATAAATATATGAATTCAAAAATAAATAAATACTTACAACAATAATTAACGCGGTAAACTATGAACTAACTAACTAAACTACGTCCACCTGCCAGTTGTGTATAATAAGAGAGTAAAAATAAAAATAACTTAAACAAAAAGAAACCAATTAAGATCTTAATCTTAATTGGTTTCTTTTTGTTTAAGTTATTTTTAGTCCAGTCCAGTTTTTTAGTCCATGCACATAATATTAAAACAGACACAATTTTATCTAACAAAGCAGTAAACACTAGACTTAAACAATAAAATTTGGAGCGTGTAACGGAGCTAAATTAAAATTAATGTTTAAGATATTCAGTCCATAGTATGGAACGCAAACAAATGAGACAGAATCTAGATACGACATAATTATAGTAATTGACAGTGACAGTTGACATTAAAACATATAAGAAAAATATATAGGTCCCATATATTTTTCTTATATGTTTATTTTACCCACCTACGTAAACAAAATAGGAAAATATTAACTAACAAGTTGGTGAAACATAAATTAAGAATTAAGAAGTAACAAATACTGGAACTATCTACTTAAAAGTAAACAAAAATGACTAGTGCCTGAACTACAAATACCTGAAGGAAGAACAACAAAATAACTATAATCACTTCCTGGCTACAACACGCTTGAGTTTAGCAGCGACTTTCCTCACTGTAACCGGTTGAACAGCGACGCTTGCCTCCGGCTGTCCAGAGACCTCCTCCGACTGGGCCGCCACGCGCTCGGACTGCTGCGAGATCCTGTTTAGGTCGGCCAAGGAGGTTATTCGATGCCGGGATCCTTTTGAGTCAAGGACGAACACGGTGCCTTCCGTAGTCCAGCATCGGGTTACACCAAATCTTTCCCGCGCTGCCATGAAAACGGTGTGCCTTGCCTTAGTGAGGAACTCTGACATAGTGATACCGGACCCTTTCAATTTAGTCTTTGCAAACCAGATTTTATCCCGGAGAACCAAATCATGCAATTTGACTAATATTGGTCGCGGATTCTGAGATGTGCTGCGCCCCATTCTGTGACACCGCTTGATGCCAGACACTACTAAGTCAAGCTTGAGATGGTTCTTGACAAGCTGTGTCACCAACTGTGCAGTCTGCTCCTCCTGCTCCTCGGCCACACCATGCAACAGCAAGATTTTCCGCATCCCACGCATCTCCATGTTGTCAAGGCTCTGGGCAAGAAAACCAACCTGCTGCTGGAGAGTATTAAGTGCTTGAACTATAAATGTCCGGAAAGTAGCAAACTCTGTTGCCAAACTTGAGGTGGTGATTGCTGTTGTGGAAGGACTTTTTTGTAATTCCTTTTCAAACTCTGTCATCCTCTCATTGAATAAATTACTCATGTCAGATAACGTGCGATTGATTGCTTCCATTGTGATGACTGTGATGAAGTTTTATACTTGTGATTAGGAGCTGCAAACACTTCACTGGCAGGTAGAAACTACTAACTAGCAATATGTACCATTGAAGTGTTAATCTGATATATATTTTCTTTGTTCCTTGTATTTACACTATGAATATCACTGTATTTTTTAAACAGATTAATATTTTTGTGTGCATACAAGAGATTCTCATAAATATACTGAGATGGCACAGTCATAATATTAATCTCTTTAAATTTGTCTCTTAAGGAGTGCTTAGGATTTAATTTATAAATTGCACGAATGGCCCTTTTTTGTAATACAAATGTTGTGTGAATGTCGGCAGCATTTCCCCAAAGTAAAATGCCGTATGACATCACACTGTGAAAGTAACTAAAGTAGACTAAACGTGCTGTTTCGATATCAGTTAATCCACGTATTTTTCTAACGGCATATGCTGCAGAACTTAACTTTTTTGACAATTTATCTATATGGGGGCCCCACTGAAGCTTTGCATCCAAAGTTATGCCCAAGAATACTGTGGTATCTTCGGGTTTCAATATGGCAGGCTTTATTGATATACTAGTATTCACTTGTCTAACATGAGGTAACGTAAATTTTAGGCATTTGGTTTTTTTCTCATTAAGAAGAAGATTATTAACATTAAACCAGCTAACTACAGTCGCAAGGGCTCTGTTTACTTCTTCAGTACCTGCTGTTGACGTTTAATTTTAAATAAAAGAGAAGTATCGTCAGCGAATAACACTATGTCATGATTTTTGATTAGGTACGGCAAATCATTTATATGTAGGATTAGGAGGAGTGTCAGGAGTGTCGAGAGATACAGCATCAGGGTTTGGAGTCCCCATTAAGATAAACAAGTTGGTTTAAGCAAAATCTGATATTTATTTACTGAGTTTACTAATAATGAAATAATGATGTCCCCATGGGGACTTGGCAATCGCAAAAACAATGTAATTTATATATGTATGTATTACTTGTGAGATATATTGTGTTTTCATGCGATGGCCGAGTCAATCTGAACAACCGTTTCACCGTTCTTCTTGTTAATTACTATTGATCAAACTACGTTCCAACGATAAATCAATAACCATTAGCAAGAAATATATTTACATAACCATTTCTAGTGTATAAGATTGTCAGTGCACTCTAAGGCTTTCAATATTCAAAGCGAAAATAATTAAAATGCAGGAAACCATAGTCTTAAAGATGATGGTTACCGTCGCCGAGGTTCTGCTTAGGATGTGTTCATAAGCCGCAGCGTTGAGGGGCCCTAACAGGGCCATTGTCTACTGGGGTTGCGGAAATGTTCTAACAAGATACCGCGGCCCGGGAACGTAAAGGCAATTGAAGGAACAGGGTGGGTTTTTAGTCAGTTGAACTCAGACACTCCCTTCCACTCCACCTAGAGCAGAAGGTGTCATTTGATGACTTTTTCTCGAAAATAATAGGTATCACTACATAGTATAAAACAAAGTCGCTTCCGTCTGTCTGTCCTTATGTATGCTTAGATCTTAAAAACTCCGCAACGGATTTTGATGCGGTTTTTTAAATAGATAGAGTGATTCTTGAGGAAGGTTTTAGTGTATAATAAGTTAAGGTTTTGTGTAGATTGAATGAAAAACGACGATTATACTTCAACATGTCGGAAAGAATTAAGCCTATCGGGAGCTTTAATCGAAAACGCTGCCAAAACCTTTTGAGTTATAAAAATACAATATATGGCGGGATTGTTTCTCTTTTATAGATCTACAAAAATACGCGATGGCATATGTCTATCTCACAAGAATAACCCACAATAACAATTTTTTCTTTTACAAATTACATTAAAATAATGGGTCATATAGGAATCTTTTTTTAACAGTACAGATAGATAGATAGATAGATAGATCCCATAAAAAACAATATTTGTCAAAAACCCAAGTCTCGCAACTTAGTTGTTCTACCGTAAAAAGTTGTGAGATCCATGTAATACCAAGTCGGTTATTAATTTATTCAGTCCCTACTTAAGGGACCTTCTGTCTTAAGTTGTTACGTAATTATCTAACCTAACGACATCTTATAGTGACCATATTAATATTAAAAATCTTTACCGTTTTAAATAAATAGATTGACTCGGCCATCGCATGAAAACACAATATATCTCACAAGTAATACATATATTACTTGTAGTCTATGTAGTGTATGTCTAGTAATACAAATTTTATTAAATAAATTATACACGTATGGAATTCGGGGTACTTCATTAGATCTTATAGCTTCTTATCTAACTAACAGAAAACAGTCCACATTAGTTACTCGAATATGCACCAAATCTAGAGAAGAAATTAATTACACTTCGGAATATAGAGAAGTCAAACAAGGTGTGCCACAAGGGAGTGTTTTGGGCCCTCTGCTCTTTATAATTTATATAAATGACCTTCCAAGGGTAACTAATCATCCCACTATACTTTTTGCTGATGATAGTACTGTCGTTTTCACAAACAAGAACAAGTTATCCTTAGAACAAGATATAAACAAAACTTTAAGTGATATTATAAAATGGCTAACAAATAATAATTTAAAAATGAACTTTGATAAAACTAAAATTATGATATTTCGCAATCGTAAAGCCCAATTTACTGACATTAATATAAATTATACAGGAAACAAAATAAATGAAATAAAAACTACAAAATTCTTAGGCATGTCAATTGATTATAATTTAAATTGGAAGACACATATTGATACTCTAAACAAAAAATTAAATAAGCAATCATACGCCTTACATATGCTAGCAAAAACAGTAAGCACCTCTGCTGTACTTGCAGCGTATCATGGCTACGTGGGATCCCTGATAAAATATGGTATTATATTCTGGGGTCATTCCACCAATAGGGAAATGGCATTTAAGGCGCAAAAGCGGTGTATTAGGGGTATGTTTAACATCCACCAGACCGATAGCTGCAGACCATATTTTATCAAGCACAATATATTAACTCTGCCTTGTGTCTACATTTATGAGATTGCTGTCTTTGCAAGAAATAATAAACAACTATTTAATAAGTATAGAAGTAAGCGACATATTAAAAAAAATTTGGGGCAAACCTAAAACGACGGCTTTGTATGCTAAAAGTATTTTCAGTATGGCACCGCGTATTTACAACCACTTACCGAAGTCTATAGTAGAAACTCCATCCATCAATGTGTTCAAAAAGAATTTAAAAAGATTTTTGCTTTATAAATGTTATTATACTGTTCAGGACTACTTAAGAGAGGATGTAAGGACATATGTTAATCCCATAAATAATGCTGTTGGCGTGATATAATAATATTACATACATTTTAAATATTGACATTGTTATATATTACTTTAATATTTATCAATAAATAATACATATATCTTGACATTCTCGTTTAATACTTTATGACATTTTAATTCTTTAAGTGACATTATAATTATTATTGTTTTTTTTTATTTTTTTTTTATTTTTATTAAGTACTTTTTATGTTTTACAATTAACAATTTTTTGTATTAATGTAACTATGTTGTAATTGAGATTTGCATGCCGCGGGCCTAATATGGCTGAACTGTGCTCTATTTCTTTTACCAACTGTATACCCATAACCAATATTAGCAAATAAATGAATTTGAATTTGAATTTGAATATATAAATTAAATTGTTTATTGCGATTGCCAAGTCAATCTATTTATTTAAAACGGTAAAGATTTTTAATATTGATATGGTCACTATAAGATGTCGTTAGGTTAGATAATTACGTAACAACTTGAGACAGAAGGTCCCTTAAGTAGGGACTGAATAAATTAATAACCGACTTGGTATTACATGGATCTCACAACTTTTTACGGTAGAACAACTAAGTTGCGAGACTTGGGTTTTTGACAAGTATTGTTTTTTATGGGATCTCATTGCTTTTTGTAGAAAGTGCTACTTTTTTCCTTTCCGGTACCTTCTACTTCTTGTATACCAACAACGAGTTTTCTTAAAGCCCTCTCTCTGTCTTATGAGCTTTTCTTATTTTTGTAGGTAGCCTTCCTTTTTTTATTTTCCGGTACTACTTCTTGAACTTCAGCTAAAGTTTTTTTCAAAGCCCACTCCCTGTCTCTATGGGTTTTTTTCGGAGGCTTTGATACGCACATATGAATACGCACGTACGTCTTTTGCATATTAGTAATAATTAATGCCGCACTCGTCAAACATCTCGGTTAAAGTTAATCCATAAATAAGTAATTATGCAATTTCGGGCAATTTACTCTACTTAATACTCCCCAATACTCTTAATACTTCTTGCTTTTTTATTCCGTTGACCATTTAACAAGTTACCTTTGAGCATAATTATTATATCTAGGTACCTATCTACACTGGAAGATACGGTGGAGCATATGGTCGAGGTGTGCCCTGCATGGGTGGAGCACCGTCGTATCCTCATAGAGGCGATCGGCGGCGGCGACTTCTCGCGCCCTGCTCTGGTTTAGAACATGGTGCGAAGCGAGAGGGAATGGGATGCAGTCACCTCCTGCTGCGAAGCAGTCATGCTAGCGAAGGAGGAGGCCTAACGTGCGAGGGAGAGGCCACTCTCTTCCTCGCGCCCCAGCCGCCGGGGGAGACGCCCCGGGCGTCGTGGATCGCGAGTCGATTTCGGGCCACCGTAGGTGCGGGCCTGCGGATGGCGAGCAGGGGTCGCTCACCGTCCGGTATGGACCAGGCCCGGGTCGGCGGCGCATTGTGTTCCACGCGCGCCTCAAAAATCTGTTAATACCAGTGACGGGGCCTCATAGGGCCATTGCCTGTCGGGGTTTATGGGAAAGTTCCATCGAGATACCGCGGCCCCGGAACTTTAGGGCTTACGAAGGAATAGGGTGGGTTTTTAGTCAGTAGAATTCTGATACACCCGAGCGGAAGAAGTCATTCGATGATATTTTTCACCAAAAAAAAAAAGTACCCATCTACATCTATTATTTCATTATATTATACAGATACACTGATTAATTAACTGCAAATGTAACTTTGTAATCCTATATATTTATATGGGATCACAAAGTTATTTATGCAGTTGATGTATCTAGAAAACTGGAACGAAATTGAAAAATATTATAGTTTTTCCTTGATTCATATACTAAACACTAATTGTATTCTAAATTTGAAGCTTCTATGTCTGCTAGAAGTGCTTTAGACTTTTGATGATCGGTCAGTCAGTGAGTGACAAAATTTACAAAATTAAGGAACTTTGACTCGTTATAATTCTTAAACTTCTGGTTCAAATTGAATGAAATTTGAAATATACCGTGTTTATACAATGCCTGTTTGGTTACTGAAAATTCAGGCTTCTAGTTTTATCCACAACGAAGTTATAGGGGGTCGAAAATGGCCTGAGTTGCTTCGAGAAAAGAATGGTACGGCCGTGCCGCTTTTTTGCTCGACTTGGCGGGGGCACTGCCGTGCCCCCAGATATACTCTTTATTGTACACCATAACAGAATTAAATAAGGACTTAAAAACTACAAAGGGTGTTACAATTGGCGGTCATATCGCTAAAAGCGATCTTTTACAGACAACCTTTAGATGGATTTGACACAGCAGGAGAAAATAAATTCGCGGGTAGTCCATGGTGTACTATTTACTTATATACAATAAATAAGTAATAACCTACATACTCAATACACATATACATATACATACATAAAAATAACAAAGCTGAGATATATAAAAAATAGTAACATATTAAAGAGAGAGATAGAGATCTTTTACCATGTTTTTGAAAGAAGGAAGGGTTTGTGCTTGTCTTACTGACACGGGAAGAGTATTCCACAGTCGTACTGCTTGAGCTGCGAACGACTTACCATAGAAATTGGTGGAGTGACTCGGTACCTCTAGCCTCAAGTTTTCCGATGACCTCAGAAATTTGGCATGTGTGTCATGGAGGAACTAAAAACGTTCTTTAAGATAAAACGGGGTCTTAGGATTGAACAGAATACTGTAAAGCAGAGACAATATGTGTAAGTTCCGGCGAAGACGTATAAGAAGCCACTTGAGTTTCGTACGAAATTCAGATACGTGATCATATTTGCGCAAACCAAATATAAATCTTATGCAAAAATTTTGAAGTCGCTCAAGTTTATCAAGTTGTGCCTCTGTGAGATCAAGATAACTGACATCAGCGTAGTCTAGGATGGGATGTAAAAGAGACGGTGCTAGCGCAATTTTAGTGGCAGTTGGCAGAAAGTTACGCAACCGTCTTAGGGAACTGGCAGAAGCAAATAATTTGCGACTCACCTCTTGTAATTGGGGACCCCACGAAAGATATTTGTCCAACCAGACCCCAAGGTTCTTAACTTTCTCGCTTAGTGGAATAGCTGTGCCCTTGAAAATAACCTGAGAAAGCTGAGACCAGTTTACCTTAGATGCTAACCTAGAGCTGCCGACTACAATGACCTGGGTCTTTAACGGGTTAACCTGCAAACCATGTGCCTCACTCCATTTGCAAACTGAAGCCAAGTCCTCGTTTATCATATTTATTGTAGCATCTAAATCAGTATAAGGCGCTTGTCTGTAAATTTGCAAGTCATCAGCATAAAGGTGGTAGGAGTATTACTCCTTATACAATTAAATATGTCAGATATGTTGAGGATTTAATGTAGATCAAAATTGCTTTTTACACTATATCAATAAAATTAATATCTTATGAGTTATCGCCGATATATGAGTGTGGCAAATTACCGGACGAGAAATTGATTAAGCAAAATCATATATAACCTTTATTACCCGAGCGAAGCCGGGCCGGGTCGCTAGTGATACATGAGCGAGAAGAAAACGTCGCTTTACAATCCGTTTGAACAGCGCCTAAGTATTCAATGTCTCTGTCAAAGCTTTTACCACTTTTACTCGGTATTCACGAAGTGCTAGTAATAAATTAAAACACAGCTTTCTATTCGTTTCTAGTGATTGGGTAGGCATTTACATAAGAATACCGTAGAATGATGCACAAATAATATACCTTACCAACCACGGCTACAAGTTCTTTCATCTATTGAATGACAAAAACTTATCATTAGGATTATCGTGTTCTCGTAACATATAACTATTATAGGGAAACTAAAACGACCATACATACTAACATACTAGTACTCAACCTCTACCATGTGCCGGGGTCTCCCCGTAAAGTATCGTTTACTCCAAGTTGCTCAAAGTTTTAGTTAGATCGAGCAGAGAGGATAAGATTCTCTCTACATGTGATGCAGTATTAATTGCGGGACATTAATAGTAATATTATTATTTATTGGAACAAAAACTCTCGTCACATATGAATTGTGTCCGATTATAGCCAAATTACACAGATATTCATTTCGTTATTTCGCTTTGATATCAAAGGCAGTAAGTATGTCTTGTATATGAACATGCACTTTTTACAAACTCTATTTTGAAGTAACTGAGTTTTAGATCTGAATTAGGTATAATAACATAGGCCTCTTCTAATAATACGAGCAGTATCCAAGAGTAGGTACCGTACCGGTCAGTTTCTCTATCAAGCATTATTAGCGAGCACACCAGATGGCTCGACACTGCCGATAAAATGCTGCATTTATATTGCAAGTTCGTTCAATGACCTTTTTGTTACGGTTGTAACTTTTAATTAGTTTAGTGATAATCTGTCTGTCTATAATTTTTTATATTATGAGTATTACATACACGTGGATTTTGGAAAAATGTATAGCCTAATTACAGAATTAACAAATAATGCACCTTACTAACTATGAAAATATTTATAGAATTGGCTCATTACTTCCTGAGATTACCCACAACTTACAAACACATACACTTATAGATTGCCGGCGACTTCGCTCGCGTAGGAATTTATTTCATTTTTCCGGCATAAAAGTAGTCTATTATGTTATTCCAGGTTGCAAAATATCTGGGCTTGCAGTCGGCGAGCAGGGGTAGCTCATCGTCCGGTAAGGACCATGCCCGGGTCGACAGTCAGCAGCATTGACAGGGCTTGACAATGCCATTGTCGGCTGAGATTGCGGGAATGTTCTAACAAGATACAGTAACTCCGGACCACGAGGGCAACTGAATGAACTGAACTGTTTTTATTAAATAGAAGTCGGACATTTTCTTCTGCTTCACTCTGAGGAGGAGGAGTCATTTGATGATTTTCCCACCGAAATAAAGGTTGTAAACTACATTTATACAATGTGACAAGTTTCGTATATATACCGTCTACCTGGGTGATCATGTATATACTTAAATAATTATTAATCTCCCAATACGACGTGACATTGTGACAAGCGTCATAAATATCTTTCTTTGTATCAAAAGAGCGCGTAGCTAAGTCCGTAGACTTAAATGGGCAGAACTACAAATAAGACCAGTGCTCAACTGATAATACTTCTCCCTACCTTCCGCAACAGAGCCAAGTCTCTTCAGTCAACATAGTTTGAACTACCTAACTACGTATAATATAAGGCCTTTGTTCGAACAGCTATGTATATTATAATAGAAGAGGATTCAGACGGAAGTTTTGTCCGCATATAAGCTCTCATTAATCAGTTTGGAATAGATTTGGGTTAAGCGTATGATGAAAAGAGAAATGAATAAAAATGCTGAAAGTTGGAGTGGTGGACAGATTAATGTATTTTGTAAGGACAGGGTATGAGAACAGTGTCGGCTCAGTGGTTACAGGCATGAATTACGTGTCGTAGGTTGTGGTTTTAACCTAGGCAGGCACATTAGTTTGTATATTTTCACCATCATCACTGCTTTAAAATTATTAAGAATCTATTCTAGGGCCTAAAAATAAGAAGACATGTGATATTAGCACTAGGCCCGCGTGGTGGATTATGACCAATTCCGTCTTAGCGAAAGATGTGTGTCACAGCAGTGGAAACGTTATAGGCTGATATGTATGGTATGAAAGACAAGGGAGTGAATGGTGTCGTCACGGTGGACAGAAAATAATCTTTTGCCACTACAAAGATTTGAAACTCAACTACACTTTGTACAGCGGATTTGGGAGGCACAGGAGCACTGTTCCCTATAACTTGGGTGAATTGGTAACTTTCAGTCTAATCCATCATAAACCACATCATCGCTTACTATTCGGTATGATAATAGTAAAATGCACTACTAAAATCTATATAAATTAATGCAACATTTTTTTTATTTTCGTGTATTTATTGGCAAACCCTCTTGGATGTAAGATTACGTTACAAATTACTAAGTAAACTAAGTAAAATTAATTTGCAAGATTTGACACGAACGAAATAACAAAGTAAGCTTGTAAAAAGAATGAAACCTTTTTGATCGGGCCAATATTCATCGGTATGTTTTAAACTTACCTCTGTGGCTTCGAAAGCAGCGCTACTCTGGATAGAATTTCTTTAAGCTGGAATTTAAATCGATGCTGAAATCCGAGCCGTGTTGAATGGGAACACATTGCAGCGTAGCTATATTGGTTTTTACAGACGACAAACGAAATTCGAACAATAAAAGTCGAGGAAAATAGTTCGAGTAGCTTCTTCCCGTAGCTTTATCTACGTGAGAAAGCGCCTTAAGCTTTTTAGCAACAGTGTAGTTTCGTTTCCCTCCGTGCCTCGGAGAGAACGTTAACGTTAGTCCCGGCTGTCATTTGTACATCTTTGACAGTCGGGAAGTTGAGAGTCTGTAAAGTCTGATACCAGTCTTGACAACGAGTATCATGTTCCCCAGCTACTGGGTTGTGGAGGTCAGATACGCAGACTCTCCATGTAAAATACTGTTATTCAACTGTTTCCGGTTAGACTGAGAGCTGATGATAAATCATTGGTATATTGATAATTCGTCCATAGGGCATTTGTACTAAAACCCCGGTAATTAGCCAAAAAATATCTCAAATAAAAACTAAGCTTGATCTTCAAATTTGATCTTTTGGGTAGAATATAAAAGTGAATTCTTTCTTACAAAGATTAGATCATCAGTCTAAAATCATGGTTAGGTAAGTCGTATTGGATGCAGAGAAAATCGGTTATCTTTGTATCGAGGTCTCTGGAGTCGCCATGACCACGATATGTATTAAACCATCCAAGTTTCTTGATGTTAAGGACAAAGCTTAAAGCTGTTAGATTATGTACTCTATCTGGCGTTTCGCCAGAATCTGCTTTGTTGAGAAAACTGTTTGGGGAAACGACTCTTTTGAAAGGGGAATGCAGATTAACAATATTATTCTATCAGTTAAATGCTGTTGTATTAAGTCACATGCGCGGGACACAAGCTTGCTTCTCAATATCCTACCGCTTTCCTGAGAGTCAGAATCAACAGTGTTAACGATCAGAATAAAGCCCAGTCAATGAAGCTTGAAGAGTCTCGTAGAAACATTTTAACTGGCATAGAAATGAAAGCAAAAGCCGTTATACCCTTGGGACCACTATAACGAAAAAATAATTAAAATCCCCAAAACACAGTTTAATTCCTACCTAGGCCCAAAATAACCCCAACACCTAATTACTTAAGGAAAATACTCCGTGTAATATTCATAAGTGAATGAATATCTGATACTTAAGTACTGCGTTTGTCACAAGATACAGCATAAAATATATAGAAGGTTAGCTAAGTCTGACACATCAAAAACCGGTCTCGGCTGTGTCATTCGGAGATCATTGACAGTCATTGCCGGTGGTAAATTTTGCTACCAGTATTGCAAGGAGATAATTATTATTGTGGAACCAGAAAACTGGGGAGTGGGAGTTAATAGTATATTTATACAATAATTCAGCTTATTATGTTCCCACTGCTGGGACACAGGCCTTCGATACATTCTCTCCGAGAGGCAATGGTGGGGCGCTTGAACTTGACTTTGAAGGCTGTCTCTGAGTGGGGCGACGCCAACTTGGTCAAGTTTAATGCTGCCAACACCCAGGCGTGTCTTTTCTCCGCAAAAAGGAGCCAATTTCAACCGGCTCCTTCTTTCTATGGTGTAACCGTGCCGATAACTGATCGCATCGAACTTCTTGGGGTTACGTTGAAATCCACCCTTAATTTTGGTCCGTTTATCGAGGCTAAGGCTCAATTGGTTGCAATGCTAGTTGAAAAAAGTTGGGAATCCTAGCAAAAGTAAGAAAGTACTGCACACCGGAACAGCTGCTCAACCTCTATCAAGAGCAAATTTGGACGTGTATGGAGTACTGCTCTCATCTCTGGGACGGATCTGCCATATACCAGCTTGATGCACTTGAGTCTATAGAGAAACGGGCCAAAAGGCTCATCGGCAACGAGAAACTGGTCGAGACAAGGCTCCAGAGCCTGGAACATCGGCGACGTGTTGCAAGCCTATCAGTTTTCTATCAGTTACATTTCAGGGAGTGCTACATCTTCGACCACATGATCACTTAACAATTAACATCAGGTGAGATTTTGGTCAAACGCAAGCCTATCAACTATATAAAAAACAACATTTTTAATATTTATTTATGTACACACAACATATTTACACGAAACCAAAAGGTGCGGCTTATTTAAGAAGGCATGAGAGTTTAGATAAGGTACACAGTTTGTATTAATAGATAACTCAAGATATTTTATAGAAATTTAACTAATTTGTAGGTACTGTATACTAAGCGCATGTCATGTTCATGTAAAAAATAACACATATACTCTTACATCTACAGATAAAATATCATTATATAGACTTAACCTTCTATATCCATGTATTCTGTGCACGCGGCGTCAAATAAGTCACTTCTGAGAACTAATTAGTAATATGAGAAAACTCTTGCGTCCTATTTTGGCGGAATTAGGGTAGGTTGTATTAAGTATGATTATATAGAAAAGTGCATGAAGCCTTTTAGGGCCTTGTGCGTTTCAGTGTCAGACTTTGTTAGTTGATATTTTTTGTTTCTCATAGTATTTTATTATACGAAGGAATTGCCGAGATTATATATAGAGGAATACAGTTATTGTTTTATAGTGTCATGATGTTTTGAATTCGTCATTATTAAGATATATACGTAAACGAGGACGAGCAGAAGTCAGTAGTCACGTATCCAGTGGATGCAGGTGGCGCAAAAACTTTACTAGAAACAATTTGAAAACTGAGGTAGATTGTTTATTTTGCAAAAAGCTACTTTTCCCTATAAGTCTTCATCAAGACATTAACTTTTCTATTGTTGAGTCTTATAAGCTTTTGGGCGTTCTATACACTATCGCGGAAAATGTTAATATAATCAGCCTATAAAGTTCCCACTGTGGGACATAGGCGTGCTCTCTGTGTGAGGGACTAGGCTGAGATCTACCGCGGGGTCTCTGTGCGTGTTGATGGTTGTCGCATGTCTTCAGATTTTTGGTCTCCTGACTATGTTTTCCTTCGTTGTTTTGAGAGCAGTGTTGATTATGATGTAAATTACACATAGCAATGTTCTTGTCCCGGTTAGAACCCACGACCTACAACTCGTAAATCATGCCTGCAACTACTGGGCCATTATTAAGGAAGTATGTTAAATATTTAAAAATAGTTCTCTAGGGATCGTCTTCTTGTTTGTGTACTTCAGAGAAGACCACCGTTGCTTTGCCTGGAAAGCTTTAACAGATACACTGACGAACTGGTTGGAGGCAAAAGTGTATTTGCCTCTTCTCATGGCAGTGGTTACAGTAAGTCCTGCCAGCCTGTTTAGTGAGCATTCCACCTCCTTGCATGGATAGACCAGCTCACTTCATGTTGTTTTCACCTAAGTTTTCACCGAAACGAGCAAATAGGTGAACAACCCCACCATTTTTTTAGGGTTCCGTAGTCAACAAAGAACCCTTATAGTTTCGCCATGTCCATCTGTCTGTCCGACTGTCCTCGGTTTAGCTCAAAAACTATTGGTACTAGAAAGTTGTACATTGGCATGAGTATACACGTTAATAACGCCGAAAAAGTGGTAAAATAAAATTTTGAAAAAAACAATTATTTAGGGTACCTCCCATACATGTAAATTGGGATGATATTTTTTTTTTTCGTTCTTCCCATAGTGTGGGATATCGTTGGATAGGTGTTTAAAAAATATTAGGGGTTTGGTAAGACCGTTTTTTGATTAAGTAAACCGTTCGTGACTTATCAAGCTTTAAAGTACCAATTTTCGTTAGAGTCAAGTGTCCCCCCTCTATCAACTAAACGGTTATAGTCAGAAATTCAAATGTCACGGCAGTAGTACCTATATATAACGAAATTTAAAGGAAAACTATCACACATAAGTGGGCTTTACAAGTTTACGTGTAATAGTCGACCAATTGTATTTGACTCGAAAATTTCGAACAACTCTATAGAAATGTCGATAGATGGCACTAAGCGCCAGTTGTATCGTGCTAGCTTCTTGTGACGATTGAGTAGTGTAGCTCTGTGTCCGTATTTAAATTCAAAACACCGGCTATGACAAGTTTTATGCAAATCTCTAAAAAAAACATGAAACTTTCCGTGCAAAATTGTCGGATCAGGTGAGGATTTGTATAGGAAGTCAAATTAGTTAGGTAGTCATGTTTGGCTTTTAGTTAGAGCATGGTACGAAACGATCAGTAAGCGAATACGACACGCACTTGGCTGTTATAAAAACTACGGAACCCTACACTGCGCGTGGCCCGACATGCACTTGACCGGTTTTTTCATCTACTTTGGGGCATAAATATATTTTTTTGCAAATTGTTTATAAATAACTCTTTTACACGTATTTATTTAGGAAATTGGAACTAGATGAGGTCTGTGTTTCCTAGCTACTTTTATACCTACTTACTACATACTTTGAGAAGAAACATCGAAACAAATTCACAGTGAATGGCTCTTTTGAAATCTATACAATCCGTAGTGATCAAATCATATGGGAACCATTATTTTAAATTATTTTATTAGGGAAAACAGACAATTACACATTATGGAATATGAAAAATAAGCATGCAAATACAAATTCTAAGTATGTATATAATTTACTAAGTTATTCACAGTTTATATTAGAAATCTAAAATGAAACCAAGTAGGTTTATATCTGTGAAATGATTAAGTATGTATAAACGTGATAAATAGCTTTAAATAATAAGTTAATAGTTTAAAAACACTAGAAAAACACGCTTTTATAAATGCACGTAAAAATAAAAAAGATCGTGTTCGAAGTCCATTACATGGCCTTTTTCACAAGTGCAAACACGACTATGATACGATATTCCATCATGGAATGCCGGTGCCTATCTTTCGGCTTCATCATCAGACCTTGAAACCTAACCGTGGTCAAAGTTCATTACAAAACTATTCTAAGAAATCCAAAACAGCTATGATACGATTTTCCATCATGAAGTTCCAGTTCATATCTTCCGGCTCTATCATCAGATCAGTTTGACAGTACCATATTATTGTATTGTCATCGGAACCTCATACAGCTGCCAATTTTCATTACGCTACGACCCTTTTATTTTTTTTTTATTTTTTTTTTTTTCTGGGTGGGAAATTCATCGAATAACTTCTCCCGCTCTGGGTTAAGCGGGAGGGAGTGTCAGACTTCTACTGACTAAAAACCCACCCTGTCCCTTCAGCTGCCCGTAAGTTCCGGAGCCGCGGTATCTTTTTACTATATTTCCGCGACCCCGGCAGGCTATGGCTTTATGAGGCCCCGTCACCAATGCTGACGGCTCCTTGAGGCGCACGTGGAACACGACGCGCCGCCGACCCGGGCCTGGTCTTTGCCGGACGGTGAGCTACCCCTGCTCGCCGTCCGCAAGCCCGCGCCTACGGTGGCCGGAAATTGGCTCGCGATCCCCGACGCCCGGGGCGTCTACCACGACGGCTGGGGCGCGAGGAAGAGAGTTGCCTCTCCCTCGCGCGTTCGGCCTCCTCCTTCGCTAGCATGACTGCTTCGCAGAAGGAGGCGACCGCATCCCATTCCCTCTCGCTCCGCACCATGGTCTGAACCAGAGCAGGGCGCGAGAGGTCGCCGCCGCCGACCGCCTCTACGAGGACACGGCGGTGCTCCGCCCAAGCAGGGCATACCTCGACCGTATGCTCCACCGTGTCCTCCAGGTGGTCCTCACAATGACGACACCCGGGCGACGCTACGACCCTTGGAAGATGGTTAAATTAGTTACCTTAGATTCCATTACATAGTTAGTTACATACAGGTCGACCTAATGACAGCGTGTTAAAAAGAACTTTGGTTTTTCTACAAGTTCTTTGCAACCCAACAAGAGAAGGTCTAGGAACGTACAATATTTAAGACTTATAAAAGCTCATCTAAAAACAAAAGTTAGTCTACAAAAGATCCTCTGTAACGATTTAAGTCGTCCCGCGCTCATACTCCTGTAACATATTTTTGTTCTTAGGCGCGGGTACAACGACCCCTGTAGGTACCTACGACTAGAGATTCGGCTGCTTCTGTTATCAGACGGGGCTAACATCTACCGAACTTTTTGAACTAAATGAAAGGCAAAAAGAAAGATTTTGTTTTTATATTTAGATATTTGTAACTCAGTTATTTAAAACCATCTGAAAAATATAAACAAACTGTCCGACTGTATACATTATCATCTGCTTAGCCTTTTCCCAGCTATGTGCAGGTCGGTGTCCTGTCTAACTGGCTGCAGCTGAGTATTACAGTTTTACATGCAGCGACTGCCTCTCTGCCTGTTATAACTACATGCAGAAGATGTATGGATTCTCGTTTTTCAATCACGTCAAAAAAGCTGAACGGACCTCGAAGAAAATTTGTCCAGGGATTGAATATAGTATGGAATAGGCTACTTATATCGCGGGAAAATGTGCGAAATTAATACGTGAAAAAAGTCGCGGGCAACAGATGGAATTTTATTGAAAGAATCCTTGCTATTTACTTTTAACTAATACTTTACCATTCACTCACATTGATACTCCTGTAACATATATCTCTTTTAGAGAAGCGTGGGCACAATGACCTAGCTACAAACGACCGTAGATCCGGCGACTTCCGTGATCACACGGGGTTAAGATGTGAAGCGCTTCTGGAAGAGGCCGGGCAAAATAATAAGAGGAGTTTTTCTAGAAAACAGAATAGTTGATTGGTTTATGCGGTGCTTTAATAAAACGTAGATACCATATTTTGTCCGCCTTTCATAATATAGATAGGCAGAATTGATAAGATAATATAAGATATATTTATTTGTCAAAAACATGTGTCAGTTTTGTAATCAGTTGGAAGGATTACAATAACAATAAGAGTATCAACATGTTTTGCCTAGAAAGGCGTTTTTTTTTTTTTTTTTTTTTTTTAACGTGGTAAAATTATCAAATAAGTCCTCCCACTCCGGGCAGGGTGGGAGGGACTGTCAGACTTTTACTGACTAAAATCCACGGTGTTCCTTCAATAGCCCTTTACGTACCGGGGCCACGGTAACGGGATGAGTCCCACGACCCCGGCAGGCTTCGGCCCTCTGCAGAGGGGGCCTCGTCATGTTGCTGACGCTCTTTGAGGCGCGCGTGGAACACGACGCGCCGTCGACCCGGGCATGGTCCATGGTCGGACAGCGAGTTGCCCTTTACTCGCTGTCCGCATGCCCGCGCCTACGGTGGCCGGAGATCGTCGGCCGACGTCCGACGCCGTGGGCGTCTACCACTGCGGCTGGGCTGGAGGGAGGACGCCATCCTCTCCCTCGCGCGGCCCGCCTCCTCCTTCGGAAGCATGACTGCTTCGCAGAAGGAGGCGACCGCTTCCCACTCCCTCTCGCCCCGCAGCATGGCCTCGACCAAGGCCGGGCGCGAGAGGTCTCCGCCTATTGTCGCCGTGAGGACACGTCGGTGCTCTGCCCAAGCTGGGCAGTCCTGCACCGTGTGCTCGACTGTGTCCTCAGGGCGACCCTCGCAGTGGTGACACCCAGGCGTTTCCTCCTTTCCCATCAGACACAGGTACCTCCCGAAACTTCCGTGTCCGGTGAGGACCTGCGTCATGCGGTAGGTCAGGACGCCGTGACGCCGATCTAGCCACTCCTCAAAGAGGGGTCTTACCGCCGCAATTGCGGCGTGCCCGGCCTAGAAAGGCGTACAAATACAATAGCGAAAAGAAAAATTATTCAAATTATAAAGCAATGAAAGTTGAGTCAAAATAATAATATTTACTTAAGAAATAATAATTAATAATTGAATAATGTCCATTCGAAACAATATGTAAAATAATAATAATGTCATTAACCTTAATTATTTCAATAATGTCAATAAGTTCAAAAATTATATAAAAATAAATCGCATGTCAATTGAGTCCCTTTAAAGTTTGTCATTTAAGTAGTCGGCAACATTGTAATAGCACTTATTTATTAGAAGATTTCGCATGATTTTATTAAAACTATTTATATTTAAATCTTTATATGCCTTTGGTACCTTGTTGTATAATCTTGGCGCCATACAGAATATACTCTTACTCATGAGAGCTGTTTTTGCTTTGTGTAAGCGAAGTGTCCGATGGTCACGTTGACTGCGTTCAGAACCATCTGAATATCTTGCTTGATGAATTAGTTTTCTTTTTAGTTTAATAAATACTAAATAAAATATTACTCTATCCTTACTAACATGTAACCTCACACTCAAACACATGACTTGTAACAGCTATCAGTACTTTACCTGACTTGTATAAATAATTGTTCCAGGCATGAATCGAACCTACGCCACGCAATCCACCTGCTAATCATGTCATCGTTTTTCAAGTATTGTTATATGGGATCCTTTGGTTTTATTGTCCAGCTGATTTCAGCCACTTCATAAATAAAACGATGTTACTATTTATTAAAATATCTAATTAACAATCACAAGGCATTATCATTCTTGCTTTTATGCACGAAAACCGTTACCAAAGAAAAGAAAAAATTTTGAAACACGAAAAATAGATGACAAAAACCATTACATTATTCTGATATTAAACTTGAAAAAACTTAGTGACTTAGAAAAAAATGTTGCAGTCATTCAGATTCCTGTAGCCAGTGGATATACTCAATAAAACTTCTAGTTAACGCAGCACTTTTATATCTGGAATGGATAACCAATAGAAAAGGATGAAGTAGGTTAGCATGTCAGCTATCTTCGAACAATTTTTCATATGTTGTGCAGCCTTTTGTATACCTAGGTGTTTCTTGTTAGAAAACAATAATATATTAGTTACCTACTTAGTCATTTTTCATAATTTCTAAGGCATTTATTCATTTATTTAAATATTTAAGAATAATTACATGTAAGGCAACAAGAATAGAGAGTAAGTCGGACAGCGAATTATCACAAGTCTTCATTATTACAAAATATATATAAAGAAAATCGATTGACATTCGTATCATGATATAAATAACTTATACATGAATAAAAGAGTTATTCTCTTAACTCTTACATTTAACTCTGTGACTTTTTGTACTTTCAGTCTTTTTATTAACACTATGCTATGCTATGCTATACTAGGAACTTATCCCGTAGCGTGGGTGCGTTTATAAACATTTAAATTTATATGCACAAAAACCCAACCCTGAACAGCTCTCTGTACGCTACACATACGTTTGTATCGTGAGGGAATCGAACCCGCTACACGCGGCGCAACAGCCAATCGCTCAACTACTGTGCCATAACCTAGTTTGGAGATTACCTAGAAGACAATTTTGTAATTAATTAATTTATAACAAATTAAATTGCTAAGTAGTATTGTTATTTTTTCTCATATGCGCATGTAGTAGTGGTCCGAACTCTCATCTATCCGTAAGTGAACCACCATTTGAAGTTCGACAACCATAATCCGATTATCTGGCCTTCTTATTATATAATATTAATCAGTCCTGGCATTGACAGTTTACTCAAGCTCATGGGAATTTCATTCAATTTGGTCAGCAAATATAAGATAACATACATACATATGTCTCAGTCAATCTTATGCGAAATCCGGCCAAACAAATGATTCCGCCCGACACTAACTAAAGGGACAAAATAGTACATTGTTCACCGAGAGGAGAAAGTGACCGATTACCGTCGAGGGTGTCGTTTGAAAGGGTGGCTTTAAAACACCCGAGATCGGGAATCGCACTTTCTCTCGAGTGATACATAGTGCTTTATACTACACCTACGAGGAAAATAAAAATTAAATCTTTACTAATTGAATTTTATATTGAAATTGTTGCAGTTAGTGAAGCTTAATGTATGATGTTGTTTATGTCGTTTCTTGTCAATAAAGTACTTTTCAACTTTGAGTACATAGACCATAACGTACTTGGTTTGTATTTTTGCGCTTTTTCACTGAAATAAGCTAGCAAAACAGTTTCAGAAAGAGATGCCGCATTTTTTTCACTTTTCCATTGCAAAAAATCGTCATAAGTTTTATTATATTTTTTAATTGATTTCAGTGGTAAAAGGTTATCAATCAGTATTTTTGCTGTTTCCTTCAACTGCGGCGGAGTTAAAAAATCTTCATCATCACTATCACTACTTATCATTTTGATAGTTTTATTTTACTTTCTACGAAAACTGAATCCTCAAACAACACACAAATTGAAAATGGCGCCAATGGCGTCTGCAATTTTCACATGTTCTTTTTTCAAATTGTTTATCCTGCCGCCGCAGGGTCGCACTGCCAGCCCGACACCATCCAACACACAGCTAGTGGCCAGTGTCATTTTGCGAACTTGGAGATAAAAACTCACTGTAAAAACTTTTTGGCTTTTGATATTTAGGTTACCGGCGCATAGTCTTACCCAAAATTAAAAAAGAAAAACCACGTAAGAAATGGATTTTCATACACTTATCTCTCCCGCTCAGATGCGTTTTCTCCCCGCATATTTGTTCGATATGCAAAGACGTACTTTCTACCGTAAATTTGATAAAGTATCAAGGTACTTTCCAATGTAGTATAAAAAATATTACTCTATATAATTTTGCTGTGGTTTTACTTAAACAACGACGACGATAAATTGCTAAAGCAATGTTTTTAAGCCGGTACTGTACTGACGCTCTGCAGGGTAGAAACTTCTTTTCTTCCACCTCCTTTGGTCTTGTGCAGATTAACGCCTGTGAAGGAATACAGTTCATGTCTAAATGACCGAAAAGAGAGTTATTATAAGTGTTATTTTGAAGCTATTTAGGAAATAAATCTCATCTTTCAGGGGTGCGTCTTCATTAGATATGCTGTTAGTTCACAGACCTTTTTTGGGGGGTAAAATAATTTAATAATTCCTCCAGCTCTGGGTGAAGCGAAAAGAAATATCAGACTCCTGATTGCTACTAAAAACCTACCCTGCTCCTTCCTTTCATGTTATTCCGGGGACGCGGTATCTTGTTAGACCAATGCCGCAACCCTACCAGCTATTATTAAGCCGTATTGGGCTCATCGTTGCTGCTAGCTGCTGTTTGAAGCGCGAGTGGAACTCGACGCGCCGTCGACCAGGGTGGTAACGCAGACCTTAAAAACCAAATTAAAGTAATTTGTAATATCACCGCAGCTAAACCGATTACCGATACCCCGTGACACCAAAAATAAAATATTACCGATACTAAGTACTTTCCATGAGAATTTATATTTCAAAGACGTTCCACTGCTATAAGTAACATTTCACCTCATCGTCTCCAACGTTATTGAGTACATTTGTCCTCCATAATTCGGATACAGCCCGACTTGTTAGTCTTTGTCGCGGTTCGAGGCTACTGTGTTACAAATGTCCCCCTTCTCATTTCACGAAACGTATCAGTTCAGAGGGTTGTCTAATGACAATTACTATCAATTATCTACCATACATTAGTATGGTAGCTGGAATACCTCACTGTTACATAGAATTGAATAAACCAGTTAACCAAACTCAAGATTATTTGACAGAAAGAAAAAGTATATAATTTTTATGTCTCATAACTAAAAGTTGTGATAATAATAGAAGTCTTTCACACAATAAATATTTTGTCTAATTTAATTATGTTAGTCCGTGGTGTAACAAAGCTGTATTATCTATAGTTAGGATATAATATTGCTTTTTAAGTTTTTATTATATACTCCATCCACAGACGTTCAATATCCTGTTTAGAAATAATCTAATAACATGACAAAGATTCAAACCGTCGTTCAATTGACAAGTCATTTCATCACCATTGTTGCTAATGAGAATGACTGTAACGCATTGTGCCTAACTACAAATACAAAATAGCGAAAACATTAAAATCGGAAGGTTGGAAATTACAGAACCAACAGACAGAAACGCGTACCTATGTATACATTTATTCATATACCTAGTGTATTGTATGATGAGTTGACCCAGAGCCGAGCCGTCCCTATGTGTGAAGTGTGCGGCGCACACAGGCGCCAAAGCAGAAGGGGCGCCGGATGTAATGCCAGCATTCATTATTGAAATTATTTTTGTAAAACTACAACATATTATTCTTTATAATTGAGTAGGTACAAACAGTGTAAAGTTAAACCACAGGCGTAAGTATTGTCTTGGGAGACCCAAGATAATACTCACGCCTGTGAAATAAATCATAGGCGCTTCAAATATTTTGCACACGGGCGCTGTCTTAGGTCAGCGCGGCCCTGAGTTGACCAGTCCGTGTAAATAATACTGAGCCGGATGATCCGCTGGGCGATACTTCAAGTGGCGACGCACCGACGGCCGAGGAACTGAATGCGAATACTTATATGTGGTGTAGATATGGAAAATTAGTTCTTGATGTTCATTCAATATAATGTTTTCATAGAGTATATGTTGAGTCAGAAGTGGAGGTCAGCGCTAAATAATAATAGTCGCACGGGTCGATCTTCAAGGTTGCGCAGCGCTTCCCGAGGTTGGTCCGTCGATAGGTAACCATCTTGCTATATCGAGATACCTAAACTAAGATCATATAAAACCGCGATTGTAACCATAGAGTAAGCAATATTGTTAAATAGGTGTGTTTAAATTTTGGTGTTCAGTAAAGTACCTATAGTCTATCTATCTATTCCTTCGTGCTTCAGAAAGCATATTAAGCAGTATCCTGGCAGTCATTTGTACATCTCTGGCAGTAGTTACGGGTCAGAAGTCAAAAAATCTGACACTAGTCTCGCCAAGGGGTATCGTGTTATCCAGCTACTGGGTTATGGAGTTCGTTAAGTTTGCCTGTAAAAAATTAACCATACTAGCTTCTGCCCGCGGTTTCACTCGCGTGAATCAGTTTTTTTCAGCTAATAATATTTATGTAGTTATGCCTCTGTCAGTCCGTGTTAACGTAATATTTTAGTACCGATTGAAATAAATTGCACCATCTTTTTCTAGACCTACCGCGTCGCCGGTTCCTGTTGTTTAGAGCTTAGTTAGTGGCTACTTTACATCTCTTCTAAACACAAATCACAAACGTAGGCATCAGCATCATCTGCCAGGGTTGCGGGAATGTTCTAACGAGATACAATGGCCCCGGAACGTAAGGGCAGTAAAGGAACAGGGTGGAGTCAGTAATAGAGTGACCCTTGAGGAGAGAGAACTGGTGACAGGCGCTTGTCCCCTGGATTCCTAGAATTATGGCCAAAACGCCTGATCCACGAGGTAACGTTCAACAATTTGTCGAGGGAGCTATATCGATTCATCAAAAAATCAAGATCAAACGGAGGGTCCTTTGTCCCAACAGTGAACACCTTAAGTCCGGGCAAAGGATCCGACATCAAGACTGGCGTTCGAGGCCAATCGTCTTCGGGGCGAGTCAGCCAGTCCGGTCCCCACCAGAGGGGGTGAGCAATCAAGTTGGGGGCCATGCACCCGCGTGAGGCTACGTCGCCCGGGTTCAGGTCACCAGGCACGTGCGTCCAAATCAAAGGCGTTTCAGAACCTTGAATCTACGACACTCGGTTCGCAACAGAGACCTCCAAATAGTGGACGGACGTCTTCAACCAACAAAAAACAATTTGATTGTCCGTCCAGGCGCAAGAAGCCCGAATGTCAACAGTTCCACCCAAAGTGCGCGCAACGTGGCTTAAGAGACGCACAAGAAGCACCGCAGGGAGTGCAGATACAAATTGGAGCCAGTCTTCCAACAGGGTTTCCCGAAGTGGCTCGTCCCAACCAAGTTCAGTTATAACAAGGGCAGGAGCACCAATTTCAGGGTAAGGACAACTCACAAGGGTGATTTCAAACCAGATCCTTCCCTCAACAGTGGTGACAGCCGTTTCGCCAATTCCCCAAATCTTGCCTGAAAGGTCGTTCACCTTCAGGCCAACCTGTCCCGCTAACCAAGATGACAAAAGGCAACCCTGGGCTCCCGTGTCCAAAATGGCACGGATCACAATCGAGTCACCCAAGGGTCCCCAGACCTTGACCGAGGCCGTTGGCAACAAAACCGTCATGATCGGGGGGGGGGGGTCCTTTAGCGGGGCAGGCGCCAATTTCTTAGCGATGCCTGGGCGGCGACCGATCGCCGCATCCAGGCTGCCCTCGTTCACGACGAGGCCAACAATCAAAATATTCGTCCGCGCGGTGTCCCGAGCCGCTCCCCATCACTGGAGGGGCATATCCCACCGGATGCCCGAATGGCGGAGGGTGCGACTCCAACCGGAGACGTTCCGCCAACGGAGGGGAAAGGCAGCGGCGCCGACCCGGCCACTGCTGCCTAGCAGCCAATGCGCGTTCTCCCTGACGAGGGGAGACCAAATGGCGCTCGCGGGGCTCCCGTTCAACTTGCGGGGGGGTGGAGTGCGGCGTACAGAATTGCGGGTCTCAGCCCGGTGCTCGTCTCCGGGGTACCCCCCCCGCGCTGGAGCGGTTCGCGTTGGCGCACAAAATCTCCAAGTGGGACCCGCCACAAATTCTACACGGGCGGGGGTTGGGGCAGTCCCGATGAAAGTGGGCCCCCAAGCACGAGAAGCACAAACGGCGTGCGTTGACAATGCGGCGGCGGGCACTTACGTGCAAATTCAAAAAGGCCGGGCAACGCGCCATGACATGCCACCATGGCTTACAAAAGTCGCATTGATGAGGACTCCGGGCGCCAGCAAAACGGGGGGCGGGGCGAACATCAACAGGCCCCCTAGCCCGAGGACTCCGGACGCCAGCAAAACGGGGGGCGGGGCGAACATCAACAGGCCCCCGAGCCCTAGTCCGTCCCTGGTCTCTAGGCTGAGAAGGTAGTGGGGGTGACCCCGTGGCGCCACGAGTGTTATCCATAAACCGACACTCGTCTTCCAAAAACTTGAGGAGGTCGTCAAAGGGGGGAAGATGGGTGGCACTATCCCCACCATACTTCTGCTCAAAACGTGACCTCAGCTCCGCAGGGAGCAATTGCAGCACTATGTGCACCAACAAGTAGGATCAATGTTCTACCGGTAACTCCAAGTGTCTCAAAGCGTTGGTCGCTGAGACCAACGGGTTCAGCAAGTCAGTGCGCAACGTCGACGTGCTGGCAATGGCCGGTAGTCACAAAATTTGGCCGATGTGCACATCAGCCAGGCAGCGCTTGTTCTGATACCGTCGGGAGAGAAGCTCCAGAGCGGTAGGGTAGGAGGAGTCCGTGACCGGCAAGTGCTGCACCAAGGCTCTGGCTTCGCCCTCCAGGACAGACAATAAATAGGCCAGCTTCTGGGCAGGTCCGAGGTCCGAGCGTGCATCGACAAGACTCTCAAAGAGATTTAGGAAGCCCAGCCAGTGGTCATAGCGATAGCAATAGTCCAGGGCCTGCAACAACGGGGATCTGCGGCTTGGCCGCATCAGGCACCCGGCTCTTCAAAATTTCCCGGGCTCGTTGACTTATGACATCCCCCAGGTGGACAATCTGGTCATACTCACCCAAAATCTTATCGCGGGCTGCCTGGTCCATCACCCCCAAATCCACGTCCATGATGAACTCGCAGAAGCGTGTGAGCGCAGCATCAGCTGCCTTGATCGTCTCATTCAAGCACCCATACCGAGCAAGGGTGAGCTCTTCCAATTCCAAACGCTCAACCGTTGCCGCTGCCGATGTGAACCATCTCAACAGTGAGGTCAATCCGGCAGCAGACTCCCTGACTGCCTTTAATGAGGCCATTGCAACAATCAAATATTAATACAAATCGGTTAAATTCACTAACTAAACAAACAATGACTTGTTAGCCAACCGAGCAATCTCAACAAAATAAAAACTTAAATTCAATTATTTCAAGTCCAAATCCGACCCTGCACTTATTCCAAGTATGAATCTAGCTTGGTACAGATGGCTAGTTACAAATATAACAATTCAATGTATATACTATGCTGGATCAACACCAATCAAACACAACAATTGAAGTACAATATTGTTCCGGACAATCTCTAACAACAATCCAATAAATACAAATAAATACAATAAGTCAATCCACACCAATCAAGTCTTGTTATGTTAACAAGTGTGTGATTATTATTTAGATAACCTTTTAAATTCAGATCAGTGACATTCAATTATTAATTGCAACAAATATACAAAATTATGTACCAAATTCCTAATTTCACAAATAAATCTTACTTGTCAATACAACAAAAGGGGCTACAGTACAAATTACAAATACAACTTCAATTGATTCAACTTCAATTAGATAGCCCGGATGACGTAATATATTCAAAACTTATTAAGTTATAAGTTATGTTAAGTAATTAAACTAAAGTTATTTTCAACAATGTTCAAAACTTCCAATTTACTTAGTGGATCTTATTTTAATGTAAAATCCACGCTCTGCTTACCAAAATGTTCAAGACTACAAGAAGCCAGCCAACGGTAACTGGACGGTCTGAAACTGTCCACGGTTCGTGGAGCGTGGAGGAGATATTCAAAGATCAATATTCCATATATTATAGGTACTACCGTCCCCTTTAACCAAAGCTATCTACGTCAAAATCACCATCAATTTCATTCATCCATTTACATATATATCTATCTCCTATAGAATACTATGATACCGTAGGAAGCACGTAGGAAGTAATTATCATACCATTGATTTTGACTTACGATGCATGAACTTCACTGAGCGCACCGCAACAGGAAAGGAGATGGGAAATAATTGTATCGATAAATTATACATGAAACGAGATTTTATGGGTCACGTCTTAAATATCGATAAATTTTAATGAACACCACTATTTATTTACTATGTGGATGTTAAGGATTTGATTGTATGTGTCATTGGTTTATTGAAACTTCGGAGTTTTAATTGAATTTCGGTGATATAAAAGTTGATTGGCGTTAATATTGCAAACGCTTTTATTCAACTGCAAAACAAATGAAGTGAACCAAAGTGTTAACTTTATTGTAATTGGATGTTTTAATTATGGTTCAACTGGGCTGTTGAGCTAGTTATGAATAAATTGTTATTTTGTTTATAAATACCAAACTAAACAATGCTTTTGAATTTAAATTTTGGGCAATTTAAATTCGATATTTTGAAGTTGACATTCACTGCAAAATTTTGCAGTTACATAAATAAACTAGTCTCATAAATTATACATTCATCTTTTTCCTTTAAGGTGTTTTTTTTTTACTCCATCTGTTATTGAAATAATAGGTACTTTTCAGATCATTAATTGATATCTGTCTTATTGCTCAGTGATTTCCCATCACTAGACGGGTGTCTGCTAGACTGAACGCAGCGTTTCCTCTTAGTATGTTCAAGCACTGATTATAAATTATGAGCCTTTTATTGTCCTTAAATAGTGCTCAACCTTGAGGCCGCCTTTTGTGACACTTTGTGGTCTTTCCAGCCAGTTTGTCGTCTCTAATGATAATCAATTATCGTGGGTGTTGAAGATTTAGTTTGTGTTTCGATTTATTTATTAATTACAGATTATCGAAATAATTTTGAAGGTTACTTTAGTTTTTCGAATGAAAAAAAAAGTTGCAGTAACGGCAAGGTGTTTGCCTTTTAAATAATGATCAAATTTTAGTAATTATCCAATATTCAAAGTTCAGTTTCAGTTGATAAAATATAATATGGCAGCTACAATTACTTTTCCTTTGGTCATCCTGTAGAGGAACCAATGACTAGATTAATTTATTAATAAAATAAAAAAGCCTTTTATTCCATGCACACATTTGAGCATTACAAACATCATTACCATATAACAATCGACATAATGTATTAGACTGAAATACTTTTATCATAGTTTACATTTCTTCGTATTTTTTGCATTTGCATTTTAATAGCATTGCATAATCCTTTCATAGCATTGCATCCTAACCTAATTGTTAACATTATAATGATTGAATTTTTTTATTATTTGTATTATATTGTATTATTATTAGCCTTATTATTAGATTTTGCATTGCAATGATAAAATAATTATATATATTTTATTATTATTTCTATTACATCATTTCTTATAATTATTATTGTTATTTATAATGATCAAAAAAGAATTAAATTTGCATGGACCCCCCTCAGGTGAAGGCCTCCTCCAAGGACTTCCATTTTTCCCTATTTTTTGCGGTTTGTAACCAGTTTGTTCCTGCGGTCTTGTTAATATCATCCACCCATCTCATATAGGGTCTCCTACTCGGCGTTTGCCTAGCGGGCCCTTCCATGTGGTAACGATTATGGTCCACCTGTTATCTGTGTATCGGGCTATATGTCCGGCCCATCTGAGTTTCAACGTTTGGGCATAAGCCAGCGCATCTATCAACTTAGTGTTGCCTCTTATTTTAGTATGTCGTATTTTTTGCATTTTCTTTATATTTAGCATACTACGTTCCATTCCTTTCTGGCATGAGCTAACTTTGTTTTTTATTTTAGTTGTAAATTTCCAGGTCTGGCAGCCATATGTTAGAGAAGGTAGAATGCATGAGTCCATAATGTTCTTCTTGAGCTTTATAGGTAATTTGCTTTTAAAAACCTCTTTTAGGCTCCAATATTTGTTCCACGCAGTTTTGATTCTGCGCTCTATCTCCGATTCATTGCTGGTGTTTTTGAAACTTATTTGTTTTCCTAAATAAATATACTGGTCCACGTACTCTAGTGGTTTATTGTCAGATAACCTAATACATTTCTTAATGCTGTTGGTCATGCATTTAGTTTTTGACAGGTTCATCTCTAAACCCACTCGTTTACTGTGTGTATGGAGAGTCTCTAGTAGATTTTGCAAGCCATGGCCAGTTTCTGATAGTAGCACGATATCATCTGCAAATCTTAAATGGCTCAAGTATCTACCATCGATATTTAAACCACATTTTTTCCAGTTCAGTTTCCTTATGATGGATTCCAGCACAGCTATAAAAAGTTTTGGAGATAATGGGTCGCCTTGTTTTACTCCTCTTCTTATAGGAAAGCTTGGGCCAGTTGTTTCCAATTTGACTTTGCTAGTGCTACGGCTATAAATGTTCTTTAAGATTGTTATGTATTTGTTCTCCACTTTTTGAGCTTTTAAGGCTCCCCATATGCTTGTATGAGATATTGTGTCAAATGCTTTTTGATAGTCGACAAAAGCAAGGTAGAGCGGTGTTCGTCGTTCTTGGTACTTTTCAATAAGTTGTTCTAAAGAATGTATGTGATCTATTGTCGAGAATCCTTTGCGAAAACCTGCTTGTTCTACGGGTTGGCAAGTGTCTATCGTTTTGCTTATTCTCTTATTTATGATAGAAGAAAATAGTTTGTATAGAGTCGGCAGAAGGCTAATGGGTCTGTAATTGCCAATTTCATGGGGGTCTCCTTTCTTATAGAGCAAGATTACGTTTGATTCGAACCATTGGGTAGGTATAACCGCAGCAGAGTTGCTCCGTGCATGATAGCCTCGTTTGTGATTTTATCTGGGCCTGGACTTTTATCTGATTTTAATTTTCTTATTGCTTCAAGAACTTCTATTACATCAATGGATTCGATTTTTTCGACGCTGTTCGTCTGCGTTGTCTCTACATTGTGCTCTGTTATTTCGCTGGTAGGAACCTGTTCATCTGATTTAGCACTGTAGAAGTCTTTGTAGAAGTTTGTTGCGATATTGATGATATATTTCCGATTGTATGTTGTTTTACCCAGTTGTTTCAACTCCGAAATGACACATCCGAATGTTTGTTCGCAGCTCTTTAATGCCTCTCTTTGGACTCCCATTTTTTACGAGGTGTTTTTCAATAGTATTAGCCCTGTGGATTTTGTAATCGAACTTGATATATTTGCTCGTTAACTTATATAGAACGCTAAGTTCGTTCTTTTGGGTTCGAGATTTATTTTTAGTTTTTTGTAATATTTGTCTTCTCATTATGAGCGATAATGTTTTTTCGGATAGAATTTTGTGTTTCGTAACTGTTTGACTACAAGAGTTTTTGATTTCTAGATTTTGTATTATAGTGTTTATCAGATAATCGTAACAGTTTTGAACGGTGTCCATTTTTTTACAGCTTATAAGATGATTTTTAAGACCATTTTTGTATTCATTTATATCTGCGTAATTTTTTAAAGTACATGTTTGTTTGTTTGTATATGTCACTCTACTTTTATGAGGTTTTGATAGGATAATTGTGCCCCTGACTAGTCTGTGATCTGATAAAAAATTTAAGTTTAAGGTTTCTATATTTTGGAATATTTTCGGTTGGTTAGATGTTATGTAATTTATTTCATTTTTATATTGACCGTTTGGAGAACGCCACGTCCATCTACGACTTGGTTTTTTCTTGAAAAACGTGTTAATAATTGATAGTTTCTTCTCAAAAGCAAAGTTAATCAGTCTTCGTCCTCTTTTGTTTCTTTGCCCATATCCATTTCTTTTTGTTATTAGATATTCATCTTTTAGGGGTTGGCCAATCTTTGCGTTAAAATCTCCCATTAAAATTAAATTTTTGTGAGCGGACTCTATGGCTCTATCTATCGAATAGTAAAATTCATTGATCTCCTCTTCCTCCGCTGACTCAGTAGGTGCATATACTTGTATTATGCTTATGTAGTATCCTTGTAAATTAAGGTTTAATAATGCAACTCTTTCTGAGACCGCCGTAAAGCTTTCTGTACTTTGTTTTAAGGATTTATTTATCAAAAACCCTACGCCATGTTTTCCTGGGGTTTCCCCAATGTAACATAGAATAAAGTCCTTGTATTCTTCTATTTTACTACCAAGGCGTCTGACCTCTGACATGCCGATAATATCGTACTTTACCCTTATTAAAGCTTCTTCAAGTTCAATCAATCGCTCGTATGAATATAAAGAACTGACATTGTACGTTGCCACATAGAGTTTATTTTTAAGGTGATTTTTCTGTTTAGTAATTATTGGTATCCTTGGAGGGTAGTGGTCATACTCTTCCACGGTGACCAGCCGGGTTGGAAGACAATTTATAATGTTTTCTTCTTTATTTGTTAAGTTTGTTTTTTTGAGAGGGGGGCCTGATTGCTAATTAGAATCGTATTTGTTGGTATATTGGTTGTTTGTAGGCGTTTTGTTGCTAACTAAGTAGTTTAGAATGCCCGGCTTCACTATTCCCTCAGAGCGATTAGGAAAAGGGGCAGTGTTCACACAGGCTGTTTTATTTTTTTTTTTTTTTTTTTTTTTATTTCTTTAAAATTTAGAGACTTTTATAACGCACAGCGTATGTCAGTCCCATCGTACCCTAAGACAATTATTACCTAGCAAACGAGATCAATGGATCAAGGCAATAAAGTCGAACAACTTTCTCGCATCATCGGAAGTCGGCTTACAGTTTTATTTTTCTTGTTAACTTGTTTACTAAGGGGTGGGTGAGCTTGACTATTTTGGTTTTCTTGAGGGGAGGTAGAAAGAAGCCTCTTCTTGTTGTTTTACGGGATAGGAACAGCTTCCGAATGTTTTAGTATTACCAATTTATCATATTCGATCACTGCCTTGTTTCCTTTCTCTCTTTCTGATTTTAATTGTTCTTGAAGTTCTCTTCTTTTTTCAAAAACGTGTTGGGGGAAGTCTTCTTTTATATAAAAGTTGGTATCTTTTAGTAGCTTTTTCTTCCTGAAGATCTCGATTTTTTTCCCCAGAGTGGTAAGTGATAATATAATCGGGCGAGGCTTATCTGATCTTTTTCCTATTCTTTTCAGTTCTTGGATGTCATTATGTAATATTGGTATTGATAGGTGTTTAGTTAGGAAATCAATAATTATATTTTCTAGGTCTGAGTAGCTATGCTCTAGTTCCTCGACGCCAAATATCACTACATTTCTTTTTCTCACCTGTTTCTCTAAAAGTTCTAGTCTTTGTTCTTGTTTAGATTTATGTATAGATTAATTTATAACCTGTTCATACTGACAAAATCCTTTGCTAACTATCTTTGTAACAGTACAATCTTGTTGACAGTTTAAAATGAACAAGCTGAATAATTGTTGGGAGGCGGATGAGCGGTCTCCCGAGAAATGGAAACTTTACCCGGGAGCGGAACTGAAACAAGATGAACAGGAATCATTGAAGACATTTACCTCCTCTTCGCGTCGAGTTCCTCAATAGTAGAAGTACTAATATAGGGTTAAGAAAGTTGTTGCTAACACAATGAGTCACGTTAGGTACTTGGAGAATAAATGATTATCACTGCGGCTCTGACTTTAATTTGATTCTACATCACAAAAGATAGAATAGGTTAGTACCTATCCAATTAATCCCAGGTTTAAAGCCTAGCTTCCCTCAAGCTGGGTTTTAAACCTGTATCGAATTGGATACTAACATTGTAAGCTTCGTTTCCCTACACACCAGCTAACCAAGGGTAGATATCTGAAGATGAGACTTATGGGCCGAGTTCTTGCGCATGATAAGATTACATTAGAAATAAAACAACACAAGTTTGGTTGGTCATATCATTAAATATAATTAAAGTTCCTCAAACACGTGATGGTACAACATATCCTAATTCTCCTATTATAGCATATTATGATAAATGTTTATCTTACAAACTTGCGCACGCGCCGACCGCGTAAACCGAGATTAACTACGCGTATATCAATCTTAACGCTTTGTAGTACAGTTATAAATTACCCAGATAACCGTCGTTAACTGTTTTAAAGGTTAATTTTAAACCGGTTAGTGTAAACTAGGTATTTAATACTATTGTAGTTTAATTCGATATAATAGGAATGAACGTTTATTAATAATGTTCTATTTATTAGTAATATCAAGTTTTTGGTGGATTTGATTTACTTGATAACTTAATACTTGATTCACAAAGTCATTTGATTTCGAGGTTGAAGATATATTTTCAATAAATATGTTTTTATTATTTGCAATAACGTGTTACACAGAATACATCATTATTATACAAGAAATATGCGACAAAATGTGGTGCAGTAAAATGAAACATTGTCAATTTATGTAAAAAATCCTATTTACTCGAGTGAAAATAAGCTTATCAACTACGAAAAATGTTGTAAGACAATCTAATCAGAAAACCCTATAGATTGGAGCCGTTTGGGGTCAAATCGGTTGGGTTATGGGATCGGAGCGCGTTTCTCGTAGATATTTTTCAACGACTATCGACATATTGCGTGACCTGGCTGGCTGTTCTAAAATAAATAAGTTAATGAATTTCTTTGGATATAACAATATATCCAATGACGGTCACGGTGACCAAACATCAATCGATCAACATAGTGCGCTGAGTATCGTAGCGCGGGATGCACCAATCAAACGAATCTTCAAGATTATGTCGGGGACGGCCTCCAGTCTAACTGGATGCAGCTAAGTAGTTACTAAAGAAGATAATATATGTAGATACGTATATGTTTATAACTATATATTTAAGTGAAGAACCTTCGATGGCAAAATCATCTATAATGACTCCTTGGTGCGCCGCTCTTGGTGGGAATTACTATTAACCCACTCTGTGAATTGCCCTTCCGTTTCAGGGCCGCGATATCTAATTAGAACATTTCGTACCTAGTTTAAAGTTTTTGTAGTAGGTACACTTATCCAAACTGATTTGAAAATAACTAAGTGTTCCTGTTAGAGACTCCAATTCTGGGTTAACTACGCTTTTGTACATAAGCTGTTCTGTTGTATTTGTATATTTTTGTGCATCCAATAAATAATTAGTTAATTTCAACAACATGAAGGGCTAATATGATTTTTTTAGGGACCTAGGTACCTACCTAGGTCTCTGTTATGCATATTTTGTAAATTGTAAACGTCAAGGTTGGCGCAGTGATAGAAGATAGAACAGCACTGTAGCCAGATGCTGCTGCGGGCTGTTCGTTACTGGTTCGATTCCCGCACCGGAGTGAATGTGTATGGTCTGCAAGTAGAAGATCCGGCCCTTTGTGTTTGTATAAATGTACTCACTATACAGGAAAAATTAGTAATGTTAATAACTTGCTTTTTTTTCAGAATAGGCTCGCGTTTGACCACCATCTCACCTCACACGATGATGTGGTCGAAGATGAAGCACGCTTGCCTAGAATTAACCTATTCACTCTTGACTTAAAGACCCCCAGGTTGAAAGATAAAAACTTAAAATGTAATTTTGTTCTAATTGATTTTTTAACAAACTAGATCGTAAATATTTCCTATACAAGCGATTATCGTGGACCTACTCATCATAAATAAAGCGGATTAAATATTAAGAACGCATATTCATTCTTAAGATTAGCACAATCTTAGCCAGTGCACAAGTAACAGCATAATTTACTAAATAGTGTTTGTTTCGGGGCGAAAACTATCGAATGACTCCTCCCCTCAGGGTGTAGTAGAGTATCAGACTCCTACTGACTATATCCCCACCCTGTTCTTTTCTTCTTTGTTGTTCTACTGCCATGGTATCTTATGGTTAGAGCCCAGCAGGTATTGGCCCTATCTATCGGGATTGAATAGTTTCAAGTGTGAACAGAACTCCAAATATCCCCTCTCATGTGTCTACAAAGCAGCAAAATTGCTAAGTGAAGTACTGAATATTACATACACAGATACACATAGAAATATTATAATTAATATTTATATACAATAACTATCCCGATAATTTCTTAGGTTTTTCTTTAGTACTAGATTAAGACGCGAACGCGATCGCGAGCCTATCGACAATATATAAAATAAATAAATTAGCCACTTTCATACTCAACACAACACAAAAAACCACAAAAAAAAACAAGTTATTTCTATGTTTCGACAATTCCAGAATTTATTGCCTAGATTTATAGTCCATAAAGTTTAATACCTAAAGATCGGGATGATAATCAAAAATAAATATCTATATTTTATCAGTACTACATACGCAGTTGAAACCTGCCAACTAAGTTAGAAAACAAACAGAAACATAAAATTAATTCTGGTATAGAATTAATAGCTAAAATATTCACATGTTGATACTTACTCCATATATTATTTTAATGAACCGTCTGCGAATAACATATTATGCTTTACCCTATCGAAATTGTTGTTTCTGTTACTAAAACTGTTTTATATAGAAGATTGTTTTATTTATTTCCATAAATGATACACTTCTGGACACATCTATTGGCCCACCTTAGAGTTTAGGTTTCGATGGCCCCTACCGAAATATGATTGCTAGATTGAACAAAAACTGTTGATGCAGTTTTAAACCTGATACATTTTACCATCTTTTTCGATCGTATAGTTTTAAATTTGAATTCATTCATTCCATACGACATGGACCTACGCCTAACAAGTCGGATATGCGCCTTGTTAAAGGCAATTAATTTTTGAATAAAAAACATGTTTTATCAAATAAAGGTTTAATTTAATAACGCGTGTTGCCTCCATGGGCATCTACCACAGCTCTCATACGATTAGGCATAGAGTTTATCAACCGCTCTATGAAATTTTGAGGGATCATCTCCCATTCCTCTTCTATGGCAGTTTTCAACTCCTGCATCGTCTGGGCAACTGGCTGACGAGCCCTAACACGCCTTTTTAGCTCGTCCCACATGTGCTCAATGGGGTTCATGTCTGGGCTTCTGGCTGGCCAGTCCATAACTGTGATGTTCACATCCCGAAGATATTCCCTGACGATGCCGGCCGCATGGGCTCTTGCATTATCATGCATAAAAAGGAAATTTGGGCCCACATAGTCCGCGTATGGTATCACGTGAGGTTCTAAGCACTCACGAATGTATCTTTCAGCATTTAATGTTGGCAGCCGTGGTCCTGTAACAACCTCAAGTTGAGTTTTGCCGCTCGCGGATATACCGCCCCAGACAGTCCATGAGCCACCGCCATAAGCAACCCTCTCTTCAAAGCAGCATTGTGCGAAACGCTCTCCCTTACGCCGGTAGACCTTCTTCCTTCCATCATTGCCATGTAACACAATTTTAGACTCATCAGAAAAGAGTACACGGCTCCAATCTTGCTGTGTCCAATTTAAATGACTGCGTGCGAAATGAAGGCGCGCTGTTTGGTGGGCTCGCTTTAGTTTGGGCCCATTAGCTGGCTTGTGTGGTACCATATCGCGTTCTTTTAACCTTCTCCGAACAGTTCGAGCGCTCACAGATACTCCGTGGAAGTCGCGAAGTTGGTTTTGTATCTCAATGGAGGTAAGGTGACGATTTCTCAAGCTGGTCGTCACGATGAATCGATCCTGCCTTTCAGTTGTGACCCGAGATCGTGGCCTTCCTTGGCGACGAACAAAGCCGCCAGTCTCTAGGTACCTCCGATAAACATTTCGGACCGCAGATCGACTTAAATTAAGTTGAGCACTCACGTTTCTTTGGCTGTGTCCGGCCTGAATAAGTGCCACAGCTTGGGCGGCGACTTCAGGTGAAGTATCCATAGATTATTGATAGAACCTCACCTTAATGTTAAGAATAAGTAATGTTTGTTGCAAAAGCAAAGATATCAATCACTTTTTCAAGAATTAAATCCAAGTAAACCAATAAAACCAAGTTTTCTTAGTATTCGATTGTTTGATATCAACAAACAGGCTCCAAATTGTCTTTTGTTTCTTTAAATTCTGTGTTCGAAATTCAAAAAAAGACTATTGAATGAAATTGTGAATGTGCCAGGTTCAAAACTGCATAAAAACTTTTTGCTCGACCTAATATAAAATTTTAGCTAGGACCAAACGAAACTGAAAATACAAGGTGGGCCAATAGATGTGTCCAGAAGTGTATATATCTTTTTAATATGGATGAACTTAAAAGCGCTCGGTAAAGAAATATCTGAAAAGAAGAAAAAAAAAAGAAAAAACTTTATTCGGCACATGCCACAAAGCACACAACACAAAGTATACAAAAGGAAAGAAACCTAATATAAAAAAAAAAAACAATTTGAGTACATATTTGCATTTACACGAAAATAGACAAATTACGTGTGCCTCGCGACTGCGCCAAAAAGGCTCGGTTCAGTTAAATGCCAGACAACTAGTGCCTGACGCTGGTTTTCAACCGGACCTGGTGTTGAAGTGACTACCGGATGTGAACCAGCTTTGTATAGAATATAAATAATTAATAATATTTATTTATACATATGTGTGTGTGTGTGTGTATTTTTGTAGGAAATATAATATATATTATATGTTTTGTCCATACGTAAAAATAAATAAAAAAATTAAGCGTCTCGCGATCTAAAAAGAAGTGTGCTTGCTGCATAATAATTTAATATCTTGTACCTAATAGTTTATTGAGTACTTATACTATTTACACAAAACCAAAACACAAACAAATCCTTTGCAAAATCATCTGTAGTAAGGGTAGGGAATACGGTAGGTAGATCATGGCAGTTGTCAAATTCCAGTTACATGATAATATGAAGTGATTGCCTTTCTGACCACGACATTCCAGTAACTGGGTAACACGCTACACTTTTCTAAGACTGGTGTCCGATTTTCTGGCTTCTAACTATGATAAGATACCCACTAATTACAGAAGGGACCAGCAGCTTATTGTGCTTTTTGCGGCACGGAAGAATCTGGATATGTCACCCATTCACGGATAGATAAATAGAGATAGTATATACTTGATTGTACACCAATAATTGAATCACACTTAAATAACAATATTATAAAAAAAATTGGTTACAATGGCGGTCTTATCGCTGAGGTCTTATCACGGATCAACTTGCTAACCGAGGGTCGAGGTGTGCGATTGTTATTAGTCGAAGATTTCATGTACTTCTCGTGATACAAAAGAGTCTCGGTGTGTAATGGCTGTCCTCAGCAAGCATAGCTTATTGTTTAGCAACGAATCTTTTAAATCTCTACACAAGTCTCAATTACCATAACTTAGAGGTTTTGTTATCATTCTCCTTCTTTTCGGTGGGATAATCATCAAGTGACTCCTCCTGCTTTGGGTGGAGCAGAAATGAGTGTCAGACTTCTAACGACTAAAATGCGTCGATTCCTTCAGTTGCCCTTGCGTTCTAGGCTCGACGGTATCTCGTTAGAACATTTCCGCAACCCCGGCAGGATAGTCATTAAACACACATCCTTACAATATGTTACGCCAACTTCTAAATCCTCAACAGATGTAGCGCTAAATTTTCAATTGCATGTCTTACGTAAAAGTTTGTTGCCAACAATGAAACGCTCCACAACCCTTTCGCGACTTTAATTTCGAAAAACTTCGGCAACATAAATTTATACCTTTGAAATGTTCGAATGAATTGCCCATTCATTATCCGGAATTCTTTTTACGCGTTTTGCCACCAAAAAAAAAAGTAGGCGAGGGTAAAACAATAAATAGGGTAAAACGAACTAAAACTTCACTCAATAAACAAGGCCTACCCTGGTAACCTTAATATTGATAGCTTTCCCTTTCAGTAAAAAATCAGTTTTCAATATTTTGCCGTATAGTTTCGGGCAGCAATACCGGGAGCCGTTTAACGAGCGAGATTGCGTATTAAGTAACTAAAACAATGTAGTCAATATTATTTAGGAGACAGAAATATTTAACATTTTACATTATAACTAAATTCGTCAAAGGAATAGAAAATTCTCTGCAGTCACAGGTTGGTAGCGGTAAGCTATTGGAGCTACAAAGCTTGTGGATACGACATCAAACTTCAAGTCGAGCAGAAGTTTACGACAATCCAAAAGTCGAAGATTTCGAAGAAGTTCAGAAGGTTCTTGGTTAGGGAGAGGATTTGAGTGGGGTTCATCTGTTCAGCTGAGTACCGATAGTTTACAGAAGCGAATAACTTATCTAGTCTTTGGAACTGGTGGCAGTGAGATTTTCTAGCTCCTGAATACACGTAACAACCGTTAAAGATGTACAAATGACATTGGTACATGGACATTATTTTTATGTGGATCTTGCATGATCACCGTCTTACCAGATGAAAAGTAATGATGTGATCGACAATGGAGCACGCTTATATCTAAATTAAATTTAGTGAAAAGTGAAGAATCTACTAATAACTTTTGACTAAACATACTTATGGAGATATTGTTATTTTAATTTTATTTCTGGTTAATGAGCCCGCTTTAGACCTCGATCACGCTTGATGCTAGCGATAGATGAGAAATAAATAAATAAAAATAACAAAAAATTACATAACATAACATTTCTTGAGCTCAAAAGAAGTTCTCAAATTCTCAGTTATGAGTTATAACTTATATTCATTGATAAATATTTATAAGTTAATCCTTGTGAAATAGGAACCTTAATGTGAATTCGATGTTGTATGAAGAAGCAATTAGATAATTTTCATATGAATGGCTCATGTTTTATTGTACAATAAGTATCTAATATTTGTAAGTCAACTATAGTGGCTTCGAGCCAGATAAACAGTAATTTAAAAAGTTTATGTTTTGTAGTATGTATTGTGTTAATTTAATTTGTGAAAATACAGTTATTTTTAAATAACCATTAGACACTTCAATTTAATATCATGTAGGTATCGAAGATGTATAGATAAAGTTGGTCTTCATACGCAATTCTGGCGCTAACAAAGGTCAGTTGTTTTTGTTATGCCTGTATTGCCATATGTAATTTATGAAATCCTAATTTCTATGTCATTATATACCTATGCAGTATTATCTGCCTTGATTGTTTGCTGATGAGGTAAAAATAAAGAGATGTGGGTCACGACATCACTTCATACAGTTAAATGTAGCACACAGTTTTGTGATGGATCCTCGTGTTGAAGGATATCTCCCAAGTGGCAACGAGAAATGACCCTTGATTTGTCATGAACTTATACGTTACGGACAAGGGATATAGTGTGGTGCGGTATCCTGCTGGGATGTATGGTATTCCAAGCAGTGGTAACCTAGTTTCTACAGGCACGTCTTACTAGTTGTAGATCGTGGGTAGACCTAGGCAATCAAAATACTTTGTGTAATTTTCATCACAACACTGCTTTCAAAACAGTTAAGGAAATCATCTTGAGGAAACCATCCTGTCCTAAGACCGAAGATCCGAAAACATGTGACATCCAGCAACCCACACTGGGCCCGCGTGGTGGTTGTAGCGTTGTAGTCGATTAAACTAGAAGTCGACTACCACACTAATCTCTAATGTCTATGGTTTCACGGAGTGGCAACACTTATGCGGTGACTGGCTATAAATTCTAACCTCCGGTTGGCTTAGTTCTTTTCTCGCCGCCTACTGTTGCAAGTAACTTATATAGAAACCCCTCTGTGCCAAGGGTAAGTGCTCATTGTGTCTGCCATTTTCTCTCCATCTTGCCAAATTGTAATCCTTTTATTTCGCCATAATCTGCAGCGTTTGTAAGTTTATATAATTGCCCGGTTGTCAAGATGGCTTCCTGCTGGAACATAACTGTGATATTTCATTGTCATCTGCTTTCCACTAGTGTTTCTAAATTTGTGAAGCGTACGCAAGCCGCAGCACTGTTTTCCTGCTGTGCCATAGCAGCTACGAGCTTAAACGCCTTGCACGCGGTTACTTCTTATATCGTTGCACGCGGTATGCGCACGCTTATCTCTATTTAACCTTTGTGAACCGCCGCGATGGTGAGTTTTCCATCCGTTTCCCGGGTACTGTTCTTTGGGTTCACGGCTGGGAGACGCACACATCGCTGGCGCTCACGATCCCTGCACCACGCTTACGGAAGCACCCTTCGTGTGATTCCAGGGTTTTTTTTCTTTCTCCTTCTTCATTTCAATATCAACTACTGCAACGTCTGCCACGCGACGGGTGTCACCGCTGCCTCCGTCACCACTGCCGGAGAGACGCGCTGTCGCGTGGCCTACCTGTCAACCTCTGCGCCTGCCTCGTGCCCCACGTTGGGCGCCACTGTGGCGTGGTGGTTTAGGTGGAGTAAAAATAAAAACAGAAGACCACAGGTTTACAGCATTTACACCACAGTGGCGCCCACTCGGTAAGGTTCACAAGGTTTTCTTCACTGGTCGCTAATTACCTTTACTCACTCATCGTGGCGGTAAGTACTAGTGTGTAATTACCATATTTCCTAGTGTGTGTAGGGTATTTACTAGTGTGTTCTTACTGTAATTGTTTTAAATTTGTTAATTTAGTTTCTACTAGGGTTAATTTAAATAATTGTAAAGATTACAATGAGCGCTAACCCAATCAAATTTATCCACCTTAGAAAGGCCGAATTAGAATATGAGGTCATTATTAGAGGCGGTGAAAAGGGCACATTCACTGACTTTAGAAAACAAATTAACAATGCTCTCCTGAGTAAACTCACCCCTAGTACATCACATCTTTCTGCCAGTGGTCAGCAGGCTGAAGCAAGTGCCACAAGAACCCCAATTCTAAATATAATCTAATCTAATCTAGTCAACCTCTGCGCCTGCCTCGTGCGAGTTGGGTGAGGAGGAGAGACCTCCTCCCCCGTGGCCTGCCCTGCACAACCTCCGCTTCGAACACGTGGTCGCTGCCGGCTTCGGGATCTGCCCACCGGTCTGCGTGCGTCGCGGCCTGAGCTCAGGGCAGTACCATTCTATGCCCTCGACCAGTGAGGGAACCCAGTGTGAACCGAACCCACCCCCCTTTTTCAAATAAATGCTGTAAACCTGTGGTCTTCTGTTTTTATTTTTACTCCACCTAAACCACCACGCCACATGGTTATGGTTTATTGTCTCTCATAGCGAAGAGGCCTGTGTCTCAGCAGTTTCAACGTTATAAGCTGGTTATGCTATGTTATTGTACTTTAAAGTTTAGTTTAGATTTAAATGTTTTTAATTTATCCCAATAGATTTTTATATTGTCAATCCAGATTGATGTTTAATAACTGAATTGAAAACCAAAAATTTAAGTGTTTAGTTTAACAGATCAGTTTTCAATCTGAGAAATGTTTGCTCAACATCAATCAATCATTAATGTAAGTATTTACCTGCTTTTAATACTGAATTGATTTTATTGAATAGGCACTAGTAGTTAGGGCATTTAAAATGGCGGAAACTGAAATAAATACATCACTTACCATCAGGTGAGTTGGTATTCAAAAGCGAGCCTATTATCAATAAAAAAATATCTAGAAAGACTTATATCACATGGAAATTAGGTGTGAAGTAAACCTTGTAAGGTGATAAAATTGCAAATCTATGTGGGATGGAAAAGTTCGCAGGATGGCAGAAAGAAACACCTTTTTTACAACTTTAAATTCTGTAATTTTTGCAACCACTTTCAACTGTTACATTCCTCCTCTGATCTTACTCTATATATACTTTTTTTCTTTTATCTATGCCCCTAGACTTTGCTCGGACACGAGTAGCAAAATCGACTAATCTTACTAATAAGTTATTACAGATTAACCATAATTATGTTTTGCCCACAACTCGGCCTTCCTGCCAGAGTCTGGCCTCAGACTATGATAAGTTTTTTAAGTTAAGACTATGTTAAGTTTACTTCTATATTAAAAAAAAAAACAAAATAATACCGTACATTTTAGACAGTTTACATTGTAACGGTTTTAGAAATAAATCAATACAGACACCTTATCATCTAAAATCTTATAAATAAATGACATAGAACACCTGAGATCAAATGCCTTAATTCTTGCTGTTATTTTAAATAAAATAAACAAAACTTAACATTGGAAAGTTGAGGAACATCTAAAACAAAATACCCATTAAACAGCAATCTTAATAGCTTACCTCTGGCCATATTTTCATATAGTCTGCTGCAGTTGACGTTCTGATTGGACCCTCAAAAGCAACTTCAGCCTTTTCCGCCTCATATCTATCTTTTCCAAGTATCTTCATCACCTTGTATGGTCCCAAATACTTTGCCCTTATCTTCAAAGTTTTTCCGAATTGCGTTCTTCTAATAGCTACTAAATCTTTCACGGCATACTTTATACTCTCTTTCCTGTTCTTGTTAAAATTAGTTCTGTTTTCTTCTTGTATTTTAAGTATTTGTATTTTAGCATGTTCTCTTAGCTTTTCTCTTTCATGTACATACTCTTCTCTTTGATATTCAATGAGTCAGGGAACTCTTTTTGCAATGCCGCTTTCAAGTCATCGAATGATTTGAATGTGTTTTCTGACGGCAACCAGAGCTCAGCCGTGCCTGTTAGCGATCTTCGGGCGACAATCAGCTTCTGTTGGGGTGTCCAATTGAATATTTCAGCGTTGTCTTCTACATCTTGTGCCCATTTTGAGGAGGAATACGTCTTGTCATCTCCACTGAATTTAGCTATTCCATCCGCGGCAAAACCGCTCACGACGCCAAGCGTCGCCTTGTCGTCTTGCATCTTCTTCGAAAATTAGAAATACCTTAATCCGTCTTCAGCTTTTTACAGACAGAGGTAATGGGGTGCCCCAGCCGAGATTCAATCTTAAGTAATCTCGACCGTGTCCTACTATTTCCGCCAAGAATATAGCTCTTCCTATCCCGGACGAGCCCCCAAAGTTGTGGGATGGAAAAGTACGCAGACTGGCAGAGAGAAACACCTTTTTTACAACTTTAAAGTCTGTAATTTTTGCAACCACTTTCAACTGTTACATTCCTCCTCTGATCTTACACTATATATACTTTTTTTCTTTTATCTGTGCCCCTAGACTTTGCTCGGACACGAGTAGCAAAATCGACTAATCTTACTAATAAGTTATTACAGATTAACCATAATTATGTTTTGCCCACATCTATATATAAACTAGTATTCACGCGGGGCTTCGCTCCCGTGGATTCTATCACGGTAAAAACATAACTGACCTTTTTTGCAGTCGCGTAAAAAGTAGCCTATAAACTTCCTCAAGCTTCAAGCTACTTCCATACCAAATTGCATCCAAATCCACCCACTACTTTCGAAGATTAGCGCGTTCAAGCAAGCAAACAAACTTTTTCGCTTTATAATATTAGTATAGATAAAAATTATTACTAAAATGTATATATATCTTTTTTTTTTCGTGGTAAAATCATCAGACGAGTCCTCCCACCCCAGGCAGGGCCGGAGGGACTGTCAGACTTGTACTGACTATAATCCACGGTATTCCTACAATAGCCCTTTACGTTCCGGGGTCACGGTAATGGGATAAGTCCCACGACCGCGGCAGGCTTCGGCCCTCTACAGGGTAGGCCTCGTCATCTTGCTGACGCTCTTTGAGGCGCGCGTGGAACACAACGCGCCGTCGACCCGGGCATGGTCCATGGTCGGACAGCGAGTTGCCGCTGTCCGCATGCCCGCGCCTACGGTGGCCGGAGATCGCCGGCCGACGTCCGACGCCGTGGGCGTCTACCACTGCGGCTGGGCTGGAGGGAGGACGCTATCCTCTCCCTCACGCGGCCCGCCTCCTCCTTCGATAGCATGACTGCGTCGCAGAAGGAGGCGACCGCTTCCCACTCCGTCTTACCCCACATCATGGCCTCGACCAATGCCGGGCGTGGGAGGTCTCCGCCTATCTCCGCCGTGAGGACACGTCGGTGCTCTGCCCAAGCGGGGCAGTCTTGCACCGTATGCTCTACTGTGTCCTCAGGGTGATCCTCGCAGTGGTGACACCCAGGCGTTTCTTCCTTCCTCATCAGACACAGGTACCTCCCGAAACTTCCGTGTCCGGTGAGGACCTGCGTCATGCGGTAGGTCAGGACGCCGTGACGCCGATCTAGCCACTCCTCAAAGAGGGGTCTTACCGCCGCAATCGCGGCGTGCCCAATATGTATATATATCTACGCACATAACTTCCGAACTTCTGCACTATATTGTATAATTCTTTTTGTGTGAACGATGTTGTCAGGACAAAGCTTTTATACCTAAAAGTAAAAGTTTATCATACGTAACACCTAAATACGTATTTTTCGTAATTTTAAACGTTATAAGGCTGGTGTTACTAACCTGAGAAAAAACATCGAAACAAATTCAGAGATAAATGTTTCTTTTGATAGTTGTAATAGGTAAATGATGTATGTCTATGTCTGTATTGCTCTTTTGAGGAAATAAACACAGATTTGAGCTGACCAGTCCAAACCAAATAGTGTCAGCATTTGTTAGTTATCGTTAGCTTCGCGATAACTGACAAATGCTTACATGACCTCCGATTATTTCACGAACAATACCAAAGATAGGACATTTGGGAAGGGACCCTCTGGGCAAGGAATATTCATAATGTAGGATAGATAATTTATTCAATACTTTCGCATTGCTACTAGTCACAAGCAAACAGCATATCAATTTGTATCTGAATACGTATCTTATAACGCCATTCGCAATTCGCAACTTACCCACAAACAACAATCTATTTTGAACTTTAATCCTTTGGAATAAGGTCACATCTTTATGTATTTCGTATTTATTTATTTTAGCTTCTGGAATACCCACGCATGTCAAAGTTCTAATCGCTCCTAGGACATTCATTCAGATATCAATATTTTAATATTGCAATTTAAACCGTATTTTGGTTTAATTAAAGTTTGATTTGCCTTGTGTAAGTTTTTGAAAGTGGTGTAGGCGTTAACATTCGTGCAAATACTAGATTATATAGTTTATGGAAATGGAATTAATATCAAGTATTGATATTGAAGTTAACCAGTTATCCTGATGGTGTCCTTATGTGTATACAAGATGTTTATAAAGAGCTTGTTCATATCTTTTAAGGTTGATATTTTATAAATACTTGTTCTGTTAAGTATTTATAAAAATAATTGCGTAGGTACTAGTGATCAGGTTAAAAAATCTTCATGAATCACACTATTCATTGGTGGTAACTGCATGAAAATCTGTTCACTAGTTTACCGCGGACAGACTGACAGGCAGACGTGGCGGGAGACTTTGTTTTGTAGGCTCACATATCTGCTATACATATTTACATGAAAATAAACATGAAGTATCAATTTGTGTTTAAAAAAGCTGTATTTTCTCAAGGAGGTACACGATACTAAAATAGTTTTTTTTAATATTTTTGTCTATGTGTCAGTATTTCTATTTGTCCGGGCTAATCTCTGTAACGATTAAACCTAATTTAATGGGACTCACTCAAAGACAGAGGAGTAAAAAGTAGCTTATATACCACCTGGTAATATAGCAACATAGAAGCTAATTTTTGTACCAGAATTCTTATGGGATCAGGCTTTCCGCGTGCAAAACCGTTTAGGTAATACCAACTCCCAGGCAGACGATGTTGCGGGCAAAGTTAGTCTAATATAAACACTTTTGAAATAGCCTGTATATGAGAACGTGGGCAGCCTGTGGTAGAGTCCAGGGTTACACATGATAATTTGAATATGTATTGGAAATTATTATGATATGCATATGGTCTTTTAGCTGTTTCTCAGCGTGGTTTACGCGTGAGCATGTTGAAATTACCTCAAGGAAAAATAAAAACGTATAGCAGCTATATTGGCATCGAGACGAACTATGCTCCTATTTTGTAATGTTTTCCATTTTAAAAGGTGTTTTTTAGAGGCGGAAATTTTAAATTGGCAACACTGTTTTTTGTGACAGCTAATTTGACAGTTCTTCGTCAATTTGAGGTTAGTTTGGTTTGGCAATTCATCATGGATAGACTCACGCCCGAGCAACGGTTGCAAATTTTTCATATTTATTTTGAAAAACATGGTTCGGTTCGAGAAACTCATCCATCATGACGTGCATTTTATGATGTTCATAAAATGTTAAATGGCTATGTCAATAAGCAGAATTGCCACATTTGGAGCGATGATAATCCACAAGCCATTGTCGAAACACCGTTACATCTAGAAAAAGTCACCACTTGGTGCGCTTTATAGGTCGGTGGAATCATTGGTCCATATGTCTTTAAAAATGATGATGGTCAAAACGTTACAGTCAATGGTGAGCGGTACATCATAACAAACACAGACATGATAACAAACTTTAATCAAATTATTTGGCATTAATGTGGCAGACATGTGGTTTTAGCAGGATGGTGCCACATGCCACACAGCGCACGATACCATTGGCCACCTCGATCATGCGATTTGACGCCTTAAGATTATTTTCTCTGGGGATATGTAAAGTCGCATGTCTACGCCGACAAACCAAAAACATTTGAGCACTTAGAAGCCAACATTCGACGCGTCATTGGTGAAATACAGCCCGATTTACTGAGAAGAGTATGTGAAAGTTGGACATCCAGATTACGCCAAGTACGCGCGAGCCGCGGCGGCTACATGTCCGGAATTATATAGAAACATTATTGTCATAAACTCATCTCTCAAATAAAGCCAATTTCATGCTTATTATAAATATTTATCAGTTCTTTATTTCAATTTAAAGTTCTCTGCCTCTAAAAAAAACACCTTTTATGTTCCGTTTATGATACATGAATAGTTTAACGGCCCAGTTTTTAGATTAATAATCAATTAATTTATTTGCAATATTTTTAATATTACCATTAATTCGTGTTTTTATACGTAGTAGATCTCAAACATAAAGTAAAATCTACAAGATATATGTACATACATGTGTATAGTGGGCCAGAATAATTATAAATTCTTTTTTTACCACATTGCAACCTATACAAGCATAAATCGTGGCGATAAGTTAGACGACACAAAATCATGATCATCAGCTGAATTTATAAGTAGGTATTTTAAATAGGGGAATTTTAACAGTCTTCTATTTCTGGAATACACAATACTTCTCATCACCATAACGACTGAATGAAATGAATGGTCTTCAGAAGTTCGTGTGAATTGAGTAAATGGTAGCTATAACCTCGGAGTCTTTAAGTTAAGAGTGAATAGGTTACTTCCAGGCAAGCGTGCTACAATTTCGACCACATTCTCGCTTAACATCAGGTGAGATGGTGGTCAAACGTAAGCCTATCACTATTAAAAAAAAATGGAATTGAATAAACTGTATTCGAATCCTTTAAGCATGAGTTTCCATGATCGCCCAAGTAGCACTGGGGGTTCTATAGCGGTCGACTAATAGTACACATTTATTCTTTAAGCTGTCTATGTAAGCAGTATAAGAGCTCTATAGGACCCTATGCAGCCCTTATACCGCCGGTTTGGGCACAAATTATTCAGCTTTAAGTTCACAAAAGTTACACAGTAGCAGAATAGTAGCACTTTAATGGCAGTTTAGTAGAGAACAGTGGTCTTAAAGCTGATCAACGGCACTATATAAGATTCCGTATGGTTCTTCATACAGACAAGAGAGTTATAAAAAGTAACGAGTGAACAATTATACAGCCTCTATAGTAATTAACGCTCACAAGTGTGCCCTAAAAACTACTAGTAGGCTACTTTTTCTCCAAATTATCACTTGAGTACCACATTTTGTAATAAATATTTTTTTAAATATAATACTACGCGCAACATTTGGTCGTGCGAGTGTCCATGTGAATTTTTAATGTGATTTTATTATAACTGGTAAGTACTTGTATTTATTCTATTCTATTGTGTTAATATTATGGGTATTGTAAATTTATTGTAAATTATATACATATTTAGAGTTAAAATCTTCACGCGCCTCAGGAATAATGACTTATAACAAAAAAAATATATCTAAATAACCAGGGACGAACAATGCTATTTTTCATATTTGTGTTTTTATGGCATTTAAATCAGTCTATGGCTTTTTATTTGAACACTTACTATAAAATTAATCACGAAAACTCCGTAGTATGTGATAAAACTACAATTAATTTAGAGATATTATAGGTTATGAGTGAACAAAATGGTGGCCATTTTCTTCAACTACAGTGAACCATTGTAGTTCCAAATTAATGCAGTGAACTCTTTCAAGTTTCACATGTGTACCATTATATTATCGTGAGCTCTAGAAAGGTTCACACGTATACCATTATAATCTCAACATATCTGAGGTAGGCTCATATTCAGCCCTGGGCTGGTATGCAGTTCTTCAATAGTTCACGATTTTACCTTTTTAGTTATTTTTTAGCATACTAAATTTTAGAGATCCGCATTGAAAATGTAAATTTTAATGTTCGTTATAAGGAAAGTTATCATGTTGATTTTTTGCGGGAGAATTATTTTCTTTTAGTTAACAAATGTTTTATCTAATTTTCGAATTGTGTTAGTTTGAAAATGAAAATTTATTACATTAAAGAATTAATATACTTTAAGTAGTATATTAAGTACCATGATGTTGAGTCGCCGATCGTTGCGCGACTTGCGGTGCCTTTGTGTCGCACGCAATTGTATCGTGTGTCGCGCCTGTTTGTAGGAGCCTTAAAACCGACTGACTGATTTGAAATTATAATAATAAGTTTATTACTTACTACATATTATGATCTTTTTGAAAAAGATGGCAATGAAAAAGTTTATTAAGACGTCTATACATTATTTGAATCTATATTGTAAAAATCTTTGCTATTTTTGAGATTTTTTAACCTTTTTCAAAAAGATTCTTATGGGAATTGTGAATTTAAATAAATACAAGGTGTAAGAGGCTCAAAGTATATGTGATTTAAAAATTAAAATGATCAATATTCGTAAAGTTGTATTATTCTTTTAATGTATGTAACAAAGGTATAAAGTATTGAAATTCTTTGTATTCAACACACACTAATTTACACTTAATATCGTTAGATTCTAAAACAATCAAATTATGGTCACAATTATGCTGACTTCTTGATTTGTATATTGCAAGATGAGACGATTTTATTGGATATGTAAAAACATCTTCTGTGTTATTTATTCTAATACCTCTTAATGAAACCTTATTGTGGTTATTTGCTATGTAATTAATTTTAACAACCTCGATTCTTTTTGTCAGTACATAACTGTCTCTTTTTTTGGTAGAAGTTTTGAAATCTTCAAAATTTATTATATTTATTTTGTTTGCTGTAGTAACAAACAGATACTTATTGCCAGAATGTTTTTGGCAAATGAATTAATTTATCCATATATGTATTTTCCTCCATTCTTTTGGCGACTTGTGACAGCGGCTTTTTACCTGATCTGAGCATGCTTTTGATCATAAATAATTTTATCATAAATAAATTCACTAGAAGAAATTTTGAATATAGGCAAACCATATTTATGTTTATTGAAATTGTATCTGGAACATCAATCCAATTTAGCAAAATTTTTTCAAGAGGTTTTGCTATTACATTATGCCAATATTGACCGCCTTCAATATTTTTAATAGTAATTTGTCTGGGAGTACATAAAATTGATCTAGAATCTGTTGGTAGTATTTCTGGAATCAGTTCGTTAATGATGACTGACAGTTCATTTAGAGCGACATGGCTTATATTATTTTTTACAGCCCATATTCTTAATTTTTCACGAAAGGATACATGTTTTTCATAATTGTATTCATATTCACTTTCACTAGAACTGAAAAGTTAAAATAAACTTAATAAAGTACTTTTTTTTTTGCGGCGGTTTATTAAGTTTATTTTAACTATGCTCAATACAACATCTTGATGTACCTACTCTCTCTCTCGTGTATATTTTTGACTACGTCATCAAAGTCAGGAGCTTTTACAAGCAGAGCTTTAAAATAAATATGTAATCATACGATATACAGTATGTTAACTAACAGAGGGTGTTCCCGTTAACCCGCAATAGTATAAGCACATCAATTAGATTGCCGCACACACGGCCCGTTATTCATGAATAAATTGCGACGTTGCCGTCCTTCAAATACGCGTGTACAAAGTGTTTCTTTTACGTATCAATTTAGCATTTTTAGTGAATTTTTTAAGTTAAAAAAAAAACATTTTGTTTTCGAATGGTAATATTTTTTTATCGTGTATGGATGCTATACTATTGCGAGTTAACGGGAACACCCTCTGTTAGTTAACATACGGTATATTTAAAGCAAAAAAAAATCACCTACACAAAATAATTGAATAAACTGTTACAAAAAATAATACTATAACACTAAATAACTACTATAACAAAAAATATTGCAAATGTTACATTTTATGTCTGTGGTTATTGTGGGGAGACGAGGAAACGTGGAGGTATTTTTTTAACAGATGTACCTAAAATGTTTGATCTTTTTGGTTAACATAAACAGCCAGAAAGTAGCTATGTGATGTATACGACAGTCGAAACAGCATCCTGAGAACGGTAGGTAAAAGTTTCAGCTCTCCGATTATGAAACAGTTTGTGCGGAGGGTGATGGTTACTAACACAAGATAATTATAAGTCTCTCTCTCACGCGTGTAGTCAGTAGAAGTCTGACACTCCCTTCCGCTTCACCCACAGCTTGAGGAGTCATTTGATGATTTTCTCACCAAGAAAAAAGAAGGGTACCTAGTGAGTGCACCACTCCACTCCTTCGTGATCACTTTCAAACCTATCAAGTCACTTTTATCAATTCAAAATCCTATAATATATCCAATACCTACCTATTTTACATTGAGTGCACTCTCCTGTAAAATTTCGTTTAAAGTCCTTACTAAGTTTTGAAATGGCGGCATGTCTGAACAGGGCTTTACTCAACCGCAAACGCTGACAAAATGTCACTCTATAGAGACCTAAACTATGATTTTAATATAAACTGCTAATTACTCATGTAACTGATTCATAAACATAAAAGTTAAGCCAATGCTACAGTTAGTTTTACACCCCCAGAACATGAAAACTCGTTAAAATTAATGGTCGACTCGAATGAAAGTTGGTCAGGTTATTCAGGAAAATGTATTTACATTAAAACAGTTTATTGGTCTATTCATATAATATTTTGTTCAGTACGCGGCTCTGCTGGGCTATGAAACTTATGTAAATAAGATTTACTGTTTATTTATATTTTCTTTTGTCAGATGATTATAAAGAGATTTGTCGCGTTGTGTTATCGTCATGTGCTTATAAATGCTCCCACGGTCTGACGACACATTTTGACAGACTGTATGTAAAAAAATTCACAACCCTGACCAAAACTCAGAAGTGCTAACTGAAGGTTTGCCAAAAGGCGATGGAACGCAGCATTCGGTGTATACTACACAATAGGTATGTGTATAATAAAACAACACGATACAACAAGGCTGCCAGGCTTAGAGGCTTTCATGACGAACATATTGTCCCACTGCTGTGGTTAATTAAAATGAAAAAACCGGTCAAGTGCGTGTCGGGCCACGCGCAGTGAATGGTTCCGTAGTTTTTATAACAGCCAAGTGCGTGTCGTATTCGCTGACTGATCGTTTCGTACCATGCTCTCATTTTTTTTTGATAGTGCCACTCGTAGTTCAGCACACTAAGGATGGTCACTACTCAACCGAGCGATCCTGTGGTGACCTCTAAAATTAAAGGCCCCCAGCCAGGGCTTACAAACTAGAATTACATTTTAAACAACCGTACGCTAAGGGCACTCCCTGTGGAGTGCGGGCCTCGGCATAGCGGGGTCGTTGGTGGAGGGCAGCAAAGGGACAGGCTGGGTCCATATTATTTAAGGGGTTATTTATCGCTACTGGCTCAGCGTCGCGGGCTGGCTCGTTTGGCAAAGGTAGGGGAGAGTTTCCGTTACAAGTACGCGGACGTCGCGATGGGCCTCGTCGGCGAGGCCGGAATACGGAACGCGTTTTATTTCTGTATTTTCTAAGAGTGCTAGTTTCCCTACTGCTCTCTTGTCGGATGGTGGTGGGGTCGACGGGCTCGTATAGGAAGTTACGCGGGCGACGAACCCGAGAAATATTGGAGGGTCTGTATCGGGCGGCCGATACGATCAGGGGGTTTGTGTGGTTTTCAGCAGAGGTGAAGTAACGCACTGAATGGCGTTTCAGCACTTATTTTATGGTCGGGGCAAAAACTTAATAATTTTCATAACTACCTACTTATAGTTTTGGCGGTAACGAAACCATTGTGAGATATAATTCGACGACAACGCTATCTAGTTAGAAAAGAAGTACTAATTGTTACACAAAACTGAAAAATGAGACTGGTTTGACACAATACTCAACTAATTTAATTACTTAAACACAACTAACTATAATTTTACTGGACAGAAACTGTTTTTTAACCGACTTCTAAAGAAGGAGTAGGTTATCAATTCGTCACGTATATATAATATATATTTTTTTATGTATGTGCACCGATTACTCCGTCAATTGTGGATCGATTTAGAAAATTATTTTTTCGTTTGAAATGGTATGCTCTCGAGGTAGTACCATTGTCACCAAATTAGAATTTGATGAAGGGATCTCATGGAAATCGAAGGAAATCCTCAAATTTTAAAGGCAATCGTATAGCGATTTTGGTATTTTTTATAGTAACTTGTGCATTTGCTCTCAGAAAGCACCATTTGGTGAAACGGAACTGATGAAGAAGATCACAGATGGCCACCGGAAATACTCAATAATAAGTATTTCACGAGTTGCGGTTCGATTACTTTAAAATAGTTGCTGAGCAATTTATGGTCGTCACAATGTGAATGGAGCTGATGGTGAAATACTAGGAGAACTTCTCAACAATTAACGCCCCTGCATCGGGAAAAGCAATATTTTGTAAAAGGTGATGAGCAAGTTGACATTAGTCTCTTGTAACTTAGATAAATTATAAACAGACCCACTAAAAAGCGTGAAATAAAAACTTTTTAACAAGAAAAAACCGACTACCAAAAAAACACTACAATGTGAAAAATAACTTTAATTTTGGAAGTCGGTGGCAAAGAACTAAAATACAGATCCAAAGACACCATCTTCTGAAATTAAAGTTATTTTTCACATTGTACCTAGTGGTTTTTGGAAGTAGGTATTTTTAGTTAAAAATTTTTTATTTTATAAAACTTATTTAAATATGAAACTAGCGCGATACAACTGACGCTTAGCGCCATCTATCAACATTTCTATGGAGTTGTTCGAAATTTTCGAGTCAAATACAATTGGTCGACTATTACTCGTAAACATGTAAAGCCCACTCATGTGTGATAGTTTTCCTTTAAACTTCTTTATATATAGGTACTACTGCCGTGAGATTTGAATTTCTAACTACAACCGTTTAGTTGATAGAGGGGGCGGACACTTGACTCTTTTTTACTTTTACTTTAAAGCTTGATAAGTCACGAGCGGTTTACTTAATCAGAAAACGGTCTTCCTAAACCCGTAATATTTTTGAAAGACCTATCCAACGATATCCCACACTATGGGAAGGACGAAAAAAAAAATTTTATCTTCCTTTTCATGTAGGGGAGGTACCCTACATAATTGTTTTTTTCCAAAATTTTATTTTACCACTTTTTCGGCGTCATTAACGTGTATACTCATGCCAAATTACAACTTTCCAGTACCAACAGTTTTTGAGCTAAACCGCGGACAGACGGACAGACAGACGGACATGGCGAAACTATAAGGGTTCCTTGTTGACTACGGAACCCTAAAAATGTGAAAAGAAGAAATATACAAAAATGTTTGAAAAGTCTTTCTGCATTATTGTTTGATGTTTTGTAGTTGCTTTGTCACCTGGCATCAGTCTGTGGGAAACTTAATCATATAAGTTTTATGTATTGTTTTAAATATGAAAGACATGTCTGGTAAAGTTCTTGGTGGCTGAACCGTGGATCTCTTTTGTTTCCACGGTTTTTTTTGTGTGTGGCATCTCGCACGTCAACCTCTGAGGTTGTCGGCTGGTTAACCGGGCTTGCCTGTGGTTGCCTTAATTAATAAATTAATTAAAGCCGCCAGCCAGGGCTTATTAAAAAACTTACAAACTAGGCGACTACACGCTAAGGGCACCCCCTGTGGGGTACGCACCTCGGCTTAGGGCGTCGCAGGGGAGGGCAGCTAGGGACAGGCTGGATCATATCATTATTATTATTAATAAGGGAATTTAAAGCTACTGGCTCAGCGTCGCGGGCTGGCTCTGGCAAGGGTCGGGGTGGACTATTACGGGGACGTCGCGGCGGGCCTCGGCGGCGAGGACGGAAGGACGGTCGGTTTTTGTGTTTGTGTGCCACTGTACTTGTTTCCCTACGGCTCTCTTGGAGCAGGGTGATTGCGTCATCGGGAGTGAATAGGGTATGCCTTGGTCGGCGAATCTTAGAGATACGCGAGGGTTCGTATTGGGCGGCCGATACGATAAGGGGATTCCTATGTTGGATTGCAGTATCAAAGAAGCGCTTGGAGACGCGTTTCATGAACTGCTGGATGGTGGGCATCTTGAGGTCTACGTGAAGAAGCTAATTTCGAACATAAAAGGGGGCTCCCGTGACTCTACGGAGGAATCGGTTTTGGAGGGTCTGCATCTTGTGGAGGAGGTAGGGCTTTGCGTGTGCGAAAACAACGCAGGTGTAGGTCATGATGGGACGGATGACCGCGGTGAAAATACGCAGCTTGCACCTGAGTGATAACTTACTGCGAGAGCTAAGGATGAAGTGGAGCCTACCTAGAGCGAAAGCGGCGCGCGAACGTGCCTGCTTTATGTGCTCAGCGAAGGAGAGGTGTCTATCGAGGACCACGCCTAAGTATTTGGCTTGCTTTTCTCAAGGGATCGGCTTGCCGTACATGGTAATCGGAAGGGGGGAGGGTGGGTTTATCCGCGGTTTAGAAAAGAGGACTGCCTGGCTTTTGTTTGGATTGACTTCGATTCTCCATTTCCGGAACCACTTGGCCAGAGTGTTTGCGGAAGTTTGGAGAGTGCGAGCGATGACATCGGGTTTAAGACCGGTATAATAGATAGCCGTATCGTAGGCGAATAGGGCTAGCTGGGTATTTTTATGCTTGGGAATATCACTAGTGAATAGCGTGAAAACGAGGGGGGATAGTACGGAGCCTTGAGGAACTCCTGCGCGAATGGGATGGGGGGAGGAAAGCACCCCCTCAATTCGATAACGAAAGGTGCGATTCGATAAAAAGTCCCGTAGGATGAGCACGAGACGGTCAGGCACGCCGAGTTGGTATAGCCATTGTGCCAGACTTTGTCGAACGCTTTCCCTATGTCTAAGAATAAGGCTCCCGTTATTGCGCCCCGTTGGAAGCCGGCGCTGACGTGTTCTACGATGCGGTGGACTTGTTGGATACATGAGTGTTTGGTTCTAAATCCGAAATGCTCATTGGGTATTAGACTCTTTGCTTCGGCAAAATCTTTGAGCCGCTTATATATAAGCCTTTCATAGATTTTACCGAGGACGTTGAGTAAGCTAATGGGACGGTAACTAGACGGGTCAGACTTGGGCTTGCCTGGTTTGGGAATACCTGTGTCGGTGGCCTGTTTCCAGGTTGCGGGGAACATATTATTGCTCAATGCGCCATTGAAGATGGCAGTCATTAGCACTATAAGCTGGGCGGGGAAAAGTTTGAAAACCCTATTGGTGATGCCGTCGGAGCCAGGGGCTTTTCGCGGTTGGAGACTTTTAATGATATCCTGGACCTCATCAGGAGTGATGGGGGCTAGTGGATTATCGGGATCTTCGACGGGTGGAAGGGAAGTTCTACGTTTGACTTCGGCGTTCACCATATCGAGGTGGGCTTGGTCTACTGGTTGAGAGCTGGGAGAACACTGGGACTCTAGGCTGTCGGCTAGGCATTCTGCTTTTTCAGAGTTATCGAAGGCGACACTCTTATCGGGACGAATGAGAGGAGGCATTGTGGCCTCTTCAGTGGATCGTAACTTCCTCTGAAGCTGCCAGAAGGCAAGATGGGTGGGCTAAAGTTCACTCAGCATCTTGTCCCAGCTCGCATTACGCTGCTCGGCAATGCGTTTCCTTACAGCACGCTGTAAGTTGCGCATGTGAGCTTTGTTTGCGGCGCAGGGAAAAGCGCTGTACGCACGGATGGCTGCGTTCTTCTCGGTTATCAGATTCCGTACATCATTCGGGAGTTTCCAGTGGCGGTCTTCCACTACTGGAACTTCCCTTGAACAATCGTTCAGGACGGATTGTACGTGATCTGTAAGCGAGTCGATCGCCGCCATCGTGTCAGCGACTGAGACTATGTGGTCAGGAATGGTGTCCAAGTGAGGCGACGTGGTGGATTTTAGTTTTTCACATACTTTCCTCCAGTCGGTGATAAATTGGGTCGGAGGAGGTTGGGTAGGATCATGGTTACCCGAGCGGGAACCTAGGTGTAGGAAAACAGGACGGTGATCCGAGTTGAGCTCGTGAAGCGCTTCTATGGAGTGTAAATGGAGGTTTACATTCTTTAGGAGCGCCACATCGAGGACATCGGGCCTATGGTTGGGGTCGTGTGGGTAGTGGGTGGAAGTCATCGGAGCGATGACGTCATAGTTTAGGGTCACGCCTAGGTTATACACGATTCTGCCTCTGGCATTTGTCGTGTTGCTGTTCCAAGCGGGGTGTTTGGCGTTGAGATCACCCGCTAGTAATACGGAGTCACTCAGGCCGAAGAGAGTCGTGAGGTCGCTGGTGAGCGCGATAGGATCGTCTGAAGCAAGAGACGCGATCGATTGTGGGGGATGGTAGGCAGAGATGATGGTTATCGGAGGATGACCAGTCATGTCTAGTCGACAGGCAGAGTACTCTAGGTGAGAGAGAGGCGCGGGTGGGCTGAGAGGGATGCAGTATAACTCCTTCCTATAATAAATAAGGGTACCGCCGCCGTGGCAGCGTGTTCTGTCATTGCGAACTAGACGGTAATCGCGGGGTCAGCGCGGTGGGGTTTCAAAAGGGTCTCCTGTATAAGGAGGACGTCTAATTGGTGGTCGCGGAGGAATTTAGTTATTTCGGCGCGTTGGTTGAAAATGCCATTGGCGTTGAAAAAACCTATTTTGAGGGATCGAGGCCTAGAGTGGTGTGTGCGTTGGGAATCCATTGGATTAGTCCATCGCATCCATCTGGTCGAGGCCTAGCACGACATCACTGTGTGTGCTGAATATTTGGCTGTACATTTCCGTCGTAATTTTGCCGTTATTCTGCTGCTCGGCAGCCAGAAGGGCATCGCGGAGAGACCTGGCTTGGCGGGTCATAAATATTTTGTAGTGGCGCAGTAGAGTCTGGGCGCAAGACTCGCCGTTCCCGACGGGTGAGGGTTTGGGCGGTTGTTTGGCTGCAGGAGCAGCAGTGGTTTGAGGCGCGGGTTTGGGACTGGTTGTGGCCTCTGGAGCCATGGCTATAGGCAGGATCTGCGCTGCGATGGGTATATCCATCAGTGCCTGCAAAGGTTTGGAAGGGGCCAAGGAGGGAAAGGCTTTTTCGTGGTTTAGCCTGTTCCACGGGGATGGTCTCTGAGGAGCGAGACGTTGGGGAATTTGAGAGGAAGGTGCCTCTCTTTGTTGGCGGGCGTTGGCGCGCTTCGCTAATTTAGGAGCAAGTTTGGGGGCTTTGGGACATCCGCGGTAGTTTGCCGGGTGACCGGTCTGGCCGCAGAGAACGCAGCTAGGTGATTCCGAACAGAGGGTTCGGTCTTTGGGTCGAGGGCAGTCCGCAGTGCTGTGCTCGCCCAGACAATTGACGCATCTGGGAGTCGCATAACAGTTGCTCTGCGCATGGCCATACAGTTGGCAACGATGGCATTGTCCCACTGTTGCGGTTTTGTAGGGCTTTTCAATTGAGATACCGGATAGGGAGCAAATGGACTTTATCGGGTGGTGACCTACGGTTGGTTCACAAATGACAAGAACCATGTCGTACAATTCACCGCCTCTCGCTTTATGTAAGTGATGGACGGCGATCACTGGTATACCTTGATCGGCAAGGTCGTCTTTAATATCCTGTATAAGGATTTCTTTAGGGACACGTTTAATAATTACACGAGTGGGCGTATCCTCGGGGAAGGAGAAAGTATGAAAGGAAATATTCCTTTCACGGAGGGCGCGATATAGTTCGCTATAATCATTCGACGTAGGGACGGTGACTTTGATGCCATTTTGGCAGGCACGGGCGTTTGTGTAGTTGATCTTTCGATCAACACACATCTTGGACACATCAGTCCATTTCCCCTTGTTTTGGATGTAAAAGGAGGGCGTTGCTTCCTTTGGGCTGAGGACGTTTAGGCTATCGGGCTGGGGGGACGACTATTCTGCGCATGAGCAGAGGTATTTGGGATGGGGCTAGCGGGTCGAACGGGCGTTTGAGTTGGGGACGGGGGCGACGTGGTGGTCTTTTTGGCCTTGCTGGCCTGGGAGGTTTTCCCTTTCTTCCTCTTGCCACCGGTGACGACTTGAAAGTCGTCTTCCGAGGACGAGGGGCATGATGACAAATCATTGTCGGAGTTGTTATTGGACACAGGTTCGGTGGTGTCCATTTCACGGAATTCAACTGCAGCGCACACCTGCGTGGCGTCCATTGTTTTATGAACAATGGGATTAGTAGGTGGGCCAGAAACAATGGATGATTTCGGGAATAGGGCGGTCGGCACGACATTGTCGGCGGGCGGGAGCGATACAGGGCTATCTACCTGGAAGTCGTTCGTTGTTCGATGAACAATGGGATCGGAGTTGATAAACACTTCCGTGAATTGACCAACCGGAATGCCTTGATCAGCAAGCGGGGGAGATAATGGGCTGTCAAGCGCGTCACTAAAATCAGCGACGTTGGCTTCGGTAGCCGGAGGACAGTTAGCGATTTCACGCTGGATTTTTCCACCATATTTGGCGGAAATAGCAGGGTTTTCCTTAAGGATTTCTAATAATATCTCCAAAATATTGGAGTTTGCCATGATTGGCGAATGGATCAAAAATTTAATGGGGAAATTTTGGAGATTTCTCTCCCGCGGGGGACCTATTTAAAGCCTAACTGGCCTAACTCCGCAGATGGATGGGTCCGGGGATGTGTAACCCTACCAGTCGGGTAGAGACTGGGAGGTGAGTACCTAATGGTGAGCCCTAAGCTTGTAACCGGTCGCCAGTCTTATTGTGCGAACCGGGCCCTATTAGGTCTAGTGCGAAGGGGTAGACACACCCAACCGACACTAGGTGTGTAGCTGAAAAGGAAACTCAGTAACTAGGTTTGACTAGGAGATCCCCCAAGGCCAAAACCTAGCACTCGACTCCAATTTACTGCTTCACCCTGAAGGGAATCAGCGGGTGCGTCGGGTCAGCACCCCCTTGGTATTGTTGACACCGTGAGGTTTCCAACCAAGGACCACGATACTGTGGTTTTACCCTGAAGGGGCCAAACCAAATTGTTTTTGACGATACTCTGTTATGGAAACAGGAAATCCTTCACCGCCTCGAAAAAGGCGGATCCGGACCAGGCGTCGTAGTCGGCGACTACGAGTGACGTCACGGCGGGTGTAACGAAGCGTTGCGATGACTCAGGCACGGAACGATCGAGAGCGCGGAGCGGTACGACCGTCGCGGGCGAGCGTCTGAAGCGGAATCTTTGTTTCCACGGGCCTATATTGAACTATTTATGTAAAAGGCAATTTAGTGACAAGAAAGGCTCGTAAAGATATCAACACACAAATTGAAAAACACGGCAATTTAAGCCGAATTCAAAGTAAAGACTTAAAAAAATACCAAGAACGGAATAAAAAGGCACTAACAAACCGGAGTTCTTTGATACGTTTTCATTAATAAAACTTTATGTGTCCAGACTTGGTACAAATTAATTGATACGAATGGCTAATTAATACCAAAACGAGTATGTGACGGTAGTTATAATCTTGGCTATTTTTACTTTCATTCACGTTCTTTGATGTAGTTATAATTATGTTTAATTAATGAAAGGAAAACTTATGCATTACCCGTCGCCCTCGCGGAGGATCTCGTGGTTATATTATAACAGCCGCACGGCTCGATCTTCAATATTAAGCAGCGCTCACCGAGGTAGGCCTGTGAACATATCGAGATTCTCCGTGTCTCGGAAAGCACGTTGGTCCCAGCTGTAATTTGTAAACTTTTTATACGTAAATTTAAACTAAATAGAGCGTAGCCTCATCTAGTTCAAACTTACGAAAAAAATGACGTTTAAAAGATAATTTTTCATTTACACTAGGTGTAGTCAGCCGAATCTGATACCAGTCTTCCTCAACAGCGACTAACACGGTACTTATCCAGCGGCAATACTGATATCAGATTTCTTGGCTTCTAGCTACCTACAACTAACGTCGTGCGAAATATCTATACATGACATCCGAATCAAAATCAACGTTCGTTCCACGAATCTTGGTATGTTAACCCACCCATCTACAGACCGACCTTGGCAAGCTTCTCCTTAGTCCACTCTAATGCCAAATTTTATATAGTTTCTCAAGCTATACAAAAATACTGCGTAAAGCATAAAATTGATTTAAATAACTATGTTATCCAATGATTGCAATAATTAAATTATGTGAGCGCAAAATCCTAAGTTATTAATTTACCTCTGCAGATATGACTTTGTACTTATTAGTATAGCAGTTTTATTGCGAGCGTTACACAATCTACTTTTGCAAAAGGACGCTACAGTTTCTGACTAAAAACTCACCTTGTTTCTCCAGTTGTTATTGCATTCCGGGGCCGCAGTCTCGCAACCCCGGCAGGCACGTCCTAGTGCTGAAGTCTTATATAATATTTACATAAGTACGTATATACGACGATTGAGAGCTGTGATGTCCCAGTGGTTACAGGCATGACTTGACTTGTAGGTTGTGGGTTCGAACCCAGGTAGGCTCATTAATTTAAATAATTTCTATCACAATCGGTGCTCTCAAAATGGTGAAAGAAAACATCGTGGGGAAATCGGTGTGTCCTAGGGACGATAATCCGAAGACATACGATATTCACCAACCCGCACCGCCCACGTGTTGGATTACATTACAGCCCATTCCCTTTCCTAGGGAAGCGAACTGTGTCCCAGCAGTGAGAAGTAGGTATACGCTGATTATATTGTGTTGTTCAACAGTTAGGTACACACGAAATTAGCGCCTTATTTATTGAAATATGACCATACCCATGGCGATTCTAAGTGTACGGATCCTACCTGTTAGTAAACAAAACATGTTCTTCATCTCATCTTCATTACATTAGGGATGTTTCAGGTTGCGAAGATGGAAGGCGTGGGCTAAAGGTGTGTTACATTATCATAAAAAAATATATAATTATCTAAATACCAGCATATCAAGATTTGTTTCATATTTCGCTACTACAAGGATTGCGATGTGTATGATGGGAATTATTATTTCAAAAAGAAACAGGTTTTATAAACGTTCTCTTTCACACGATTCCGTTATTATACACCTATATTTAATCGAACAGAAGCAACGATTATTATCAAACAGGAGTCCAATCGTTCTAAATTCCATCTTTATTAAAGCGTTAACACCCACCAATAAACAAGAGAGATGTAAATAACAATAAAAAGTTACAAGCAAAACGCGCACCTGTTTCAAATAAAATATTCAAAAAAAGAGCTAAAATTGAATGGTTTCTTTTGTAAGTACAAGAATTCTTGACGTTTGCGTCGGTGCAGCCTCGTTTTTTTCTTGTCTTAAGCGACAGAATTGAGCTCGGTTATTAAGAACTTTGTTAGTAGTCAGTAGAGGGTATTTTTGCTTGTTTAAAGGGATTAATTTATTGTTTCTTTGGGTCATAATACCACCCATTTTATCGTCAATGAAGAGGCGCCAGTAACCAGTTTGACCGGTAGTTCGCATTTTACTTTGATTTGGAAATGCTGGAAGCGTATGTTATTATACCCACACATACCCGTGTGTATGTGTGGCACCCGTGGGCTGCAGCTGAAAACCAGCGTTAGGTGGTAATACTTAGGGTTGCCACCTGACATTATGCTGAGCTGAGGCCCTTTTGGCACAATATTGTTTTTTTTTATTTTTAATGTTGTATATAATGTGTATTTCTTAATTTTATGTGCCAATAAACGCAATTTTCTTTCTTTCTTTTCTTTCTATACAATAACTTAATAAATTGGAGGATTGGTTTATGTTGAAACAATTACCCACAAGTCTGGTCAAATAAAAAATAAACGCTTTTTCTGTGGTTCAATCAGAGGGATAATATATTGAGTTACCTGTAATGACTGCCAATTTTTCTCCAAAAACATTAAAAAAGCAAAATCATTTCTATTTAAACACAGATAATAGGAATCAGAACATAAACCAGCGAACAAAAAACACAATAAACAAAAACGGAAATCATAATGTCAAAACCACAAACCAACTATCATGGCACAAGTTGGTGAAATATTCCAAATATCCATGTTGTTTATAGAGAAATTCCAACCTTTTATAATTTTCCCACATTTCCGGGACACAGGATCGCTCTGCGAGATTTATATAAAGGCATGGCTGTGTAGTGTGTATGTCGCAGGATAATTCGAGAAATCGTGTTTTCGCGAAACTCCTAGGATTTCTTTATACGGGCTAGTAAGAATCTTTGCTAGTACAAAAAATCCTGGAATACCTATTTGTGCATGAAATACAATATTGTCTAACCAGTAGGCGACAACCATACAAATACATAATCGACGGTTGAAAGGCTAATTGATCTAAGCGACATTTTGTAAAACTTGCAGGAGGACGGATCAAAGTTATTTATTTTGAAAAAAAAAATCATAAGAAAACAACCATTTGATAGACTTTTATTTATTTAATACAGTATATCTCTAATTAAGTAAGGAAGTTGTTTAAGTTATTACTGTTGAAAATTGTGTATTATTTTAGAAAATTTATGTTGGTTAGCCCAAAATGCATCAAATTTAGTTATTTTTTGAGAAAGGCAAAATGGTTCAAATGCCTACCGTAAATAAAATAGCTGAAAGTAAACTAGCTCAAGTTTTAAACTAGAACAAAATAAAACGAGAGAAAATGAATTTAGCGCCAAGTCAACTGACAGTTGAATATACCCAATGAGCATAAGCAACATGATGGTGTTGCACCAGAGTGAAGTAGTTTGATGCAGATGCCCATTAGAGGGACTGCAGGATGAAACAAAATGAACCCTTACTAGATTATAGTAGATATTGATGCTTAGGCTATCATAATTCAAAACATTTTTGTGTAGAGGTATCATTCAAGATGTTGATGCAATATGTTTTGGAACAAGGTATTAGATAAGGTGGCATATCATCCTAAGCCTAGGTAGTAGTATCACCAATTACGGAAGCCAGAGAGGTGGAGCTGTACAAGGAGTACAGAGCAGCGAAGACCGTCCTCAAAGAAGAAATCCGGCGGGCCAAAGATCTGGCCCGCAAGGAGATGTTGGGGACTCTTAATCGGGACCCGTGGGAACGTCCATAGAAAATGGTGCGGGACAAACTCCGCACCTGGGCTCCCCCGCTGACACAATCTCCGGCCCCAATTAGTAGAGGACATGGTGAGCACTCTGTTCCCCTCACGAGGTGGGCATACTCCCCCGACCATGGCTCCACCATGACCACAGTGATGACAACGCTCCAGAAGTGACCGAGGTAGACCTGAGAGTGGCGGTAAGCGGGCTGAATACCAAAAATACCGCCCCGGGACCCGACGGCTTCCCTGGCAAAGCCTGGGTCCTGGCCTTGGACCCTCTCGAGCCTCAACTGTTAGGGTTCTTTAACGCATGTTTGGAGAGGGACCAGTTCCCGCTTCGTTGGAAGACGGGAAAACTGGTCCTAATCAAGAAACCGGGGCGCCCGGGGTGCCATATCGGCCTATTGTGCTGCTCGACGAAGTGGGCAAAATCTTTGAAACAGTTGTTGCAAACTGCCTCGTTGGCCGGATTTTGCGGATAGCCAAATTGGTTTCCGCAAGGGGTGCTCGACGGTGGATGCAATCATGCGTGTGAGGGCTCTCTCGACAGACACCGCCAAGATGGCCCCGCCCCGGGATCGTCCCGGGGCGGGGTCATCTTGGCACTGTCTCTCGACATGGCCAATGCCCTTTAACACCTTGCCCTGGAGTTGCATACGGGAGGCACTCCGGTATTACCGGATGCCAACCTACCTCTGTCGTGTGGTTGAGGCCTACCTGACGGACAGGGCCGTCATCTACTCAGGTCACCAAGGCGAGTGGAACCGACGAGAGATGTCATGCGGTGTCCCACAGGGATCGAATCTGGGGCCACCCTTGTGGAACATCAGTTACGACTGGGTGTTGCGCGCCAAACTTCCTACAGGCGTCAGCGTAGTCTGCTACACTGACGACACGCTGGTCCTGGTGCATAGAAGGTCGCACCAGGCGGCGGCCGTAGTGGCGATGCGAGGGGTCCCGACGGTCGTAGAAAGGATCTGACAACTGGGACTCGAGGTGGCTCTGCACAAGTCCGAGGCCATATGTTTTCGTGGCCGTCGGAACGCGTCACCTTCGGGTTCCCAAATAACGGTGGGAGGGGTTCGCATCGGCGTCGAGACGACGATGAAGTACCTGAGACTAGTCCTCGACAGCCGGTGGAACTTCATCGAACACTTCCGACGTTTGGCTCCAAGACTGGACCGGGCCGGGGCTGCACTTAAGCGGCTCTTACCCAATCTAGGGACGCCAAACGCCTCCTGCCGAAGGCTATATGTGGGGATTGTGCGGTCCATGGCCTTCTATGGGGCCCCTCTGTGTTCGCTGAATCTGCTGCGGTGATCAGCTCACCAGCTGGTCGCGTCTCAGAGGGTCATGGCTATCCGGATGATCCGGGGATACCGCACGATCTTTGGGGAGACGACGAACCTCCTTGCCGGATTGCTGCCATGGGATCTGGAGGCGGTAGCCCCCGCGCACGTGCATGATTGGCGCGTGGATGTACTAAGCCGGGGTGAAACTCCGCTACCGCGGCAAGTCGCGGCTCAGCGGATAGAGCTCCGGTGCGATCTCACGGCAGCATGGAAAGAGCGGCTGTCGCAACCGAAGGCTGGGCACGCCGCAAACTCGGCTATAAGTCCCCTTCCACCTGACGCAGGTGCTGACCGGACATGGCTGTTTCGGGAGATACTTGTTTCGGATACAGCGGGAGGACACGCCCGGGTGTCGTCATTGTGAGGACCACCTGGAGGACACGGTGGAACATACGGTCGAGGTGTGCCCTGCTTGGGCGGAGCACCGTCGTGTCCTCGTAGAGGCGGTCGGCGGCGGAGACCTCTCGCGCCCTGCTCTGGTTCAGACCATGGTGCAGAGCGAGAGGGAATGGGATGCAGTCGCCTCCTTCTGCGAAGCAGTCATGCTAGCAAAGGAGGAGGCCGAACATGCGAGGGAGAGGCAACCCTCTTCCTTCCCGCCCCAGCCACCGCGGGAGACGCCCCGGGCGTCGGGGATCGCGAGCCGATTTCCGGCCACCGTAGGCGCGGGCCTGCGGACGGCGAGCAGGGTCGCTCACCGTCCGGTAAGGACCAGGCTTGGGTCGGTGGTACGTCGTGTTCAAAGAGCTGTCAACGCCAGTGCCGGGGCCTCATAGAGCCATTGCCTGCCGGGGTTTTCGGGAAAATTCTATCGAGATACCGCGGCCCCGGAACTTTAGGGCAGCCGAAGGAACAGGTGGATTTTTAGTCAGTAGAAGTCTGACACAGCCTTCTGCTTAACCCAGAGCGGAAGAAGTCATTCGATGATTTTTACATCCAGAAAAAAAGGTAGTAGTATCACCACGGAATACATTGTACTTTAGTATCACTTTCCAAATAAAACAACAAATAAATTGTTATCAGTTAGTGTTACTCAAAATAGCCGAAGTGACATTACTGATTATCCTTAATAGACGCTTAATGGATCAAGAGACATAGTTAATTAATATAACTTAATGCAAAATGGTTCAAGTAACACGGTTTTTTAATGTAGTTGAATGCAAAATGGGCCAAACGACATAGCTTATTTTTTTGGTTTACTGCAAAATAGGCCAAACGACAAAATCACAACCATGGCGAAAAAGCCAAATGCCTTAATCGACACACGTTATAAAAGTTTGAAAAATTCAAATAGCTTAAGTCATCCAGTCCTCAAATATGTCTAATTTTGTGTCGTATAGATCAATGAGCTTAGAAATGAGGCCTATTTTGCAGTGGGTGCTAAGCGCCAAAAAAGTAGTCAAAAAAAATTGAAACCTGACTCAAACGATGGAGAAAAAATTGCTGATTCCGAATATGTATATAACTCAATATCGCAAAAAATGTCGCTTAGATCAATTAGCCTTTCAACCGTCGATATAATATCGGAAAAATAACAACATATTGGATTTTTAAACGAATACATCCATTTTCCTAAAATAATTATTTCGCATGGTAATTGTATAGGATTACAGCTTTGAACTTAAAATCTTATAATTTCTTCGCTGATGAAGATACTTTAAAAATGTTTTCATAATTATTTACCACAATACCTATTTTATAAGGCAAATAAAACTAATTCATTAATCTTCACTATTTAAGGATTGTAACTTGCAACTTGTACATGCTAATACAACCGTGATATATATTTTTTCGTTAGTCAAGTTAAGCATCGAGCTAGGAGCGCGTCCACATATTATATTTTTGCAAAAATACTTCAATTTGTTTTAAAATCATTTGCTATTTTTCTCTCTTTTAGCAATGGACATTACTTTAAATAATGCCTCATTATGAGAGGTAAACCAATTCTACTGCTTATAACTTTTAAACCTACTAAAATTCTGTTTCAAATGATTGTGTACCGGATGTTTCAATGATGAAATTGAAATGAAATTTTATTATGAAATAGAATTTTATAAGCGTCAATAAGCAGTAGGACTTGTGATCGAGAGGTCGCAGGTTATTTACGAGAAACAAACAAGAGTGGCCTAAGTTTAAAAATCACTTCTTATCCACGACAACAAATCCCTGAGAGTGTCCTCCGATCATGTCGTCGGCGTACTACAACGTCGAGGTATCAGTGTGATCGCATCAAAACATCTGCCTTACCTCAGTAATTAATGTATTAATAAAGGGGACTACTCCGATTAAACGGGACCTTGTTGGTTGGGTAAGATTTATAGCTTTAAGCGTATTGTACTAAGTAAAGACGTACTTAATTCCTTCAAGGTAGTATGTGTCATTGGTTTCCTAACGGGTTTAAAGGAGTATTTTATCAGTTGCATTGAAATAACTTTTACGAACCGTTTTAGGAAGCTGTAGCCAATAAATACTATTTAGTATTAATACACAAGTTTTTTTTTACAAACAAATATGGTTATTACTTTTTATATTAGAGTACTTTTAGATTTACGTATTAATTTGATAAATAAAACACGAAGAATGAATCGATTTTAGGGCAACGTATAGGATATAAATATCCCAAAATTCTCACAAGATCGGGATTAACGCGGGAAACCTACTACGTGAACAAAGTGGCGGGCAGCTAGTTTTATAGTTTTGACCGTAGATATAAACAGACAATATTCCTTCAGATTTATTATAAGTTGATATTTGGTTTTAACATGTGATATCAAGCTTTGGGGGTGAGGAGCCCGTGGCTAAATAATGACAGCAGCACGGGTCGATGTTCAAGGTTAAGCAACGCTTGCCGGGGCCGGTCCGTGGTGGGTCATCATCGTAACATATCGAGGTTCCTTCGTGTCGCGGCTGTTGTTTGTACAACTTTGACAGTCGTTACGGGTAGTCAGAAGCCAAAAGATCTGACACTGGTCTGGCCAAGAGGTATCATGTTACCCAGCTATTGGATTGTGCAGGTCAGATAGGCAGTCGCTTCATGGAAAACACTCGTACTCAGCTACAGTTGGTTAGACTGGAAGCCGATCTCAACATAGGAAAAGGCTAAGCAGATAATAAACTGACTATATATCTTCTTTTAAGTTGATATTTGGATTTAACACGCGATATTAACGTTGGGGGTAGAGGGAAGCACATTCATTAATATCCGCGTCACATATTTTCTCGAGCGTATACCTAAGTAGTTAGTCACTTCGGAAACAACAAGAATCTTTTGTTACGTATGGTTACGTTCCACTTTGTTACATTAATTATTAAATTATTCCACAACTTTTTTTTTTTTTTTTTTTTTTTTCACACAACGCCATCTAGTCCCAAACTAAGCAGAGCTTGTGATATGGATACTAGACAACTGATAAACATACATATATATTTCTAAATACATACATATTATAGATAAATTACACCCAGACAAAGAACAAATGACCGTGCTCATCACACAAACATTTGTCCTAGGTGGGAATCGAACCCACGACCTTGCGCATAGCAGTCAGGACCACTGACCACTATACCAACGGGCCTGTCAAATTCAGTCATAATTTGACGTTTTTATGGACGGGAATGCTTTAAAATTTTGAAGACTATCATAGTTTTATATAACCGTAACTTTTTATCTCTTGTATCGTGAGTGAACTGCCAGTTGAGATGTGTCAAAATCTCATTAGTTGACGTTGGAGCTTGCCTAGAAGTATTAAGTAAGCATTGTTGACTTAAAAGCCCAGGTTGAAACTTGCCAGGGTTGCGGGAATATTCTAAAGAAATATCACGGCCTAAGAATGCATGGTTTTTAGTTAGTAGAAGTCTGCCACTCCCTTTCAATCCACCCAGAGGTTGTAGCTTTCAGGCAATACAGACTCCTTCGGAGTATATTCGCCTTAGATGTACTAACGTTCAATGAAGGCTTCGTAACAAATTTTCCTGTCTATGCTTTAAAATGCTCTGATCATTATCACGCCTGAGGTACGAAGTGCCAATAATCAAAGCTATTGAATTATATAAACAATCAATAAGGAATGGCAGAAATGCCATCAAATTTTGCCCACGAGACTTAATAAGCATTACCAATATAAATGTGAACCTTTTACGTATTCAGATATGGAAATATAAAAAGCAAAGTCGGTCAATGGTAAAGGAAAAAACTAATGTAAAATGGATGTCAGGCCGCTCACAGGGAGTTAAGTAAATCTTGGAATGAATGACTTATACACACCTTTAGTAATATACGGGGAAAGGTAAATCAAAGCTGATGTAGTACAGGGTGCTGTTTAAATAGCTTCATTTTGTGAAGAAGTCCGGTGTTTGGTAGGGGATCAACAATTAATCTGCTCCTAACTATTTCATCATGATATCGTTATGAGAGAGGGAAAGAACGAAAAGCAATGTCCCGTTCATTATGAAGGAAATGACAGCTTTGTCATAAGTTGATTTTCAGCCATGATTATATAAGATATTCGCAATACGACGTCCATTTATATGTTTTATGTTTTTTATTTGCTGTTTGCTAAATATGAATATAACTTAATGAGAGTATAGGGATTCCACGGAAAAACCGTAAGTAAGATCAACTCCGACTCGAACGAAGTCGCGGGCACAGCTAGTGTGAATTATATTATACATTTTGAGTTACCAATGGGATGTAGAAAAATAATCTGCAATACTCCATTCTTGTACAAACTTCACCAAGATCTAGACACCACCCTGTATGTCACTAGTAAGTCTCTATTGACGTATGTGTAGGTAGGTACCCAAGGGAAGCCGCTGGATCGTGGCCTAGAAGTTATTTGAATAAAAAATGCGGTTTGTTTGACGACTAATGGTTATCCGAATCAAGTCACGTAATATTTTTGACGTTAAGATGTACTGAGGGAAACTTCGTTCAAAATTATTTATTTGCTCAAATAAGGCATAGAAAGGTCTTACAGAATCATCAGAGAATCTCTTATTTTGCCTGTAATATCGGCGTGAAAAAATGATATACAAATGATTAAACATGCTTACTTTCATACATTTTAATTAATTAATATTATAATTATATTAATAAAATGCTACCTACTTTTGTCTCACCAATATAGATTAAACAGTGTTTCTGTAAAGAGCCTTAGTAAAGAACGTAAGTTCAGTAAGTCAATAAAGAACCTTAGACTTGGCTTGGCTAAGCTTAGAGATTTCATCACTTATAGAGAAACAAGCAGCTCCATCGAGACTTGGCTAGTTTTTTTACGGGATGGCTTTTTGCAGAGAGCTATTTTTTACTCGATTAGTTTCTTAGTTATACACTCCAGTACTGCAGACATAGCCTGTTTTCATCTTCACTACGGGGAGGTACTTCCAGCTTATTTTATTTTATTAAAGTACTTATTGTGACTTTAGCACATCTTAATATTTTCTAAGACATTAAATTCTTCAGAATCCTGTTTTATATAAATCAATAGAAGGGGCTCATCACACGTCTTAATAACTTTTGTCAAGGCGCATTTCTACATCTTCCACAATTAAGCCACAGCATAATAATGGACAGTATAGAAACTAAGCCTAGTTGACGACATAATTACCTACGCTTCATTGAAGTAATAGGGTTGTCACCTTTAATGATTTTGGTATAGTTTTTTTTTTCACATTTTTGTTCTGTAGTGATCAATCCATCGAATTCAAATAACTACCAAGCTTGCAAATACAATTTAAATAGGTAATATCATGAAAACGACACCCACGACGAAAAAATTGAAACCTGTTGGAGCCGCCATCTTTGATTCACGCTTTGACAGCACTATCGTTTTCAGCACCATCGAATACCATGAAAACGATACCCATGACGAAAAAATTGATACCTGTTACAGCCACCATCTTGGATTCTCGTTTTGACAGCACTATCGTTTTCAACCGACGACAAAAAGAGGAGGTTATCAATTCGACGCGTATATTTTTTTTTATGTATGATCACCGATTACTCGAAGACGGCTGAACCGATTTGGAAATTCTTTTTTTGATTGAAAGGGTATACTTCGAAATTGGTCCCATTTTTATAAAAGTCAGGATCTGATGATGGAATCCTGGAGAAATCGAGGGAACTTTTCAAATATTATAGGCAGACCTATGACGTTTTGGGTATTTATTATAGTAACTTGTGCAGTTGCTGTCAAAAAGTACCATTTGAGGAAGTGGAACTGATGATGAAGACCACAGATGGCTGCCAAAACTACTCAATAATAAGTATTGAGTGGATTGCGATTCGATTACTTGAATATGGATCTTAAGCACTTTATGCTCGTCACAAAGCGTATGGTGATGTAGAGCTGATGGTGAAGTACCAGCAGAACTCCTCAACAATTAACGGCCCAGCATTGGGAAAAGCAATATTTTGTAAAAGGTTATAAGTAGTTGACATTTAGGCTGTTTTAACTAGGTAAATTAAAAATCGACCAACTAAAAAGAGTGAAATAAAAACTTTTTACCAAAAAATTGAACCGACTCCCAAAAACACTGCAAAGTGAAAAATAACTTTAATTTCGGAAGTCGGTGCCAAAAACGAAACTACAAAACTAAAGACACCGACTACCGAAATTAAAGTTATTTTTCACTTTGCAATGTTTTTGGGAGTCGGTTCAATTTTTTGGTAAAAAGTTTTTTTAGCACCCTCGAATACCATAAAACGACACCCATGGCGCTTCAAGATTTTATTTAACCAAATGAATGCCATAGATATAGATGAGGAGAGTGGTTTAAACTTATTATTTTTTAGCTTTTAGTCCTTACCTTTACTGCATCATTATTATATTTTTTAACAATAAGATCGTTTAACTCATTTTTTTTTTCAATTAGTTTTTTTTTGTTATAACATCTAAGCCTATTTTACTCAATAATATTCGAATTGCTAAAACTGGGTGGCCACTATTGTAGTTGATTATATGCCTTCTGTTTTAATCCTATTGAGTGCCAAAACCTTTGAAAGTGGGTTCGGGTAGTATTCTTCTCCAAGAGGGGGATGAACACCTCATTTGTTTTGTTTGTCAATGTTATGATTAGATAGCGCCGTACATCAAGTTTGTACTGAAAAGTACAAATACTCTAAGAAAATTGCAAGACAACATTTTGTTGCGAAAGCCGCCTCTAGGTCACTTATAGTATAAAGAGAGATTTTGATTTTATGAATCCATAAACAGTTGTATAAATGTCAATTCATTATGATAAATACTTTTTTTTATGTTAAATACATCGACATCGTTTAGTCAGCACTGAGATATAAAAATCATTTACATTTCCTTGTTAGTGCAGTTTTTTTTATACATGTTATGTTTCAACAAGATCACTGGACGTTGTGAAACATCCAAAAAGACTAAATCCAGGAGTGGACGTCTATCGGCTGAAGTGATGATGATGAAGAATGTTGCAAGTTACGATACAAACCTTTACATCATACTGAGAAGAGAAACTTCTGGCTGCTTTAAAATCTCGAGCAAATTAAACCCATCCACGCACCAACCTTGGCAAGAGCCGCTTGACCTTAAAGATCTACTTTTTTGGTTAATTCCACTATAATATTGAAAAAAAGCACCAAAGCTGCTTTCTGTATAAATGGAATTCTTTCATTTCCATTTATATCCGCTTTTCTTTCCTCAAATGTAAAACTAAACCTCAGTAAAACAATGCATAATGTTTCTTACTCCCAAGTATTTTCCAAACGGGATTTCTTCAGGAGAGGTATTCAGTATAAAACAGTTTCTGTCACTTGTGCGCAAATATGCATACTGAGATCTAAGTAGCATTATAATAGTCTTGGCAAACTGAAATAAATGTTAATTTGGTTGAAAATGTTGCATTACGTAGTTATTGTGTTTCAAATGTAAAAGGTTTTCTCCCAGCTATTTTTTAAGTGAGAGACAGATATGATATTAAAGTGTAGGATTTGGTATGAAAAAGCTTATATTTAAAAATATCAATCAGTATTTTTCTTATCAGCCAAATTATCCAATCAGGAAAGTTCAGGAAAGAAAAACGAGGCAAAAATATATAAACATAATTAGCATACAACGTTCCCACTGCTAGGACACAGGGTTACTCTCTTTGAGAAAGAATAGTTCACCACGCCATGCCCAGCACATATGCCCAGTGCAGGATGGTGGATGTTGCCACAAAATTTTTGGTGGTAGTACAAACCCATTTGAAGACAATTAGAACCCATTTGAAATCCGAATAAAAATCAACTTGCCAACTACTTAAAGCTGGTGGCGCATTATAAGATAAAGCGACACACATCGTGTATCACAACGGGTAAGAAATGGTTCGTATTTCGAATAACAGATTCTTATCCGTACGGTTGGTCTCTTGATTGTGCGGATACTCGAGCATTTGTAGTCGCGCAGGCATTGAGAACTTTGCTGGTGTTTAAAGCGTAATTGTTTTTTTGACGATTTAAGAAAATAAAATATATGTAAACATTAAAAAATATAATTATAACTTAATTAATTCGATTCAAGTCGATTCAATCCAATTTGTTATTAATGCCTGTTTCAGTTACTTCTGTAGGAAATATGAGTTGTTTGTACCTGAAATTATTTTATTTTATTTATTTAAACACTTTCTTTCTACCGCAGTTTTTGAATTGAGGATCTGTATTTAAGTTTTCCTTGTACTAAAGATTAAGACTAGACGGATGCATCTGTTTGCCAGAACTTGACCAGCAGCTGCCACATACCAGTAACTAAGTAACACTATCCTCCTTTGTAAGTCTGATATCAGATTATGAATTAATTAATTTATATTATACTTTATTATTTATTTATTTTATTTTATCATTTATTTTCAGGTTACAAAGACCCATAGATTTATACCTTAACCTAAAGTATACATGATATAATAATAATGGTGTTATTAAATAAAACTTAATACTATGTTAGTATCACTAAATTGCACTAGGTATTTGTGCGTTCCAGTAGCACTTGTCCGCGAAACCGGCGGAATACCACATCCTGCGGCAAAAAGCTTTCTTCCATCACCTGAGGCAGGAAACATGTTGGTATACGCACTTTCGGCGCGTATTTCAGCCTTTGGCGCAAGTATGTAACGATGTCTTCCGCGTCAGTGGTGTAGTGAAGACGGGAAATGTACACCGGAGTATTCGGCTTCGCGGCACGCAGTTTCTCGTTGGGCTCCATAGGAGCCTTGCCGTAGCGGTTCTTATAGCTAATCTGACGGAGCTTCCTCCTCTGCACCGTCAGAAAGCCGTCATTGTTGGCAACATTAAAATAATTGTCTATGACAGGATCTTTCTATTAAAAAGATACGAAACTGAGAACACGCGTTTCAATCATCAAAAATCCAAAAAACCGAAGAAAGAAACAGAACTAAAGAATGAGGTTTTAAACATGGTCCGTCGAGCCACCCTTCGTGTTTGTGCCAAGGATTTTGGAGAAAAAATCGCGTCGATTTTGTGGTCAGGTTAGTGGGAGCCTACATAGTTTGGCATTTCATTCCAATCGGATCGCCATTTTACGCCGCTTCATACCGGCTGCGTCGGTACAGCAGTGCTGCACCGTGCTGCCCTCTATCACCGCAACACAGCGTCAGGCGATGAGCTGTCATCTGTGCGCCAATAGCCGCACGGATCGCCTGCAAGGACGTCACGGTTGCCAACATAACGCGCCAATTTTATGCTTTCATTCGTTCATCTCATCGATTGATTTATCTATGCTCACGCGACTGAACACACACATTTTGAACGCCATTCACGAAAATTTTCTACATCGTCATATTTTTTGGGTGCAAATTGCAAAACTAAGTGAATATGGCAGAACCAGAATCAGATGTGAAAAAGATGATCCAATCAAGAGGGATTTATAAAGGAACGCTTACCAGAATGCAGAAGCGCATTGATAGCGGCATTTCAAGTATGCCCATGCATACAATAATTTTATACGAGGAGAAAATAATAGCTACTTTTGGTGAGTACGACAAGATCAACAACGAGTTGGGAAGTATGGATAGTGCAGAAGATCCTACGCAAACGGAAGACTGCTTCTATGAAAGCATGTCTAAGTTGCGTGCACGCCTCGCCGAGCTATCAAAGCAGGAGAAGGCCGAGATCGAGAGTACAAAGTCCACGCCTTCATCGTCAACGTTGAAGCTGCCACAAGTGTCTAGTCCGTCATTTGACGGCAAATATGTAGAATACAAACCATTTATTGAGTTGTTTAATGCTTTTATACATAATGACAAAGGTTTAGATGACATTCAAAAGTTCTTCTATTTAAGGGGGTTCCTCAAGGATGAGGCATATGATTTGGTTAAGAATTTGCCTATTTTAGGGTCTAGTTATAAGGAGGATTTAAATATACTGTCAGATCGTTATGATAATGAGTTTACTATAATTCAGGATCATTTAAATGCTTTGCTTGACTATCCTGCTATGAGCAAACCTAACACCTCAGCACTGCGTTCTTTAATTTCTCATACAAAACAAAATATTGCCGCGCTTAAAAATTTGGGTGAGTCAATTGAACCATGGGACAATATCCTTATCTGCCTGCTAGTGAAGAAGCTGGATCCCCACACAACTAATGCCTTCCATGTCACCCACAATCAAAACAATAAATCATTAAAGCCAACCTATAATATGCTTATGCAATTTCTAGATACACGAGCTTTAGCCTTAGAAAATTCTGGACGAAGCAAGGAGCTTGGTAATGCTAATGCTGCCAAAGCAGGGATGATTAAAGTGGTCAATGTAGTGTCCACCAATAAGGAAGTGAAATGCCTCTTCTGTGGTAAGTTGAACCATAAATTATATAACTGTCCTGCCTTTATGTTAGCTTCAATTAGTGAAAGATTAGACTTTGTTAATAAAAATAAATTGTGTAAAACTTGCCTTAATGCTCATCAAAATAAATGTAAATATCATTTTAAATGTAAAGGTTGTAAACAAAATCACAACACATTGTTGCATTCTATAAATGAACAAGAATCTGCTCAAAGTACAACTGTTTCCAATGTTAGTAACACTAGTACACCTAGCAGCAAAACTGACATTTTGTTACCTACAGCTAAGGTCAAACTTGTTTCAAAGGATGGCCAAGAAATCATAGTCAAGGCATTATTAGATTCCGCTAGCCAATCTTCATTTATCAATTTGAGTACTGCGAAATTGGTAGGTAAACAGCTTATGCCCAATTATACTGATATAGTAGGTATAGCCAATACAGAAAAGAAGGTCCAATTTGCCATGCAGTTGGACATATTTTCTTGTGTTTACCCTTATAAAGTAAAGGCCAAACTCTTAGTAGTGGACAAAATTACTTCGAACTTGCCGCAACATCCTATTGGTTTCTCAAAGCTCAATTTACCTAAAAACTTAAAGTTAGCAGATGATTCCTTTCATGTCACCAGTGAAATAAGTATCTTACTTGGTGCTGATGTCTTTTTCCAGAGCCTGTTGCCGCGGGATGAACATATGCCATCATGTGACACAGCACACCCTAGTATAGTTCACACCCAGTTTGGTTACATTGTAGCAGGTAATATTTCTCGCAAATTAACACAAACTTGTTTCGATTCTTCTGTAGCTCTTTTTTGTCAAGAATGCGAAAGAGATTTAAATAGTAGTATGAACAATTTCTGGCAAAATGAAAAAGTACCAGAAACTTTTGTTGAACATACTTCAGAGCAACAGTATTGTGAGGAATATTTTAAGGAGACAGTCAAGCTGGATAACAATAAATTCGAGGTTTCCATGCCTTTAAGGATACCACTTTGTGATATAAATAATATGCTAGGAGAATCACTAAGTTTAGCTTTAAGTAGATTTTTAAATCTCGAGAAAAGACTACAAAAGGATATTCAATTGTATACAGAATATAGAAACTTCATTCATGAGGTTATTGAGTTAGGTCATGGATCATTTGTGGATATTTCTTTGTATGATCTTTCAAAGGATCCAGTTTATTTCTTTGCTCATCATGCTGTCATAAAACAGGAAGCCGTTACAACAAAATTAAGAACTGTATTTGATGGTTCTATGAAGACAAGCAATAGAGTATCTCTAAATGATTTGTTACTAAATGGGCCTATTGTTCAACAAGAATTGTTTGACATATTATTATTGTTTAGACTCCATAAATATTTTTTCGTCTGTGACATAAGACGTATGTTTCGCAACATAAATATTACAGAAGAACAAAGATCTTTACAAAATATAATATGGAGGGACAGCCCTGAGGAAACTCTCAAATGCATACAACTATCTACTGTAAGTTATGGTCTCAAAAGCTCATCTTGGCTGGCAACCAGATGTTTGTTTGAACTAGCTACAAAACTCAAAAATGAATACCCATTAGCTAGTCCAGTATTGCTAAATTCAACATATGTTGACGATATCATTCACACTGACAATAGTTTAGATAATCTAATTGAAACTAAGTCACAATTAATCCAATTATTAAGTAAAGGAAGTTTTGCATTGCACAAATGGTCAGCTAATGACAGGATGATCTTGAAAGACATTCCTGAGCAGCAGCAACATCCTTTTGATTTGGAGTTGAATAAGGACATAAAAACATTGGGTTTAAAGTTTGATATTCAAACAGATTCTTTTAAAATTCAATGTCCCCCCTGTAATAAAATACCTAAAACTAAAAGACAAATACTTAGTTATATTAGTAAATTTTATGATCCTTTAGGTATAGCAGGCCCAGTCTTTGTCCAAGCTAAGATAATTATGCAGAAACTATGGCATTCAAAAGTAGACTGGGATTGTTCTCCTTCACATATTCTGCAAAAGGAATGGCTCAATTTTTTCAATGATTTGCAACAAATGAAACCTGTACTTATTCCTAGAAATATTTGCCCAGAAAACATTATATTAATTCAATTAATAGGTTTTGCAGATGCATCAATAGCAGCCTATGGTTGTGCTATTTACTTGAGAGTCATTGACCAGCAGGGCAAGGTAACTATGTCCTTACTTTATTCCAAATCGAGGATAGCGCCAAAATGCAACAAATTGTCAGTGCCACGTCTCGAGTTAAATGCTGCTCTGCTCCTTGGAAGATTAATAAGAAGGGTACATAATACTTTAAATAAAAGAATTACAGTGGAGAACGTAATGTTGTTCACTGACTCACAAGTGGTACTAGCCTGGCTTAGTACAGATCCAGCATTGTTAAATGCATATGTTGCAAACAGAGTTCAAATGATTAAAAAGGATACAAATTCATATCAATGGTTTTACATTAAATCTGGTGATAATCCAGCTGACTGTCTAAGTAGGGGTATTCATCCTACAGAGTTGCAATGTAACCAACTGTGGTGGTTTGGACCACCTAGTTTACATAGTTCAGACTTTAAGTTTGAAACTAATATTTATGATTTACCTAAAAACTTACCTGAGGTAAAGCCTTCCCAAAAGGAAAAACTGGTGTGTGCAGTATCACAGGATCAACAGGAATCTTTATTAAACCATTTAATTAATAAGTATTCTTCTATTACCAAAATAGTCAACATTCTTGCCTATATTTTAAGATTCTGCAATAATTTAAAACCAGGTTCAACTAAAATTAAAGAAAACTTTGTAACTTACGCAGAAGCACGTGAGGCACTACATTTATTAATTAAAAATGAACAAGCCAAGCATTTTCATGCGGATCTAGCATTGTTGCAGGTAGGTAAACAGGTGTCATCCTGCTTAAAGACGCTTAATCCTTTTGTTGATAGTAAGGGTTTGCTCAGAGTAGGTGGTAGATTGCAGCATGCATCTTTACCTTATAGCCAAAGGCACCAAATAATTTTACCAAAAGAATCTGCTGTAACTCATCTCATTATTCAAAATGAACACTTGAAACTATTTCATGCTGGCCAAAAACTTGTTTTAAGTAGCCTTCAGCAACGTTATTGGATGGTTAATGGGTTGAGATTAGTTAAAAGGTTTATTTATAAGTGTGTAACATGTTTTAGATTTAAAGGTATCACTGCTAAACAGCTGATGGGGTCATTGCCCGCTGATAGAGTAAATGTTCACAGATGTTTTATGAAAGTAGGCATTGATTTTGCGGGTCCAATTATGATTAAACAATCAAGAATAAGAAGTGTTATTACAACTAAGGGATATATTTGTGTTTATGTCTGCTTTGTAACAAAGGCCATACACATTGAGTTAGTTTCAGGCCTAGATACTCAAACATTTCTTGCTAGTTTTAAGCGATTTATTGCAAGACGTAATGTCCCGTCTGATGTCTATTGTGATAATGCAGGCACTTTTAAATCTGCGAACACGCAGTTGTCAGAATTGTATAAATTAAATAATTCTAAAAATCACCAAACACAAGTTCAAACTGTAGCTTCAGAATTAGGTATTAAGTTCAATTTTATACCCAGTTATTCACCTGTTTTTGCAGGCCTCTGGGAGGCTGCCGTTAAAAGTGTAAAGCATCATTTAAAAAGAGTGTTAGGCTCTCATGTTTTAACTTTTGAAGAACTTTATACTGTATTAGTTGAAATAGAAGGAATTTTGAACTCGAGACCAACAACCCCATTGTCATCAGATATTGAGGATCTTTCTTATCTAACACCTGGACACTTTCTCACAGGTGCTCCTTTAAACTGTATTCCAGAGTTAGATATCACTACCGTTCCCAGTAACAGACTGAATTTTTGGCAAAAATGTACTGCCTTAAAACAACACTTTTGGAGATATTGGTCCAAACAGTATTTAAATGTATTACAAAACCGCCCTAAATGGCAACATAGTGCACCTAACATACAAGTGGGTGCTTTGGTAATTTTACGTGAGCTTGATACTCCGCCTATGACATGGCCTATGGCCAGGGTAACTAATGTATTTAAGGGCCAAGATGGTCTTGTTAGGGCATTAGAAGTAAGAAAAGCCAATGGTAATGTTCATAAAACTTCAATTACTAAAGTATGTATACTTCCAATAGATTAGTCTAGCTTTAGTTTGTTATTTCTAAGTATCCTGCCTAATTGATAGGTGTGTGGGTGCAACATGCTGTTCATACTACTAAGCGTTAAAAAGAATTTTTTGTTACTTAATTTTAGCGATTTAAAATTGCATAAGAGAAGTAAAAAGAGTTTTGTTTTGTCATATGCTTAATAATTTTAAGTTATTTTAACCTATGTACAGGTTTAATATCTACCTTCTCTTAATATCTACTTACCTTAAAGTCATGTTTCATAGGGCACTGCCATGGACAGATATAGCATGACTGTTATTGTCTTGTTTCAGTTCAGTTTACTTAAACATCTAAATTACTTACCATTGTTGGACAATCAGTTAAAACGACTTGAACATTCATATCCTAGTTATTCATATTGTATAATTATCGTTCATGATGTTCTTATTGACGTTTGCAGATAAACAAAGCCATGTCATATTGAGTCGTATTTCTCAATGTGTTTATGTAACTTTTCTAGTGGTTTTCTGACAGTTTTGTAACTTGATTAAAAATTTACTTACTGACGATAACTTGTAGCATCATAATATCAATTTCAATAATCTACAGTCCACTTTCTAGCTATATAATATTGTGTATGTATACAGAAAAGGTTAGGTAAATGAAAACTTGAACCCTATAAAAACCTATTTCTTCAAAGATTTATTTATTAGGTTCATGGTCGAATTGTCTTGCTTCGGGTGGAGTATGTTGGCAACATTAAAATAATTGTCTATGACAGGATCTTTCTATTAAAAAGATACGAAACTGAGAACACGCGTTTCAATCATCAAAAATCCAAAAAACCGAAGAAAGAAACAGAACTAAAGAATGAGGTTTTAAACAGTCATCAGCCCGATCCACTTCCTTTATAGAGTCGGGCTTTGCGGAGGGAGCAGATGGGTTGCTCACAGTGAACAATGGATCAGATTTTGTAGTCGGTCGGGCAGCGCTGCGGGGAGGAGCTGCGGGGACAGGAACAGGGCTACGAGGCATGCTTGCGGCGCGCACCGCAGACTCAGCAATCGGCGCCGCCGGCGACAAAACTGATGACGTAAAACTCGTGACAATATTTACAATATTTCATTGGAAACAAAAATTAAAACTAGTGTACAATGAGCGGTCTTATCGCACAGACAATCTGGCCTTTGGATGGACAAAACTAAACTAAAGGAGTCAGATTTAGGGCTGTCAGTGTATAGATCATAAATAATATTAATTTATTAACGTCTAATTGGATATCAGATTTTAATCCATAACAAAGAAAATATATCATAGGTTCGATTCACATACGAACAAATGTTTGTATGACAGACCAATATTTTTAAACACACCTACAATAGTGGAAAAGTTTCTAGTGTAGAGCAATGTGTTCTTTAAACAACAGAAAGGAATTTACCAGCATAAATAGACAATAATTTCATTCATTTATCTACATTAACGTCAAACAATTGCAAGAATAAACATCGAAATTAACTGCTCATCACAGCAGTTGCCATCAAATAAAGCTAAATTAATACCACTTAAAAGCTGTTTAAAACAAGAAATGGCTACATGCTGTGCTTCCTAAGAACGGGACGATCTAGTTGCATTTATTAACCAGTTACTGGGAATATTACCCGTAATAAGGCATCCATATTTGACTTTAGTGACTCAATCGGACGTTTAAAAATTATAAAACAGGATAGGTTGTTAGATGTATGGGGTTAAAATACAGGTTATCCTCTCGTAGTTTTAGCTATTATAATGTATTCCTTCTATAAATTTATGTATAATAGTTTTTTTTAACTTCATATACTATATTTGTTTTAGAGAGCCCAGTGGTAACAGGCACGACTTATGGGTTGATGTCGTGGGTTTGTTAAAATATTTTTTCATCTCTTCTAAAAAATATAAATCTTATTATCAAACGTTATCAAAAGAATTTAATGAAATTGATCTTGTTTTGAAAAGATATCTACGAACACACAAACTTTATAAGCTCTTATATGTAGGTTCATGCTATTAAAAATAAAACGTTTACATCATTTCAGTGGATGGAAGACTAATTCAATTCCGCCGCACTTGGGTCGCGTGGCCACACTTTTTGCTTGTTAAAATACCTGCCGCAGCGAATGAAAGAACGAATGGCCGAGTGAATGGTAGAGTGAATGAGCCCCAGTGCGACATCGGAGCAATTATCTTTTTTACTTGAAACGTGTCGTACGGAAATGGAACGACTTTATAATAGGGATGATTCAATAAATCTTGTCATAAGCGCATTTAATGAGAGGTGGCTTGTTCGACATCGTTTGTTTGAGTTTTGAAGTTTGTTTTCTAGAGTAATATGTAACTTGATATTTAGGGAGATGTAGGTAGTAACGTATTTTTTGTTTTGTACAATTATATTCATTGCGTAGCTACCATCTAGGGTAAGAGTTTCTTAACTTTTTGTAGTAACATACCTCTAACAGCACACCAAAAGTGTAACAGACACTTTCCGATTTATACCTATAAGGAAAGAAATCATGTATTTTTTAAAGACAACTAGAAATTGCTACCTCTCCACTAAGCCTATCTGTAGTAGATTCATGACAATAGTATAATGGGCTTGAACCCGCGACCTTTCGATAACAAGTCCCACACCTTAACGATTAGGCTATTGACGCTTCATAATTATGTTTATAATAACACTCCGGATGGAATTCCAAACCAAAGATATAAAATATAAATGATATTCTTCTGAAATGCAATAACAAGGAGGACTTTCACAATATTTTAGTGCACAGTCATAAATTGGCTGTGGCTGTAATAGCTGTGATTTTTAAGTCAGTAGTACTTCTACTGGCTTCACTTGCTACTTGAAAAGGCAATAGAACATCTACTATGGTAACTGCCTGGTGTGATTCAGTTTAATGGCTGATATTGCTATTATGATATTGTTAAATGCAATTAATTTGGAATTGCAAATCTATTATTGACTAGCGATGACCGTGACTTTATTCGCATGGGCCGCTGTAGCAAATTGGACATTAAAACTATGGGAGCAGCTCTGCGTTAGTTGGTCCAACCATCTCAATGTAGAACTTCCTATGTTTTCTAAGTTTTCATCTTGGCCAGCGAGAATTTTTTTTTAAACATTTCCAGTAATGTGGGTAGAATTCACATTACTAGCAATCCTGTTAACCTCTCCAACTAAGCTAAATATGCTTGTGTCTGGAGTGGGTTCACGGCAATAGTGTAATGGGTGGGGTTCAAACTCGTGACCTCTCGATCACAAGTCCGACACCTTATCTATTAGGCTATTGACGCTTTAAATTTTTATCAAAATTACCAAAATATGTGTTACGTACTGATAAACGCTGTCGAAGTATTTCGTTACCAGATTTTTATATTTTGGTATTTTTCTACAAACTTTATTGCCCATAGAAATGCACTTTACTTTTGCAACAATTGCGACATAAATGGGCAACCAACAACTGTTTCCCCGTCTTTGGTTTGCTTCATGATAGGTTCAAATAAACTAACCAGAATAATAATTACTCCGGTCCATACATATTACTTATTAGACTTTTAGAAAGCCAGTCACAATTATCCTTATAAGCATGTTATAATTGACTCTTTTGTTTAGCGCACAATGCTTGACCGGCTATTATTTGGTTTGGCCGGTGGCGGGAAGAACTTGTCACTAATCAAATAATTATATAATTGTACAAGGGGGCTTTCGTTCTATTTAAATCGTGTTGTATGGGATTTGGGTATGTCTTTTTTTTATTGTTGTACATTGTGTTGTGGTTTTGGTACATAAATGATAAATACATTTAATCCATTAGTTTGATAACCAACAAAGTAAAACAATGCAGTGAGTTGAAACTTCGCATGGGGTCACACGCTGATTCACATTTTAAACTCAAGTGACATCACCAGTCTTATGCACATTGAATCTATAATTAATAACTAGAAACGAAAAAAAAAGAAATAAGGACATCTTTTTGAAAAAAAAAAACATCATCAAAAGAGAATTAACTGAGGCTCAGTTAAAATTTATGTGGAGAGGTAGTGCAGAAAGTTAATATGAAATTAATTATGATTGAATTACGACCAGTAGATAACCACATGTTTTTTGAAATTGATAATTTAAATTATTTTTATACTATTTATATTTTTACTGTGATATATTTTATTTTTTAAAAATGATAAGCGTGCCCAAGATTCTAAGAGCTAAAAACGTTAATCAAGAACCTCACACACAACAATTACAATTAAAAGCTCGAAAGTATTCAAGCCTCACGATATGTCATACTAACTCGTTAATTCTATTTTTCAACCGACGACAAAAAGAGGAGGTTATCAATTCGAAGCGTATATATATATATATATTTTTAATGTATTATCACCGATTACTCGAAGACGGCTGGACCGATTTGGAAAATTCTTTTTTTGTTTGAAAGGGTATACTCCGAAATTGGTCCCATTGTCATCAAGTCAGGATCTGATTATGGGATCCTGAAGAAATCGATGGAACTCTTCAAATATTATAGGCACACCTATGGCGTTTTGGGTATTTCTTATAGTAACTTGTGCAGTTACTCTCAAAAAGTACCATTTGAGGAAGTGGAACTGATGATGAAGACCACAGATGGCCGCCGAAACAACTCAATAATAAGTATTGAGTGGATTGCGATTCGATTACCTGAATATGGATGTTAAGCACTTCATGCTCGTCACAATGCATATGGTGATGTAGAGTTGATGGCGAAGTACCAGGAGAACTCCTCAACAACTAACGGCCCAGCATTGGGAAAAGCAATATTTTGTAAAAGGTTATAAGTAGTTGACATTTAGGCTCTTGTAACTAGGTAAATTAAAAATTGGCCAACTAAAAAGAGTGAAATAAAAACTTTTTAACAAAAAATAACTTTAATTTCGGAAGTCGGTGCCAAAAACGAAAATACGAAACTAAAGACACCGACTTCCGAAATTTGTAGTGTTTTTTGGAAGTCGGTTTTATTTTTTGTTAAAAAGTTTTTTTAAACAATATCATTTGCCAAGCCTTAGGAAGGCTATCTTATAAGATGTGACCTGTGGGTGACTGACCCATCCTTGCCGTGACTGTAGATAAAGATATTTTGCAATTGCACATACTAAATTATATCCATACAACGGGTAACAGAATAAACGCAATTCCTGAAAGTAGTTCGTTCAGAATCGGCTTCTGAATCGATTTCCGTCATAAAAATAGGTGTTAAATTTTGATGGAAAATTCTTTCATTTAACTTAAATTTTCGTTTGGGCGTTTGCCTTGTGACCCGGTGGTCGTGGTAACTTAATCGTTACTTACGTCATCATCAGCTTTCCCAACATAGTTGGGAAATGGGCTACTAATGACGACGTAAGTAATAATTAAGTCATTATGCAATCTCTAACCAGTTTCCTAGTTACATCTGAGATTTAAAAAACAAACACAGACAAAACAAATTAAAAAAAAAACATTGCTAGCCTTATTATAAAAAAAACGTTCCCGATTAAGTTGCTGGAGCAACCGGTCGTTATCAACAACTACTTGTTACAAAGTATATCGATGTAATTAATTCAGGGAACATCACTTAATTATTTTTAATATCTCATAATTATGTGGAATACGTTTATTAAGCTTTTTATTACGGGAGTAGAGTAATAATGGAGGATATTTGATTTTAGAGTTCAGAAGAAAGGACACAAAATGTTTGCAAACTAACATCTGCCCGCGGTTACACTTGAGTGAAAAGTTTTCTTTCAGCAAAAAAAAGAAACAAAAATTTCATCAAAATCGGTTGAATGGGTTTGACGTGTTATTGTCATTCATTTAACAATTCTTATTGCGTTTGAATTATGTAGTACATTAGTTTCAATATTTTGTGTCAATATTGTGTGTTTTTGCTAATTATGTGGAAAGGTAGACAGAAAGGTATTTTCTTATTTATCGATAATATTAGTAGGGATAGATTTTTAGCCTAAACGCATTAAACTCGCCTACTTTACTGTACAAAGCACATGATGTCTTGATATAAAAATAAATAATCTGATCTGTCTCCTTGTAGAACTTGGAGCAAATCTAAATCAAAAGCGCTTTAAGAACGTTTGAATCATCGTGTGTGGTCTTCTTACAATAAACTGAATTAAACTTGTTACCATTATTAATTACAAACTTTACAAGGCTTTATAAAAAAGCTATCGGTAAACAACAAAGTTTTAAACCAAAAAGTATTCATATAAAAATGAATCATAAACAAAATTCTAAACATGCATGACGCTATAAATACAATCAAATTACAGCATCGATTGAAACCGTTATACGATTATGTTGATTAATCTCTTGAAATTAATTTATACTATGCGTGTGGTCGGTTGTTTGACTGTAAGTATAGTTAAGTAAATACTTACTAAGATTAGTAATGATTAAAGGATTAAGGTAATTTCTCTTACTATTGATTCAATGCCAAAGATTTGGTAGACAACATACTCGTTAAAGTTTTATGGAATCTACGTGCCATTTTGACACTATTTTATCCCGTTACCCAGCTTACTAGCTGAGTAACACGATACCCCTTAGCAAGGTTAGTATCAAATTTTCAAGATTATTTTACTTTTCTCTTTATTACATAAAGCGACTTAGGTAGTCGCTTTATGTAATATATGTTGCTTTATATAATAATTTATGTCTGACCTCCACAACTCAGTGCTTGTAGAGTTCAGATAGGCATCCGCTTCATGTAAAATATTAGTAACCAGCTGAATCTGTTAGACTAAAAGCCAACCCCAACATAGTTAGACGTAGCTCAGACTTCTAGGCAAGCTTTTTTTGTATGGACCAATACCACACACAAACTTGGTGGGCTACAAGCGGCCCGATAACATTGATAAAGACACTACGATAATACTCGTAGCAAAAGAAATCCCTCAAACCAGTTCAAAATTCAAACGAAACGTATCCGATCACCTTGATAAGATATTTTACAGTAAACTATGAATGTAGAAGGCAGTAAATGAGTAATATATTCGTAAGGACCCGTCAATGATGATAGGAAACTGAAAAGGTTGGTTGAGTCTCAAAAAGAAGTATTCACGATCAGTGAATAAACAAAATAATGTCTATTAAATGGATAAGTGGCAAAAGTTTGTCTGCGATTTCATTTTAACTAGCGACCTGTTATAGAAAGTTATAGAAAAACGTACAGTCGATACTCAAAGAAGAATAAGAACCCAATGAATATGTCTTCAAGTCGAGAGTGAATAGGCGTCTTCTAGGTAAGCGTGCTCTATTTTCGCCCACATTTTCGCCACCAGCCACCACCACCACACGTAGTAAAGAAAAACTATAAGATACTGAAGTTAGATTAAATATATGTAATTAATTATTTACATTGTAAGAGCTGGGGTTAGAAGTTAGATAGAAAGATAGACCTGTCTTTGCACCTACAGACTTCTACTTTATTCCAGAATCTGGCCTATATTGCAATATTAAAATATTTTAAATGACTGTAAACGTCTCAATTTCTTCTTTATAATCTTGGAAATTAGTTCACAAGATATCATCATCACTGCTTAGCCCTTTCCCAACTGTGTTGAGGCCGGCCTTCAGTCCCAGCCACCAGATGCAGCTGATTAATTAATTATTTGTGTTTTACATGGAGGGACTGCCTATCTCACATCCGTAACTCAGTAGCCGGGTAATATGGTAGGTAAAGCAATTCTAATGTTTTTATTTAATTAATTTGTTAAATAATGTCATAATTACTATACAACGTGTAACAGAATAAACGCAATTCCAGAAAGTATTTGGTTCAGAATCTGCTTCTGAATCGATTTCCGTTATAAAAATAGGTGTTAAATTTTGACGGAAAAATCTTTCATTTAACTTAAAATGGAAACACAGTATCATGACAAATTAATACAATCCTTAATTCAAGGACATGCGGTCGTGTGCGTGTCGGCCGCTAACATTGCATGAGTGTACAACTGTACATGCGTCTGTGTAGGCATATTGTATGATGCACATACGTTTTGTGTTTAGTAAGGATAACTATTTCAAGTATAAAAAAATGTCTAGGTTTGGTTTCAATTTATATAGTAATAGATGTTGTTTTAGACTTATAATTTAATTTTCTAATTGGGGTGTCTGACGCTTAATCTGTTACATCTTGTATTTTAGTTTACTAAAAATAAGTTAGTACATTTTTATATGGTTTTGAATATAGAAACTTAGGTTAATTTGCTATTCTTATACAGCATATATTTTTCATACACAATATACTTATTATCGTAATCAAGAACACATGAAGTGTGTCTAAATAATTTAGTAATTCTTAAATGAATTCCTAAATATGCACCATACATAAAGGTACGGTAGGATAAAGTTTGTAGGTTGGTGTGTATCAGTTCCATCGACGCTTAGTCATCATCAATTACTGATGACTGATTTTTTAATGATATTTGCAGATTGGCTTGCTTGTATCTGGTAGAGAATGAAAAAGGCACTTAATTCAAATTCATACATATTAACAAAGGTGGCCTTAATGCTTGTAGTACATATTTATGTAACTACTCCCAGACGAACTGCAAACCAATCCTGAACAAAACATCGATACTTAAGCGAACGACCCAGTAATGGTTTCCCCACTCTACTCGTAACGTTGTACGTCTCGTTGCGTTGTATCGCATAATTTGGCAGTAAGCTATCATCCACTCACGACATAACTGCCCCAATGACGTAGTACCTACTATCGATTCTCTTTGATACTTGTTTATGGAACAAACATGCAACTGGGTAAATTTGGAAATGAATATCGTACTGTTTACATTACTGGTACTATTATTGTACAATTATCAGTGGGGTGGTAACATTATCACAGAAAGGTTTTAGAACATTGTGCACTTTGAAAAATAGTATTGTTGACTAGCTGTGCCCGCAACTTTGTTCGCGTGGGGATTTTTTTCGTGTCAATCTCAATGCCGTGGGAATTTCGGAATAAAAAGTATAGCCTAGCCTAGCTCATAAATAGCCATATAACCTATATCTTCCGATGAAAGTCCTTTGAAAATCGATTTAAAAATTCCAGAGATTAGCTCGGGCCAATAGAACCTCATTTTCTCTTTCCTCAATGCCTTGGAAAACACGTTTAGCCATTAGTCCCAACTGTCATTTGAACATCTTTGACAATCGTTACGGGTGTTCAGAAGCCAGGACACCAATCTGACACCAGTCTTGCCAGGGGTATAAGCATTTTACTCAGCTACTAGGTTGTGGAGGTCAGAGATATGCAGTCGCTCCAAGAAAAACATGGAAGCCGACACCAATGTAGTTGGGAAAAGGCTGAGGAGCATCCACGAGCTTCTACAGCTAAAAACAGCAGAATCGTTTTGACACAAACGCAACTAAACTATCTCTTATCTTTTCTCCCCTAATCTTTTCTCATCACAAGACTACCCTCCAATGTTTGTTGCATAATTCGGTACTAAGCTATTTACTACCGAATACCGATTATCGTATCGATTCCTGGAATCGTGATAAGTGCCGATGTTAGGCTATCTTTATCGAAGTATTCCTTTGAGAACGCCGAGTAATAAGGATAGAAGAAGGTATCGTTTTCCTTAATACTGATGGGTACAGCGATGGTTCTGATGCCATTTTAGATTTTTGAATCAATTTGATCGTTACTATAAATATGAATGGTTTGTAAAGTAAGGTCATTTTAAAGATAACTGCAGTATTCAGCGCGTGTTTAATGGTAACGGAAACTTAGAAATACTTTTCTATTGAGGCAGACAGGCACGGTCAGAGCAAGAGAAGAGAGCCGTTTTTTTTTTTTTCATTTAGTATATTAGAGACAAAAAAAACAGTTTCAGGTTAAGATGATGATACATTAATATTCTTATTTCTTAAAATGTATAGGTAAACATATGACCTACAATATTTTCCACGGATTAATCAATAGCAATTAGAGTGGATAACGGATTTATAAAATTTATAGTTTGATACATATTTATTGGAATTTAGATCTTAATGCATTGATAGCGAGTGTTTTATTTTTTTTTATTATAAAAGGAGAAAATATCGATGTCTATTACGTGTGTGTTATAGGTTTCCACGAGACGATGCGACGTAGAGGCATTCGTGCCCTGGCGTTAGTTTTGCACGCGTCCACATGGAACAAGCGTGGCGCGTGAGCCCCCCATCTGTAGTAATCGATTTATTATACGAATGCTAAGATCGTTTCTTCTTTTTTGTCCTTACTTTGTCTACTTTATTATCTGTACACTTTTCTAGCAAGTCACCTTATCCTCGTTTTCAGTTCAGAGCAAATTAAACGCGCTGGGATCACAATCTTACTGATTGTGACGCGGAGGTATAAAAAAGATTTCACAGTTAAGAGTTTTTGAAGAAATTTTCCAATTTTCAAATGGCCTATTTTTTTAATAATTAAACAGTTATTTAATTAGTGTTTTATTTTAAAAAAATGAAACAGTTGCTCACTCGGTACTGAACCAACAGTGGCTTTAAAAATTACTCTTTCATTATTCAGCTTATATGTACTCTGTTGAAAAGTTACAGAGGCGTATACAGAGGTATGATTTTGTACAAAAATTTAGCTTTTAGTGATGCGGAAACTGAATCAATTTATTATCATCTGCTGCCTTTTTCCAACCTTGTTGTGGTCGGCTTCCAGTCTCACCCGATTCAGCTGAGTACTTGTCTATTACGAGGATATTTGACCTTAACAGCTCAGTAGCTGGGTAACACGATATTCTTTGGCAAGAACATTGTCAGATTTCCTCTGAAAGGTCTGTCAAAGATGTAATGACAGTGGACCAACGACTTTCCGAGGCATGGAGAAATCTCGATATGTTAAGATGCTCACCCATCCACAGACCGATCTCGGTAAGCATTGCTTAACCTTGAAAATCTAACCGTACGTCTGTTATTATTTAGCCATGATTCAATTACAACCCTTATCCTACTTCCTACTAATATTTTAAATGCGAATGTTTGTGTGAGGATGAATGTATGTTTGATGCTCTTTGACGCAAAAACTACTGAACGGATTTCAATGAAATTTGGGAAGTAGATAGTTAACATCCTGAAATAACACATATGTGACTTTTATTCCAGAATTCCCACGGGATCGGGATTTACGCGGGAAAAACCTCCTACGCGAACGAAGTCGAAGGCAAAAGCTAGTAACTATAGGTATATACAAACTAGCTTCCTGCCCGCGACTTCGTCCGCAAGCCTTAATAAATTATACACCTAAACCTTCCTCTTGAATCATTCTATCTACTAAAAAAAACCGCATCAAAATCTGTCTCGTAGTTTTAAAGATCTAAGCCTACATAGGGACAGACAGCGGAACCGATGAACCTCTGTCGACACACGAAAAATAATTTCCACTACATATTTATTTTACTTTCAATTTGCATCACTTTACACTGGAAACGGTCATTTAAAAACATCAAAAATATGGTAAATAGTGATATCGAATTTGTTCGCCACAAAAACCTTAAAAAGCCTTTTGTACGATGAAACATGTTTTGTTTTGGCGCACACGAAATTGCATTGTTCAATATTATTTTATTTATGTATTTAAAACACTACACACTCTTTAACATTTATTTAATTTACTTGCCCTCGTCCGTGTGTCACTGCTGGGTGCCAACTGAAAATCAGCGCTGGGTGTCTTCCGCCCAGCAAATGCTGAGTTGGTGTCCCTTTCGGTGTGGACATGCTCAACGATTATTTTTATCTTTTTTAGGGTTCCGTAGCCGAATGGCAAAAAACGAAACCCTTATAGTTTCGACATGTCTGTCCGTCTGTCTGTCTGTCCGTCCGTCCGTATGTCACAGCCATTTTATTCCGAAACTATTAGGACTATACATGTAAAACTTGGTAAGTAGATGTATTCTGTGAACCGCTTTCCGATTTTAAGAGAAAATTTAAAAAATATTTTAAATAAAGGGGACTCCCCATACACGGAACTGAAACTGATTTGTTTTATTTTCATGTAACCTATACGTGTGTGGTATTTATAGACAGGTCTTTAAAAATGACATTATAGTTTCTAAAATGACTTTTTCATAAAGTTAATCGTTTAAAAGATATACGCTTCCAAAGTGGTAAAATGTGTGTCCCCCCCTCTAACTTCTATAATAATGGAGTGAAAAATTAAAAAAAAATATATTGTTGTAGATCTTAACGTAAACTTTCAACCAAAATTGGTTTGAACGAGATCGAGTCAGCAGTTTTTGAGATACAGTATATTTTATAAAACCGCAAATATAACTTTGTAATTCATACAAATACTATGAAAAACAAAGTTATTTGGCGTAGTTGTAAAAATTGTAAATAAGCTAGTTTTAAGAAATTTGTAAGGTTTTTTGTTTTTTTTTTTTCAATTATATATATTAAGTATATTATATTTATTATAGTTACTACGGAACCCTTCATGGGCGAGTCCGACTCGCACTAGGCCAATTTTTTTTTTAGAATGTTTGTAAATTTGTATTGTATGATATTGTGTGTCCTCATTCGAATAAATGTTTTTCAATTTCAATTTCAATTAAAAAAAAAACATGATACATGAATATGTATATTCGTCGTTTTTATGGTCAAAAGCCCACCGGAAGTTGGCTAGGGTTGCTTTCACAGAGCTTCCGGCGCGTTACCGGAGATAAATATCTACATATGACTAAGAGACGGGAAATGACGGTTTGTCGTCGCCATGTGCTTTGAATAAAAATACTGTCAAGTGTGAGCCGAAGTACATACAACAGTGGATTAAACATAAATAGGAAGGTTTGCGATATTTTACACGGGACTAATGAATATGTTTACGTTTTTTTTTTTGTTACGGTTGAGCCCGCTCTTGACCTCGATCTCGCCTGATGGTAAGTGATAGATGGCGTCTATGATGTGACGAGCGAGCCCAGAAGATGCCTATTTGTGTAGTGTTGTTTTGCAGATTAATCCTGTTAGATAAGCCGCCGATCTCTTCAAGTGACAAGGCTGCGTAAATAATAAAATGGTCTTTAAAGTACAAAGCATTGTAATTAATGCCAATATCAAGGACAGAAAATGTCCCTGAAAATGGTTTTATTAATAAAGCAAAATATATGTCAATTTCTGGCAAAATATAAAAGACTTTTTATCTTTTATACTTTGCAAGAAATAGACAAAATAATTGACAAAACTAATGTTTTACTGCTTATTACTTATTAGCCGCACGGGTCGATCTTCAAGCAGCACTTGCGCAGGTCGGCTGAACATATCGAGATCCTTCCGTGGTTCGTAAAGCACAGTTGGCGGTTGAAAGACTATCATGTTTTGCATTTGTTTTTGGAATTTGATTATAATCTAAGCCAATAGGTTTGTTTTGTGCAAAGCAAGACTTACTCCTCATACTTCAGTCTGTTATAGACATTTGCAAATAAGGACAGTTTACCAAAATCCAGATACAAACATGTAAAACCTGAAATACCTACTGAATCTCTTTTAAATCAATCCATAGATTGTCTTTAAAAATGCGCTTTTATCATTGTGGTCCCTCTTTGTGCCACATTTTAACCGATATTAATAAGAAATTAATGTATTCATAACATTTAAACCCTAACAAAATAAACCAATCAAGCCGAAGATGAAAAATGGCACTTATATTATTAAAAAGATTTTACACATCATTATCACGTCACCATAGATAAAAAGCCGGGGCTAAAAAACAAAACCTGACAACAAATCAAGTCAAGAAATCCACGTTTAAGTAAAATTCCTCAGCCCTCTCATACCCCTCTTAAAGTAAGAACACTCTCGAGGGCTCACACTCGGAAACTTGTCGACCATTTCGATACAAAATTAGAATGGACTGTCAACCCCTCGATGCTGAGGAGTTACATGCAAAGCTGTTACACGACATACGAAGGTCTCATCAAAATGGATGTGAAGTTGGCCGGTACCATTGGAGAATTGTTGGATTAGAAGTGAGTTTCCAAACTGTGAGAAACCAGCTATGTGCAGTCGGACACGTATATGGGTTTCCATATTATTGGCATAAACCGAAAATCAAAACATGTGTAGGTATGTATAAGAGCAGTGGTGGCACATTAATTATAGGCACGACTTAAGAAATGTGGGCCATGAGTTCAAAAACATCATGAGGAAATCAGCATGTCCGAAGAACAAAAAATCTGAACGAATAACAGAGGCTTACAGAAAACAATGGCACTCTAAAAAGGATTCAAGTAGCGTCCAAAATAGTATAGATAGGTTTAATTTTGTTATTTTAAGACGAACCTACTATTAGAACTGATTAGAAAATGAGTTACAAAAACATGTAAATAGAATTCACATTACTAGCAGTCTTGAAAACCCCTTCAACTAACAACTGTGTGTGGAGTAGGTTCAAGGCAATAGTGTTATAGGTGGGGTCCGAACCTGCGATCACTTGATCAGAAGTTGGACACCTTAGCCATTAGGCTATTGATTTAAGATTTGTTTTGCCAATGCGTGAAAGAATATTATTGTGACTAAGTAACAAATGGTATGGCCCGCCCTTGGGTTAAGTGAGCTGGTCTCACTACACACAATACTCTCAATCTCAAACTCTTGTGAACAATTCTCGGACCGCGCATCATCTTATGTAACACAATCCGTATGTACACGTAGCAGCTATGTATATATGTATGTACACTCTGAAGGATTATGACTCTTCTTGTTGTTTGGGTTATTGGAGATATTTGTCACGGTATAATTGGTTCTTTTATTGGTGCATTCAAAGATTGCTTCTAAAGTAATTGACTATTTTATGTTTTGTATAGTTTTTTTAATACTTATTGTACAAGTAGGTGAATTAACGACAGTATTAGATGAACAAAAAAGTGAAAAACCAAAAAAATTTGGACGTCTTAATATACCTATACAGGGTTAAATGTAAAACACCGAAAACCTCTCAGGACTATGTTACTAAGATCATAATCAACAACTTTTGTTCTATGACTTTTAAGAATTCGTCATATTTTAGTTCACCAGATTTTCATACAAAAATAAAAATATTTAAATTGAACGCCCTAAACGCATGTAGCGTCTATGCAAAACAAAAGAAAGCGATAGTATAAATTGCTTTCTTTTGCTTCGCATAGAGTTCGTAACATTTAGGGCGTTCAATTTAAATATTTTTATTTTTGTATGATTATCTGGTGAACTAAAATATGACAAATTTTTAAAAGTCATAGAACATAAGTTGTTGATTATGATGTTAGTAACATAGTCCTGAGAGGTTTTTGGTGTTTTACAATTAACCCTGTATAATGGTGCTGGTTTTGAGTAGATTTTAGACCAATGTTGAATGAAGAGCTCGTGGCTTAATAATAACTGCCGCCGGTCGATCTTAGAGATAAAGCTAAGCTCGGTATACGGATGGGTGACCATCATAACATATCAAGGGTCCTCCGTGTCTTGGAAAGCACGTGAAGTAATTGGACTCAACTTTTATTTGTTGTGTGTCATTTTTCATAGTAATTGCGGTTAGTCAGGAGCCAGAAAATTTTACTCCTGTCCTTCCTACGGGATCGTATTACCCAGCTATTGGGTTGTGGAGGTCCGAAAGTAACAAAATATGATTGACAGTAATTGACCGAAAAGGTAGAAGTTTTCTTAGGTTGAATTTCATGTATAAATCAATACTAAAATAATAAATAGAATCTTTGTTACGCAACGAACTAAGTTTTTTTTTAATATTTTTATTATACGTTACAGTGAATATAATTATAAACATTACGTAGGGTGACACGATGGGCGGTCTTAGTAGAATAGCTAGTTCATACTGCAGAAGATAGTTATACTTAAATATAAACGAGCTTTGAAAACATTATTTGCCTGTCTTTCGGTTTGTCAGGCCGAACTCTGGAATGGCTGAGTCAATTTTAATGCAACTTTTACTTGATGATATACGAAATAAAAAATACTAAATAAAAGTTACAGGGCAACATGTGCAAGTTCCTCTGAGTCGGGCTTTACGCGGGGAAATCCTCTCACGCGAACGATGTCGCAGGCAGAGCTAGTATACAATAAATACTTTATAAATTATTATAAACATTCATAAACAATAGTAGTGATTTTTATTTATTACTAGTACTCTCGCGGGGCTTCGCTCCCGTGGATTCTATCACGGTAAAAACATAACTCTCCTTTTTTGCAGTCGGGTAAAAAGTAGCCTATAACCTTCCTCAAGCTTCAAGCTACTTCCATACCAAATTTCATCCAAATCCACCCAGTACTTTCGAAGATTAGCGCGTTCAAGCAAACAAACAAACAAACAAACAAACTAACAAACTTTTCCGCTTTATAATATTAGTATAGATATACTATATAATAAAAAAAATCTTCCTTAAGTTTTGTCCATCCAAAGGTTGTCTGTAAATAAGACCACCTCTTGTACACTAGTTGGACTTTTTGTATCCATTGATTTTTTACAATAGTTTAAAAAGTGGACAGAGATTGAGCACACCTTAGGGTCATGACCTTGAGGTCATATTGTAAAGTTTTTTCAGTTACTGAAATGCTCCATTTGTGACAAAGAGAAGAAGATAGGAGAAATGGGTTGTACCTATAGCTTATTTTTCTCAGACTAAAAAATTGACAACTATATTAGGTACGTGACAGTATACAACTAGTCTCAATTGTAATTACTAACATGCTTGCTTTGTATGGTAACTATTAGGTAACTATTAACGATACCGTAAATTCATTGTTGGCATGTACTCTGGAAGTAATCGAACAATTACAAAATAGAACAGTTTTTTTGGAACGGTTTTTTATAGACTGCCACATGTTTGGCTACTAACTACTACTGGGTTGTGTAAGCAATGATGTGGTGCGGGTGCAATAAGTTACAGCAAATTGCATTACCCTACTCAGAAATCTAAATAATATCAGCTGTAGTTTCTACAGGCTAACTTTGTTTCAGTAAAATCGGATATTGACAAAATTGGTAAAATTGTTAAATTATAACCAAAAAACCTGTCTTCAATTCCACGCAGTCTATCTGTGAATACTGCCGTCATCAATATCCGTTCTTAAGTTTTGGAGACACGTACTAGAAAAGAAACAGAAAAACGGACAGACAGCAAAAAACTCTTCTTTAGTCACCCCTTTCTTTCTCATTACTGTTTACTATTGTAATTTATTTCAAATATATGTTTAAATACATCAGGTTCTACTGTTTAATTTTATGTGAAGATAATATCGATGATTGCGCATATGATACCAACTGGTTGGTTTATGCTCTGTGGGAGAAGCCATTGATCATTTTACTTAAGTACCTACAACTGATTTTACATAACTTCTATTCATAGATTCAGTACGACGAGGATTGTGTTAGCAAAATATATTATGGAGATGTTATTTAACTAACTAAACTGTTTTACTTGTGTTTTCATGTCGGTTTTAAGTATGGGTTATTTTGACAGAGCTTAGTTTGTGTCACAAAAACTTAAATATGTTTCACGCTAAGCGTATACAAAATGTTTATGTGTATCATTTTAATATACCAGGGACAAAATTGAGATTTCAATTAAACAAGATTTCATTGACTGACGACTGAACGATATTCATTGACTAACGACTGTATTTAACCCTTATCTTTTTTCATAATTTTAAAGAAGTGGTATTTTAAATTATATAACAAAATAAAATATATAAAGAAAAATTAACTTCCATCTTATATTTGAAACAACGTAATCTTAATTTTAAAAAATAGAACTTAGTTTTTACTTTAATCATTTTATTAATGTTGTACTTTAATATTTTAAAGAAGTCTGAGATTCTAATCTAATAATTATGTTAGAAATTATGATACATTTAGAATCAGACGCCCGAATCCGATACGTCCGATACGAATCCGATATCCTAGGCCGGTTTTTGATGAATTTAAAATGCTAAATACTGCAAGTAGCTTTGGCAATAAAAAAAAAACGTATTTAAAGTTAAGGATAAGCAGGCTGAAAATAATAAAAAGAGGCGAATATAATAAACCCACACGATTTACTTTTACATGAAACATTTTTACATATACGAAATTTCACAAAAGCACACACGTAGTTATTTGAAAACTTTTCAACAAGTTAGGCCTTTTTGCTGGGGAAACTATGTTAATCTACCCTTTGATATTGGACGTAAAAACGAATTAAATATGTACATAATTTATATGTATGTATGGTTACCTACAATACATACATATAAATACAATATACAAATAATATAATACAATACATATATTTATAATATAATATAATATAATATAATACATACATTTATATAGGAGATACTTTCAAGTTTAAACTTTTTCAAGTTAAAGGTAAATTTGTATTAGATCATTTAGTATTACACTGAGCATGTAATGTTTAATTTAGAAATCGAGAACATTTCCAATGAATAAGTCAACGTATATACCCAACGTTAAGCTATAAACTGAGTGACAAGATTCTCAATTTAAAATATTTGATATGGGCGGATAGACCTTTTCACATTTAGGTAGCGCCTGTAAATCCACTGTGAGCATTTTTGACAATCCTTATAGTAATGGTGGCCAATTGGTTATAGGCCCGACTTTCAAGTTGACAGTTCAAGTTCAAGTTCAAGTTCTTTATTTCATAACAAAAATACATTTGTGTTGAAATATTTACACAGTAAGTACACACAAATAAATAATAAACAATTATTATAGGTAACAAAACAAATTCCCTAGAAGATAATGCTACAAAAAACATTTAATGTCAAAATTTTAATAAAAAAAAAGTACAAATTATAAAAAAAGATAGATAGGTATACATATTTAAATTAAGTTTAATTTTATACTAGTTACAAGATTTTCTGTCATTACAATATTCGTCAATGCTGTAATAGGCTTTATTGATTAACAAAGCCTTGAGTTTATTTTTAAACATGTTCACATTCTGAATATTCTTTAATTCTGCTGGTAATTTGTTGAACAAAATGACAGACTGCACACGTGACGAGTGTTTGACAACGTTAAGCTTTGCCTGCAGAATAGTAGGAAGATCTTTTCTGCGAGTACCTACTCTGTTTTTTCTGTCGTCGTCTGTTTCAAACTCGTTTAAGTATTTGTTAAAATGAGTTAGGAGAACTAAAATATAAAGACACGGCACCGTTAAAATTCTAAGTTTAACAAAATGATCCTTACATGATTCTGTTTGATTTAAACGAAGTATGGTTCTTAATGCTCGCTTTTGTATAGTAAAGGCTGCCTTAACATTATATTTATAGCTGTTTCCCCAAAACATAATGCTATATCTAAGTTTAGATTCAACAAGAGCAAAATAGACAGTACGAAGTTGGGCAGTAGACAAAATATCCCTGAGAGTTCTGATTGCATAACATGCACTACTTATTGTATTCGTAATTGAATCTAGTTCTGGCTTCCAATTTAGTAAACTATCAATTTGTACCCCCAAAAATCTTAAACTTTCTACCATATCAAATTTCCTGCCTAATGATTCTACATTAACTAAATATTTGTTCCTAACTGTAGATCTAAATATCATACATTTTGTCTTACTTATATTTAATTTAAGATTATTTATAGAAAACCAGCTTTCACAAGCAGCTATTAATACATTTAACTTATATTTTAAGGTCTCTATATTGTCAGCAGCTATAACACCACTCGTCAGCAAATATTATCAAGTCAGCATCTGGTAAAATGTTTTTAATGTATTCAATTAAATCGTTCAGAAATATTATAAAGAATATGGGGCCCAGCACCGAACCCTGCGGAACACCTCTAGTTATAGTAAATAATTTCGATTTATGAATTTCTTCCACACCTTCCTGAAGTGATTTTATTTCAACGTACTGTTTCCTATTGGTCAAATAAGAACTCAAAAGTTTTAAAATATTTCCTCTTATACCGTAATGCTCTAACTTATCTATTAAAATGCAATGTTCTACAGTATCAAACGCAGAACTTAAGTCTAGGAATAAGCCAGCAACTTTTAATTTATTGTTCAGCTTATTTACTACGTTATTAACTAACGAGTCAATTGCATCTAGTGTCCCTTTACTTTTTTGGTATCCAAACTGGTTACGGTTTATTACTTTTAGACTACTCAAATGGCTTACAAGCCTGGATTTGATCACTTTTTCAAAAAGTTTGGATAGAACCGGTAACAATGAAATAGGCCTGTAATTGCCTGGATCTGTTTTAGCACCTTTCTTAAATAGTGGTAGAACTCTGGCTAATTTAAATTGGTCAGGAAAGAAGGCTTCACTGACGCAGTTATTTATCATTTCAGATATTGGGTGTGCCAGTATATCAATATTATCTTTGATTACGCTCAGCGGTATTTCATCGTGTCCAAATGACTTTTTACTATCCATACCCTTTACCATATTGTAAATTTCTATCGGACTGACGGGATTAAAAGCCATAGACTTTTCAACTCTGTCAGTATTTTCAATTAAATGCTTCTTAGCCAGTTCTGGATTACTAGTGTTTACACCTTTACCATTGTCAAACTTTTCTGCAAAAATGTTAGCAATGTCTATAGGGTTACAAATTATCTTATTATCATGTTTAAGTATTATGTTATCATTTTCAAAATTATTATCAATTTTTTTTCGGGTTTTGTTGACTATTTTCCATATTTCTTTACTAGAGTTAGCCGCTTTATTTATTTGATTAGTTACTTCCCTCTTTTTAGCGTTCCTAATCACTTTTTTATAAATTCTAAGATACTGTTCACGATAACTTAATAAAGATTTGTCACACTTAGCTTTATTTATAAAATTCAGAATTCTCTTCATTTTGCTGGATGTCTTTATTCCTTTCGTTAACCATTTAGATCGGCTAGATTTTTTAATGTTGATTTTAACTTTAGCCTTTTTAAAAGTACCAGAATGCAGTTCTTTTATTTTTCTTATAAACGTGTTTGTACCTAAATTCCAGTCGTGTTCCAGTAGTTTCTGTCTAAAAGCATTATTATTTTTCTCATTATATAATCTTCTCTCTATAAATTTAAAACCAACGCATTGTGTAGTACTAACTTTTTCCAAATATGCAGTACAGAAGAGGGCTGCATGTCCATCCGCTAATCGATTGTGGTCAATGTCTGTACTGCCAATATTTCTATCACAGGTGTTGGTCAATATATTATCTATACACGATTCGGAGTTATTTCGCACAAATGTAATTGAATCAAATAAATATCTAAAATTATAGCATTTCAACAATGATGTAAAAGAACTTCTTTTTTTGTCCTGTTTTGACAAGTCAATATTAAAATCTCCACAGATAAAGCATATTTTATTGATAAAGTACTGAAGTAATTGTTCCAATCTATCTAGAAAATCATCAAAGTTTTTATTTACGGGTGTTCTATAACAACAGATTATGTATGAGTTCGTCTCAACGTCTCTTACTCCAGAAACCTCAAAGCTATCCGTTTTATACAGCTTTTTACAAATGTCCAAGTCCTCAACTTGCCTATTTTTATGTGTTAATACTAAAGTACCACCTCTTGTTTTATTTAACCTTGTGTTGCAAGAGCCTACGATATAATTAGGAAAATCAAATTGTGATACCATTATTTTGTTTAAAAAATGTTCACTAATACAAATAAAGCTTAATGCGTTAGGTAATTCAGTGACATACACTTCGAGTTCATCCTTCTTATTATTTATTCCGCATAAGTTTTGGTGAAAAATAGTAACGTGTGAGTGACTGTCCTTCAATATAGCCGCATTGTTCAAACCACCAGCCACGGTACTAATCTCGAAAAAGCTGACTGTGTTGTTCAGCTTCCTCATAGGAAGGATTCGAATATTCAGAATATGTTTCAATTTCAAATATAAGTTGCTGAATTTGTTCAAATATACTAGATATACCTCTAATATTAACATTTCCCTGTTTATTATAAGACATGAAATCATAAGTCAGGTTTAAGTTTGAATCAATTAAATAGATATAGTTATGCGTTAAATTGTCATTATAAATTATATTATTAAATGCTTCTATTCTCCAGTTATACATCTCTTTATGATAGTGATTTTTAAAAGTAGGTACGCACAGTATTATATTTGTATGCTTAATAGGCATTACTTTATCCCGTATTTGTTTCACCAGCCTAGTGTAGTCGCATGAGGTCTTGAAATCTTCGTCTCCAATTTGGATGACACAGTAATCCTTTAAGGTTAATTCTCTTAGTTTATCCTCCAATCCGTATATTAATTGTTCTATACCACAGTTTGTTTTTATGTAATGGCATATTTGAAAAGTATCGCCGAATATTCTGGTAGCAATTGGTAGAATTTTGCTGGTTGAGTTGGTACTGAGGATCACAAGCTTCTTGTCCTTTTCATTCCTAAAGTAATTATTATTTCTAACATACTTTTTCTCTCCACTTCTCTCTTCCATCATATTGTGCCCGTCTGCGATAGGACATATCTGAGCTCTCGCTACGTCCGCAGTATCCCGCTTCAGTTCGTGATGAATGACAGGTGCACAGATATTGTAATTACTTTGCATTAATAGTGCAATACGGTCCGTGAGGGCCGCTATCTCAAGCTGTGCAGCCTTTAACTGCTGCTGTAGGGTAACAATTTCTTGTTCCAAGTAGGACACATTTTCGTAGTCATTGGTGACGATTTGCAATCTGGATGACGCTAAAAGGGATGGTGTAGAAATGATGTTGTGTTGATTTGCCAGAGATTGTCTCTTATTCTTAGAGTTTGTCCCCGGACTTGTAAATAAGGAGGGCGACTGGCATAAAGATTTTAAAGTTTTATTTTCTGTAGTTAACTTACATATTTGCTTCTGTAGATCTGTATTTTCTATCAATATATTTCCCAGTTCATTTTCAGTACTCTCGAGTTTTAATGTGAGCTGAGAAATTATGTCTTTCATTTCTGAGGCTAATACTATGTCAGACACAGTACCGGTACCGTCAACACTCATTGACAATTTATTGGGTGTATAAGATTCAATAGACGTTTCGCATTCAGCCAGTATGTGTGAATCAAGTAAGTCAGTATTATCTTGAACCGAAGATCGACGTTTCAACGCTTCATCTAGTACTACATCCTTAGACTTTATTAGTTTTTCTGTTGGTGAAGGTGTTTTTGCAGAAGTAGGTTTTTTCCTTACAGTAATACTGGATGTGCAGTCGGTACTAGCGTATTTTTTAAGTCTGATGCAGGCTTTACATCTCCACTTTTTCTTTGCTTCCGCGTCCTTGAGGCGATACGTATGTTCTGGGTAACAGTGTAACAGTCGTCGGTTCGAACACAGTCAGCCACATTATTTTGTGTAATTTAAATCATCCTGCTCTCAAATCGGTGAAGGAACTCATCGGCAGGAAACTGGCATGTTCTAGAATAAAAACAATCAAAGATAGGTGACTTCTGCCATCCCGCACTAGGCTCACTCTACTAGGTACACACACTAGATTCAGTGCTGAAACCGATATTCCCAGCAGTAGGAACATTTGGGTTAAATAAAATTGTTATTGTAAATAGAAATACGTCATTGTAAATAGAAATACGTCAATTATAGGCATTCTAAACTCTCGTGACATAATAAGTTACACTTTTGTTACAATAATTAGTCAGTACTTGACTAATTATTGTACTGTCTGAACTCCAGCTTTGGCAAGAATAAAGTTAGATTATCTGGCTTTTGACCACCTGTAATGACTGTCAAAGATGTAATAATGACAACTGAGATCTTCCTATAACTATTGAAATATTAAGATTCCTTTGTTTCTCATAAATAATTTTTGTATGCATGTGTGACGATGCTTATCCCATCGTGCTATTACTAAATAAAAAAGCTAAAAGAATGTGCCCAAAATACTGGAAATAAAATAATCCAGTAGAGGATGCGCACGAATTTCTGGACGACTTATGTTAGTTTATTTTTAGATCTATGTATGTATGTAGTTTAGTGTTTTTTCTTTAAATGTATACGTATATTCAATATAAATAATTCAGTAAGTTAAAAAAAGTAATTTGTGTATTAACATAAATTACTTTTTTATATTTTAAATCATTGTTATATCACCATTTAATGAAAAACTACACCCACTTTTCAGCATCACAATTGGGTACCTAGATCATGGCTTTTTGGCAGCTTAACTATGTGGTTAGTTTCAAAGCAAGTGTACGCGTGCTGCGCGACTTACGCAAGTGCTGATTGCGCAAGCGGACTCTCATGAAATAGCTGATCAGGAAGCTTTTTGACTTTTGAATATTGCCCTTTGTAGTGCAACTAGTGAAATTATATGCACCTTGGGAAGACTCCCTAAACCGAACGATTTACAAATGATGAACCGAGACAAATGCCGATATGTAAATGAATCATCAAAGGACCCACAAGGCAAGAGTTGCTCAAACTTGAAGATTGACCAGTATGTCATTATTTAGCCACGAGATCATCGTTCTAATAATTCCCGGTCAATTTTAATAAATTTTGATGTTTTGTAATTGCCTGCTGTAATTGCATGATTGTGAGATTTTCTGTCACGATATCGCCATTGTTATAAATCTACATGGCAATCATAAATGTTTTGAGAAGTAGGTATTGAACGTTCTTCAAAAGAAACCTCTGAGTTGTTTCGGTGTTTCTTTTCAGAGCATTTCAGCTAGGATTACGAACCAACGGCCTCTTCGAATTTAAAAATTGAAAAAGAAAAGTGCTACATCGTATAATGAATTCGCAACGTAAATATGATTTATCAGTATACATACATCAACGTCATATTTTACATTGTTATTGTTTTAGAGCTTTTCTTAATTACTTAGGTACCTAAGTAATTAAGTAAAATTTAAAGTCATAGTTATTCCCATGGTAAAAACAAATTCGCAGTACATTCCATAGTACAGACAGTCATCCGAGCTCGTCAAGGACCATAACATACATACATAGGTACCTATGTATGAGTATGAGGAAACTCAATAATGCTATGCGCGTTCCCATTACCCTTCTTGGTGATACGTAATAAATATAATCTGATCATTATTGTTCCACATTTGACTGCTAAATTCGTATTTACGACAATTTTATAATTGTTTCTAATAAAGACGTTAATTTAATTCCAGCCTTTACGATCCGTCGGTGACAAACGAGCAGGTAAATTACCTACACGGTATTTTCGTAAATGGTGCCTGTTAAATAGTTAATTTCTAGGAAATTTAGTGCTTTTTCTTTGCAAATGGTAAAAATTATCATTTCTCACTTGTTGAAATAGTATTTTTAGAATTTCGTTAAATCTTTCACTATCCACGCGACCCGTTTGTGGAATGCATTACTCAAAGATGTGAGACGTGCTCAAACATTAGGTACCTACGACTTCAAAAGAATGGTGAAGGATCATTACCACTCACTATATTTTTTTCCCCTCCTTTCTCTATTATGCATTTGATATGTATTAATATGTCTTTATAGATTATTATTGTGGTATGTATTTTATATTATTATGATTAATTAATATTATGTATGATGTTGTATACTGACAGCCCTAAATCTATCTCCTTTAATTTCTGTCCATCCAAAGGTTGTTTGTAAGAGATTAATTACCCTGTGCGATAAGATCGCCCATTGTACACTAGTTTTATTATTGGTGTATAAGCTGTACAATAAAGCATATAATAAATAGGTAAATAAGAATAAAAACAGCTCATTCATTTCATAGAAAATCTGCGATCTTTTTTATTATCTTGTGACTATTACTGAGCAGGTTGATTTTCTAAAAACATTGTATTAGGATGTGCACTTTAATAGAATCATTGATTCCACATCACAACAAGCCCCGATTTTGTTATATGAACCTAGCGGTAGGTAAACCTTAAGCCAGGGTTGCAGAAATGTTCTAACAAGATACCGCGGCCCCGGAACGCAAGGGCAAATGAAGGGTGGATTTTTATCAGTAGAAGTTTGACACTCCCTTCCGCTCCACCCACAAAGGGAGGAGTCATTTGATGATTTTCCCACCCATACAAAAAATGTAAAGGTACACGTTAAGCAAGTCAATTTTGATGGTTAATAATAACACAACTAATTTTTTTTTTAATATTTCATTGTTTTCATGAATAAGATTTGTGTTAATTAATTATTCACACTCGTGGGTTGCAGCTCTTTGCCCCAAATTGTTTTCTTTTGCCCTCTAATGACAAAGTATTGGTCACAAAAGTCGTAATCTGTTTGTTATTGAAAAGTCCACGTAAGTACCTTATTAGGTAATAGACCCCTTAAAAACGTTCACTAAAATGTTAAATCTTTATTTTGCAAATTGGTTATTAAACAACACTTTTACATGTCATTTTTTTCGTAAATGTTAACTAAAACGATAAAGAAAGCTTTTTAAATCTATTTTACAAATTACCATTCAATTATTTTCAGTAATTAAGTCACTAAAATGGTTTAAAAAAGCGTTAAGAATATAACCAAATAATTCCCCTTTTAAAATAACCAAATCTTCATTTTCCATTTTCAAATCTTCAATATTTTTACAAACATAATGAAATCAAAATTAGGCCAGCAATAAATCATAACAATTAAAAAAATAGAAATAAATAAGTTCTTGGAACGTCTTCAAGCCATAGACGATTAAAAATAAATTAATGCTACGCAGAATTGCTTATGAATTATTCCTATTAAGTCGTATTACTGAGTTTTACGGCATTTTCACGCAATCTAAAGCTGATTTTAATATAGTTTTGATGCCAAATGGGGCAGACAACAAAGTCGACGCGCGACGGTTCAAACTATTAGTTTGTAACTGCTTTTATTTTGTTGTTATTCATTTAACCACTCTGCACGACAACATTTTGACATTTCTGGCATCAGCTGACTTGAAAGGTGTTAGAAATTACGTCATGAAACTCAGGAATTTATATCATATTTCAGAACTCGAATTTATCATGCAAACATCGTTTCTGTAGCAACCATGCGAATATCAGTGCCCAAGCTGACATTTTTCTATACTGCATACTGCAAAATTAAAACAAACGAAAACCATATCATATTTCATCTCTTTCAGATACCTATTACTTACTAGATTTTGTGGCATACAGCTAGCTTGTTATAGAAAAATTTTGTTTGATATATGCTGATCGGTTTTTTCTTAAAAGTCTTTGAATTAAATATAAACCTTTATTTGGGTTTTGATGACTGAGGTGATTTTATATAAATTATAAAATATGTTTCTAGCTTCTGCCTGCGGCTTCGTTCAGAGATTTTCAGCGACATTAAAGTAGCGTACGTTATGTTTATCCAGCGTTCAACTATCTTTACAACAAAGCGAACTGGCTAAATGATAACAACCATAGGGGTCGATCTACAAATTTAAGCAAAGTTTAGCGAGGTCGGTCCATGGATGGATTATTTTATGGGTAAAATATACCACACATAGATTAATTCGTGATAATGTAGCTTTATATTAATGGAAGAATGTTTGAACTCGGTCTAAGTAGTTTTTTGTTAAGATAAGATATATTTATTTGCGTAAAACATGGTATAAATAGGTCTTACAGTACAAGAATAGAGCACATATGTTTATATATTACAAAACTAATAATAATAAAAAAGCTATAAACAGGTACATATTATTATTCGTCTTGTATGTGTTGTTTGATTGGTACAAGTGAGTTGGATTTTAAACGTTATTAAAATCAGTGCCTTTAACAGTTAGGTACGCGATTGCCAAAATTGTAAAAATTTCTGTTAGCAAATAACATAGTTTTTGTTATACACAATATTGCAAGAACAAATTTATGTAGGTACATTTTAGGTAATCCTACTAAAATATACGGTCAAAGTAAATTTTTCTTTAACACACTTTAACACACAGCGGTTGGTATTAATATGATAAAAATGTATACAGGTCTATTGATTCTATCACGTGAGAGTCTTTACGGGTAGTCAGAAGCCAAAAAATCTGACTGAGTTGTGGAGGTCAGATAGACCGCCGATCTGGTAGTCGATCTCAACATAGTTCGGAAAAGATAAGATGGATTGACATACATTGAGATGACGAAAGTCGTGGGAAACGCTGTGGACGAAAGCCACTTAGGCTCAGGAAGCATAGCAAATAGAAACGTAGCGCTAAGCATAATTTTAAGGACTCAATGCTGACTGAGCTATTTATGGATACTACTGGTCGCCCTCTTCTTTCGGGGGAAAATCTTCAAACGACTCATCCTGCTCTGGACCGGAAGAGCCAACCTGTTCCCTCAGATGTCGTTGCATTCCGGGACTGTGGTATCTCGTTAGAACAATCCCGAAACTCTTGCAGACATTGGTCCTATGGGTATCGTCTATGGGGCTCTTTGATGTGCGTGGAACTCGACATTCCGTGGACTCTGGTACCTACTAGTGGTTTGCACATGGTTGAATTTCGACCATAATGCATTTAAATTTTAAATAATCGAAAGTAATTGTTTATTTGTTTATGACAGCTGAACTTGTTATATTAGCAGCCATAATCAAATAGGAGTAGCTACAAAGGTTTTTCTTCACGTATTAATAATATTGATATGTAAAACCAGTCAGGTTACTAATACAGCTAAACTGTTCCATAATAAAGGATCATCTCATAACTTGTCAGATAAAGTCAGCATTGAACAGGATAAACCAGCTTTTATATTTTTTACAAGTGCTACTGACTACCAAATAAAGTAGTTTATCGCAAACGAAATTACCAGCGCAATAATTAAAAATCGCGAATACGAAAATAAAACAATTCGATTCTCAATTATTTTACCGTCCACAATAAATATAAATAACAAGTTTTATTTCTTAATTCCATATTCAAACAAGTTGAAATGAAACATACGGATTACGGAAAAAAAAAACTTGTAAAATATGACAATACATTTTTTAAACGTGACAATAAATGTGGCCGTTTCAGTTTTAAAAAAACCTGGGCAACTAACATGGAAATTGAGTTATAAAGTTGGCAGTTGAAAAAAAAAAGATATAAAACATGCATTTTAGTAATAATGGAAGAAGCCGGAATAAGGAACGCGTTCTGTATTTGTGTTTTCTAAGAGTGCTGGTTTCCCTACTGCTCTCTTGTCGGATGGTGGTGGGGTCGTCAGGCTCGTCTAGGATGTTACGCGGGCGACGAACCCGAGAAATCTTGGAGGGTCTGTATCGGGCGGCCGATACGATCAGGGGGTTAGTGTGGGTATCAGCAGAGGTGAAGTAACGCACTGACATGCGTTTCAACACTTGCTTTATGGTCGGGAGTTTGAGGTCTACGTGGAGATCCTCATTCCTACAGAACCAGGGCGCGCCCGTGGCCTTTCGGAGAAAACGGTTCTGAATGACTTGCATCCTATGGATCTGATTGGGACTGGCATGAGCAAACACCGGACAGGCATACGTCATGATAGGACGTATGCATGTCGTGTATATTCGGATTTTACATCTAAGGGAGAGCTTACTGTGTTTATTCAGCAAGGCGTGGAGCCTACCGAGAGCGAAAGCGGCTCGCGAGCGAACCGACTTTGCGTGCTCACTGAAGTTAAGGAACTGGTCGAGGATCACACCTAAGTATTTGGCTCGCTTCTCCCAAGGGATTGGCTTGCCGAACATAGTGATCGGGCGAGGGGGGGTGAATTGTTTATGCTGGCGAGCCCTGCGAAACAGGACTGCTTGACTTTTGTCGGGATTTACCTCAATCCTCCATTTCCTAAACCAATCGCCTAGTGCGTTGGCTGAGGTCTGGAGGGTATGAGCGATACTAACGGGATTATGTCCCGAGTAGTAGATGGCCGTGTCGTCGGCAAATAGGGATAACTCTACTGGGGGCTTTTTGGGGATATCGCTAGTGAATAGCGTGAAGAGTGGGGGGGAGAGCACGGCGCCCTGAGGGACGCCGGCTCTGATAGGGCGGGGAGTGGAAAGCGCTCCTTCGATACGATATCTGAAGGAGCGGTTCGACAGGAAGTCTCGAATGATGAGCACGAGACGGTCCGGCACACCTAGTTGGTAAAGCTTATAAATTAAGCCATTGTGCCAGACTTTGTCGAAAGCCTTCGCTATATCAAAGAATAGGGCCCCCGTCACCAGACCGCGTTGAAAACGGCCGCTAATGTGCTCTACGATGCGGTGGGCTTGGTGGACACTGGAATGATGGGCTCTAAAGCCAAACTGTTCGTTAGGGAGTAGGCTCTTGGCCTCGACAAAGTCCTTGAGCCGATTAAGAATAATCCGCTTGTAGACCTTGCCGAGGGCGCTGAGCAGACTAATGGGTCTATAGCTAGTCGGGAGGTTCTTGGGCTTTTTGGGTTTTGGGATACCTATCACTATAGCCTCTTTCCAAGCTTGTGGAAACAAGTTGTTGGACAAGGCGCCATTGAAGATGGCAGCCAGTAGGACTATGATCGTACGTGGGAGGAGTTTAAGTGCCCTAGTGGTCAGTCTGTCAGTCCCGGGAGCTTTCCTAGGTTTGAGTTTCTTGATGATCTCCTCCACCTCGTCTACCGTGACGGGGGGGAGGGGAGCATCAGGGTCCTCGACAGGGGGCAAGGCAGATCTACGTTCGACCTCAGCATCCACGTGGGCAAGGTGGGCTGGGTCGACTGGTTGGGAGCTGGGAGAGCACTGGGCCTCCAGGCTGTCGGCGAGGCATTCGGCTTTGTCTTCGTCGTCGAAGGCAATGCTTTTGTCCTGGCGGATAAGGGGAGGCATTGAGGCAACCTCAGTGGCGCGCATTTTCCTCTGAAGTTGCCAGAAGGCATGGTGGGTGGGTTCCAGTTCGCTCAGGGTCTTGTCCCAGCCGGCTTCACGCCACTCTCTGATGCTGTTACTTACTTTGCGCTGTAAGTACCGCATGAAAGTTTTGTTATTCTGGCAGGGGAAAGCTCTGTAGGCACGGACTGCTGCGTTCTTCTCAGTCAGCAGGGCCCGTACATCGTCCGGGAGCTTCCGGCGCCAGTGCTCTGACACCGGAATCTCCCGTGAACAGTCGTTCAGGACAGATTGTACGTGCTCCGTGAGTGAGTCGATCGCAGCCGTCGTGTCGGCGGCGGACTGGATGTGGTCGGGGATCTTGTCCAGGTGAGGAGACGTGTTGGATTTCAGCAACTCGCCTACTTTCCTCCAGTCAGTGATCACCTGTGTGGGAGGGGGGCGGTTAGGGTCATAGGGACCCAATCTTGGAGTTAACTCCATGATCACCGGTCTATGGTCAGAGTCAAGTTCGTCTACCGTCTCTAAAGAGTGCAAACGTAAGTTCACATTCTTCAGGAGGGCAATGTCGAGTACGTCGGGCAAGTGGGATGGCTCGAACGGGTAATGAGTAGGCCGCATAGGACCTATGATATCTATGTGTAGTGGTGTGCAAAGGTCGTATAGTACCTTCCCACGGGGGTTGGTAATACGACTACACCATGCGGGATGTTTGACATTGAGATCCCCCGCTATAAGGACGGAGTCACTCATGTCAAGAAGGGCTGTAAGGTCGCTTCGAAGTGAGGCGTTTATCGAAGAATTTGAATCTACGTCGTTGTACGGTGGGAGATACGCGGATACTATTGTGATAGAGGGATGGCCCGTCATGCCTAGCCGGCAAACGGATACCTCTAAGTGGGCAAGGGGCGGCGGATCCATAGGGATGCAGTGCAGGGAGTTCCTATAATATATTAGAGTGCCACCTCTGTGGCATCTAGTCCTATCGTTCCTAACTAGCCGGTAATTGGCTATCTTGGGATCCCTAAGGTGGGGTTTGAGGAAGGTCTCTTGGACCAGAAGGATGTCGAGACTATGATCGCGAAGGAAAGTCGCGATCTCGTCCCGTTGATTGGTGATGCCATTGGCATTGAAGTAACCTAGTTTTAGGGATCGGGGCTTTAATCTCTTACTAGCCGTGTTATACATTATGGCTGTTTAAAAAGGTTGTCAAAATGGCTTTTTACATCAGGATACTTATAGTATACCTGAATCAGGGATTCAATGCTTTTGCAGGCCACGACCTCCGTTGCCATTTGGATGGCGCGGGGGGACTGGAAGAATTTAAATGTATTCGCTAGGATGAGGAACGGATCGAGTTCCGGCTCATCTGAGCGAGGGGGTGACTGGGGAGGAGGAGGCTGAGAAGCCACAACGACCGGAGCGGGGGGCATGATGGGTTGATCCATCAGCCCTGGGACTTTCGGCCTTAGTGCCGGGAAGTTTTGGGCGTAATTCGCCGCCGTCCAGGGAGTTGGACGCTGGGGACTGAGGGTCTGGGGAAGCTCAGACGAGAGTGTAGGACACTCTCGTCCCTGGCGTGCGCTAGCGCGCGTTGCCAGTTTAGGGGCGGAGGTTTTCGGGGCTTTCGGACAGCCTCGGTAGTTGGCGGGGTGGCCAGATTGCCCGCACAGCACGCAGCTGGGCGGGTCTGGGCACTGGGACCTATCTTTTGGGCGACTGCACTCGGCGGTGCCGTGGTCGCCCAGGCACTTTACGCACCGGGGTTTGCCGAAGCAATTCCGTTGCGCGTGCCCATATAACTGGCAACGGTGGCATTGGCCTACCGTGCCACTCTTGTGTGGCTTCTCTATTAGAATTCCTGAAAGACTGCATACAGTCTTCAGCGCAAAGATGGGGTGGGGACCTTCGGAGACGGGGTGGCAGATGACGAGGACGTTGTTAGACGCCTTGCCACCTCTGCCGTGCATACGGTGCACCTCAATCACCGGGATGTTCTGGGATGGGTCTGCGACTTAGGCAGACGATCTCGGTGGTGGGGATCTCACTGGGGATCCGGCAGAGGACCACCCGAACGGGTTTGCTCTCATGGAGCGTATAAGTATGGTGGGGGATATTTCGAGCCTTGAGTAGCTTCGAAAGCGCGCAGTGGTCGTTAGCTGTCGCTAACCCTACTTTTATGCCGTTCTGAACGGCGCGGGCATTCGTGTAGGCGATGCGTTGCTCGCCACACGCTTTGGACACGTTTGTCCAAGCCCTCTTGTCATGGATGAAGATGGGTGGGGGAGGGATGGTCTTGCGCACTGAGGCGCTGACGACTGGGGTTTGGGTAGGGCTGGGCCTAGTGGCCGTGGAAGTGGAGGGCTGGCTCTGCACTAAGCGTGCTGGCTCGGGAGGGGAGGGTTTCTTGGCCTTAGGGGCCTGAGTGGAGGACGAGGCCTGCGACCTCTTCTTCCTCTTTCCCTCGACGAGGGTAAACTCGTCGGAGGAAGAGGTTTGGTCGGAGGAGTGCTCGGACTCCGCTCGCTCTGAGCGCTCAGAGTGTATGCTCTCTGCGCGCTCCGAGCGCTCGCCTTCCGAGCTTTCTTTTTCTTTTTCCTCCTCCTCAGAGTCCATTTCGACGTCTGGGGGGGAGGGGGACCTATCTGCGATGGGCGCGGGGGTGGGATCTATCTCCGGCTGCGGGATGGGTGGCAACGCGGGGGGGTGTATGAGATCGGGATTGACTTTTATGGCGTCAATCTCCTTCTCAAACTCCTTTTGTAGGGCGGGGTTTTTATTTAGGATATCTCCTAATAACACGGTTGTACGATTCAACCGAATCTGTAGGGAGTCTACCTTTGTCATGAGATCCCTTACTATGTTTGCCATGTCCTCCATGTTGGAGGCGACAATGGTGGGCATCCTACTCTCCTAACCCTAACATGTGAGCCTCGAGGAGACACGTCAAACGTGAGCTCCCCGAGCAGACAGTCCCCAAAGAGCCCTGCCCCGGAGTTTCTCCTAACACTTCGCTACCGAGAAGAGAAACCCAGACAAACTCGGTAGCTGTGTTGCCGTCTGATGTGGCCTGAAGGGCCCTATTTGCCTAACCCTCCGGGCGGGAATGACCCGGAGGTGAGTTCGCTCCCTGCGGGGATAGCAGGGAGGTGTGTGCCTAATGGTGTGCCCTAAGCTTGTAATCCGGTCGCCAATCTTAATGTGCGAACCGGGCCCTATTGGGTCTAGTGCGAAGGGGTAGATACACCCAACCGACACTAGGTGTGTATGCTGTGAAGAGAACTCAGTGACTAGGTTTGACTAGGAGATCCCCCAAGGCCAACACCTAGCACTCGACTCCAATTGACTGCTTCACCCTGAAGGGGATCAGCGGGTGCGTCGGGTCAGCACCCCCTTGGTATTGTTGACACCGTGAGGTTTCCAACCAAGGACCACGAAACTGTGGTTTTACCCTGAAGGGGCCAAACCAAATTGTTTTGACAATTCTCTGTTAGAGAAACACGATATCCTTCACCGCCTCGAAAAAGGCGGATCCGGACCAGGCGTCGTAGTCGGCGACTACGAGTGACGTCACGGCGGGCGTGACGAACGGAGCGATGACTCAGGCACGGAACGATCGAGAGCGCGGAGCGGCACGACTGTCGCGGGCGAGCGTCGGAGCAGAATGATTTCCGTAGCAACAACTAAAACTTATTCTTTTTTTAATAAAGTGTGATAATAAGTTTTAGTTTAAATTTTCAACACAAATAAATAAAATTAAAGTGTTTGTCTGTGATTTCAGAATACGTAACTGTGTTTTTCATTAGTTATTTACATGATACTAAAACACAAAATAACTTTTTTTTATTTAAAATTTGTCTATCTCTTTGTTTATCGGGCACTTGAACGGCTGAACCGATTTTACTGCTTATCCAAAAATTCTCCAGATTTACGCTTACTTTCGAATCCCACGCGAGTGAAGTCACGGACAAAGCTAGTACTAATTAAAATTAACTTTCTCGACAAATATGCATGAAATGAATTCATGCAATGTCACTTTTTACACTCTAGTACTATGTTGATTATAAATTCAAGAAGTAAGACCAGGCGAGATTCGTCTCACATTAATTTCGCTACGAACATAATGACAGATATTTTATCTGTAAAATTTTCTTAAGTTTTTATCTGTCTTCCATTTCATTTTCCCAATAAATTGTTTTGAGCCTAGAATCTAACCCACAACTCATAAATCACAATTTAAACAAAAAAATGACCTGGTGGAAATGTCAGATGATGATCAGTCGTTGTGGCGAAATTTTGTGGACCTAGCTTCCATTTTGTTTAACTTTTAGAACGACAAAAAGTTGCCTAAATAAGCGAAAAAAACTTAAAATACCTACACATAACATACAGTATCGAATTTCGAAACACACCTTCTTGAGGTCTTTACCAACATATACAGCTCTTTGGAGAAGCATGCCCAATTGTTGGCCGTCTTGAATGGATCTTCCTAGAAAGTTCGTCTGCTAATTGTCACTAAGCGTAGAAAGTAGCTTCATCAGCAAATAAGACAATTATTTACCGCTAGGTTGGCTGCTGTTAATATACTATCCAAATGAGGTATCCTTGATCCATCGCAAACGCAATAACATTATGGAGCTCCTTTTCTAGATATGCTCATGACTAGAGCATATCGTGAATGATCTCCTACACCTTGCAGGATTAAAACGAGGCTAATGTCAAAGACATTATTGCGATCGACACGCTAAGAAGAAAAATTCCGAAAAGATTTTAGCATCGGCCTGGAAAGAAGTAGAAGAATTAGTGACTCGGAAGAGTTGTTGGTGACAATGTGACTTTGAGCTGACCTAGCGTTTTACGGAGTTTGAATAGAATATGGTGCCAGCTGAAACTTGTTTTTGAAGTGAAAACTTCTTTAGCGGCGTTGTGCACTTTATTTGTAATGGGTAAAAAATGTTAAACTCGCGTCAGGACACGTGACCTGATCGAAAATTTGTAAGACGGACGGAGAGTAGACAGCGAAAACTTCTTTAGCGGCGTTGTGCACTTTTTTTGTAATGGGTAAAAAATATTAAACTCGCGTCAGGACACGTGACCTTATCGAAAATTCATAAGACGGATGGAGAGTAGACAGCCGGCGCGGCGTAGGAGAGGAAGTATCCCCCTCTCTTTCTACGGCGCGGCGAAAATGTATGCCTGCGCAAACTTTAATGGAATATAAATTGTCATGTTTGTGTACGATAGCGCAATAAATAAATATTGTATTCTACCATATAAATGATAGTACTTTTATACTGATTAAAGCAATTCGTGCAAAATTATTCCCTAACTATTCCAAAATATCAAAAATGCACAACGTTAATATTCAAGTTTTCACTTCTGCCGGCACTCCCGGAGTGCAACGCGTCGTTTTTTTTTGTTGAAGAAGGTACTACTGTCGCGTAAAGTTCGACTTATCTGAATACCTACACCAGTCTAATATCTTCTATTGCGTTTTGAATTAACGGTAGTCTTACCGAGTTATTTTCCTACCTAAATCCTTATGGTTATGCTATTTCTTACACGATTGAATTAGTAAGACCTCATTCAAGAAATCGTTTGCATCGCGTTAAAACGCGTAAGCGCCCCGGGGACATCTCATGATCTCATGGCGCTTACGACATTATGTGCGCGAGCCTATTAGGAGTGGCTATTGCTTGAACTGTGGGCCTTTATTAGTGTGCCCTTTTGCAATTGATCTATAAATATTAATAAGGTGGGCCTTTAACAGTGTGCTATTTTAAGGAGGAAATATTGGACAAACTTATTCATTACAAAAGCAATTGCTTGGTGTTTGAATTTGTTTTATAAGTCGCTGGCTGCTTTTGTTGACATGGCTTTGTCAACGACAACGTGGGGCTGCTGTACTGACGATAGCACTGAAGATAACAAACAATTTGTTAATTGCATCACGTGCAATCAACTGTTCCATTTTGTTTGCCTATCGATCCAGGAAATCGACGCTGAGTCTGATGCCTATCGTAAATGGAAATGTCCGAGTTGTGTGAGTCACATAGCGAGCTCTTCGAAGAAAGCAAATACTCCAAGTCGTAACGTCAGCACTACCAGAGGAAACAAGAGGCTGGCATTAAACTCGCCACCTCAGGCCATGCCTGTAACGACTGAAGACGTGCGATCTATTGTCCAAGAAGTAGTAAAGACTGAGTTAGCTTCTATGCTCCAACAGATAAACAGCACCATACTTAGCGTCGTTAGCAAGGAGCTTGAACCTATTAGACAGGAAATCAGAGAGCTGACCGAATCATTAAGTTATCATACAAAGGAGTTCGAAGAGTATCAATGTGAACATAAAGCATTAAAAATATCAGTGAAAGGTTTAGAAAAAGAAAATAATGAATTGAAAAACTCTGTTATTGATTTAAGCCTGCGAGCAAATTATTTAGAACAACACACACGATCGAGCAACCTTGAAATCCAATGCTTACCCGAACATAAACAAGAGAACCTATATACAGTGGTAAAGAAGCTGGGATCGCTTGTCGGGTGCAAGTTGGCTGACGGCGAGATTCATCATTGCACTCGTGTAGCCAAACTACAAGTGAATAACACTCGCCCGCGCTCCGTTGTTGTCCAGCTGTCTTCTCCAAGAGTTTGCGACCAGCTGCTGGCTTCTGTTATAAATTACAATAAAAACAAAAATAACTCCGATAAGCTTAACAGTACAGATCTTGGACTGGCAGGAAAGAAGGGTCCAGTATTTGTTCTTGAACATTTGTCCCCTTCTAATAAAGCGCTGCATGCTGCTACCAGACAAAAAGCTAAGGATAAAGGATATAAATTCGTTTGGGTAAGAAATGGAAGAATTTTTGTGAGAAAGACTGAAGTAACAAACCTGGACTCTTTAAATAAGTTAATATAATGCCTTGACCCACAAACTTAAAAGCATGTTTTTAAAACTATGATTTATTACAAAATTCAATACTCTTAAAATATTTTATCAAAATTGTAGAGGCTTAAGAACAAAAACAGATTTGGTTTATCGAAGTGTATGTTGTAATAATTATGATGTAATTATTATTTCGGAGACTTGGCTTAATGATTCTGTGCTGAGCAGTGAGCTATTCGACGACAGATATGTGGTTCATAGAAGGGATAGAGAAAGTTCTAGTCTACAAAATGGCAAAGAAGGAGGCGGGGTTTTAATAGCTGTCAAAAAATCGATAAATTCTAAACGAGCTGTGCATCTAGAAAGTAATTGTGAAGACCTTTGGGTAAATTTGGAATTGCCTGTGGCTCGATCTGTATGTCGTGTAGCTCTCTGTGCAGTATATTTGCCGCCTCCTGTACGCATCTCTTATTTGGATCACTTTTTAGACAAATGTAACGCAGCTGTTGAACAGCTTAATGATTCATATGTGTGTATGGTAGGTGACTTCAATTTAGGTAATATGAACTGGGATACAATTAATGAGTCAAAGAACAACCTTAAGTTACCTAAAACCAGTGAAGTTTTGTTGGATTTTATGTACGGTAATGAGCTCAGTCAATTTAACAACGTAAGTAATAGTTCGGGTCGCATGCTGGATCTTATTTTGTGTAATAATTCACTATGTAAGGTGAGCCAAAGTATTAACCCAATCAGTAACATTGATCAACATCACCCATCCCTTGATGTAGTGATTTCTCTGAATAAGGAAGCTAAACTTATTTATAACAAAACCAGTTCAAGACCAAATTTTCGTAAAACAAGTTACATACCGATTCGAAAATACTTAAAAGAACTGAACTGGGAGGAGCTATTTCGAGCACACCACGGCGTCAATGAGATGTTGGATGTGTTTTATGATATTGTTAATGCAGGTATTCAAAAATATATATCTACTCGAAAATCAAAAAATAATTAATTTCCACCGTGGTTTGACCGGAATCTAATTAAAATGTTGAATTGCAAAAATAAGATCAGGAAACGCTTCAATATTTACAAGAACCCCTTAGATAAAATTGAATTAAAAATTATTAGTAAGCGATGTGCTGACCTTGCAACTGTCTGCTACAACAATTATATAAAGCGATTGGAAGACGGAATAAGAACTAACCCAAAATTATTTTGGTCTTATGTAAAAAGCAAAAGGGGTGGTTCTAGTGCCTATCCTATTAACATGACAGATGGCGTTGCTACATCATCTGATTGTTCAAAAATATGTGAATTCTTTGCATCTTACTTTTCATCTGTGTATAGCCCCGTTGAGGACAGAAGCAATAAAACAACTTTGTCAAATACCATTCAAAATAATAGTTTATGTTTATCAAATCATATTATAACTAAGGAGGCTCTATACAAGAAACTAAAACATCTTGATTGCAATAAGGGCGCTGGGCCTGACGGATTACCACCTATTTTTATTTATGAGTGTGCGGCTGAGTTGATCGTCCCTCTTTCATTGATTTTCAATAAATCTTTAAGTACTTGCGTATTTCCTTCAAAATGGAAGGTTGCAAAGGTCGTACCCATCCATAAATCAAGCAATGACGATTTGGTCTCAAATTATAGACCCATATCTATCTTATCTACACTTGCAAAAATTTTTGAATCGCTGATCTGCCCATTGATCCAAAACCACCTGAAACTGTACTTGAGTGACGAGCAGCATGGCTTTGTAGAATCCAGATCCACTAGTTCTAATCTTATATTATTTACCGAGTTATTAACGAAAGCAATTGACTCAGGTTATCAAGCTGACGTCATATATACTGACTTCAGCAAGGCTTTCGATAAAGTATCACATAAAATACTGATTCAGAAACTACAAGCGTATGGCATCACTGGATCATTGCTTTCGTGGCTGAGCTCGTACCTTGTGAAAAGGTCTTTCTTTGTCGTGATCAATGGGTTCCAATCAACTACACGAGATATTTCTTCTGGGGTGCCTCAAGGATCTCACTTGGGACCGACCTTATTTAATTTTTTCATCAACGATATCCCAAACTGTTTCCAACACTCCAATATTTACATGTACGCTGACGATTTAAAATTTGTCAAAGTTGTTAAAACTAAAGCTGATGCCTCCGACTTACAAAAAGATCTAGATAAGCTCATTCAGTGGTGTGAACTCAATGCCATGCACCTCAATTCAGGCAAATGTTACCACGTAAAATTCACGAGAAAGTTAAATATTATCGAACACGATTATTATATCAATACAGTTAAAATTAATGAATTAGAAACAATTAAAGACCTTGGCATCACATTTGATAGGAAATTAACTTTTATCCCACATGTAGACTCCATTATAAAAAAATCCGCTAAGATGCTTGGATTCGTAATAAGAAATTCCAAACAGTTTAAGTGTTTCAAAACTAAAATTATGCTGTTCAATAGCTTGATTCGGGGTCCAATGGAATATTGCAGCGTGGTCTGGCGGCCTCACTTTGCTTCACACACATTGCGACTTGAACGTATTCAAAAGCGTTTTCTATGGCACTTGGCATTTGCGAGCGGAATAGTTAAAAAAATTCGTTCCTACAACAATAGACTGAGACATTTTAAAATAATATCGCTAGACAAACGTTGCCGCCTTATGGACGCAATGTTTGTGTGCAAAGTGATGGCCCATAAAATTGATTGCCCACAGATACTGAGCCTCTTTAACTTCCGTGCCCCTTCCAGAATACCTCGGAAGCCAATAACGCCACTCTGCCCACCACAGAGTAGAACAGTTTTGGGTGCCAATTCTCCTGTGGCGAGGTTATGTAGGGTTGTGAACAGTTGCGGTGACCAAATTGATCTGAAATTTGATTCCTTGATCAAGCTAAAAGCCAATATTTATAAATGTATCGACATGGAGTAGTCCTTATTTGGAGTAACCTTATTGTTAATATCAATGTTAAAGGATTGATTAGAATATTAAGCCAATATTTAAGTCTTGTTGTGTGTACTTAAATTATCGATAGATTAATGTTATTTATAATTATAATTATAGTATAGATATAAATATAACTAATGCATGCAGAGTTTACCTTTAAGTGATTGTTACACTTTAGTCTGCTTTTAAACATGTTGTGTTAGCCATAAAACTAGTGTAAGCAATTGTTGGTGAACCTATTTAAATAAAATAAATAAAATAAATACCCTCCCTTCTTATTTTTTATTTAAAAAGCTAAATTTTTTTTTGAGACTGTTCAATCTCTTACATTTAATGGTCTTGACATTAATAAGCCCAAAAAGGACAGTGTGTTATTAAAACACAAAAGATACAATTCTACTTAATTTGTAAGATATGCAATGGGAACCAATACTATAACTTTTAATCTCGTCATAAATAGCCACCATGTTTTCCGGATGCCACTCAAAATTAAATACCGAATAAATTACTTTGCAGATATAAACAAAGATCACAAATCGAAGGCCGCATCTGTCAATTACTGTGCCTGCTTTGAAAGTTTAAAAAGTAAAAAGCAAAAATGGCGTTGCGGGGTTGCGGCCCGTCCCGCCAAAACAAAATGGACGAGTGTGGTAGCGTTCGAACGTTGCTTTGTTTTGTTTTTGGGTCCCATTCATGTTTGGCTGGAGGCATAAACTGTACTAAGTTTGGTATCTGCGTTATAGCTGCTGTGTGTGGAGATTTGAAATTCGAAAGAGATAGTGTAAATGATACCAATCCTTTCAAGCTGTTGATGTTTATATGGAACTGACAATAAATATGATGCAACTGTTCTGTCAGAGAATTAACTCTAAGTAAAATACATTGATGTTCACAGGCTGCAGCATTTCATCTTTTCCCTTTGAATGGTTGATATTTCCACATAGATGATATTGATATGTAAAAAAAATGCAGTGACTCTAACATCCTTTTACAAAAATTACCTACCTAGATTGTTATGAAGGAAGAAAAATTGCATATTTAATCTGTTCAAATAAAAGTTGTGCAAGATTCTGTATGCACTCATGGTTATATTTAATGATATCTATGTGAGAACGATGCACCTTAATAATATTACTATTGACGACAAGGTTGGCGTAGTGGTTGAGCAATTTGTGCTACGTTTCGTGTCGTGTGTTCCATTCCAGCACTGGATATTTTTTTTTATCTTGATTTGAAAAAAAAAAAACTTGGGATCTATAAGGTGTAACGAACATTTTATATCTATTAACAGTGTTAGTTTATTTAAGTTTTGCGGTATTATGAAAATATACTGATACTGAGGTAGGCCTGCCAAGTTACCACTGTATGGAGGGCAGATGGAGCGAACCTTTTGGGTCAAGTTGCAAATAGGCCAAGTAAATTGGGTGAGTTTACAAATAGATGCAGTAAATATGCACAAGGTCGCGGTAAAAAGAAAAATGTACTTATGCAGTGATCTTTTTGTTTTGCTCAGGCCTCACAACTGGTACAAAGGCGGCACCCGTAGTATTCTGTTTACCCAACTATGTAGGCAGCTTGCGTTTACAAATACTGACAAACAAAGGTTTGAAATTAAAACCATCCGGTGGTACTAATTGAGGCTAAACATGATAATCATTATTTCAGCCAGTATAGCATACTAGTTGCATAGAATAAAATATATAGAAACGAAATATCTGTTTTTATTTATGATTCCAGCTAGAACCAGTAGATAATTATACAAAGGAAACCATACTTATCATAATAAAGAACGACCCGTGGCACTCTTATTATTTTAGCTATGAGCTCGAAATTAAAAACAATTAAAGGTTCTCTCGAAATCACAGCTATGTGAGTGGGTGTATACAACATGTAATGGAACTGAAGAAAACCTCTGGTATGGGGTATCAATGCACGGTTACAGCTCAAAATACTCTTATTTTGAAAATTCAAAGAATTGATACCAAATTATCGGTTTCATATGTTTCTTGAATACCAATCGTAACAAACGTGTCACAGCACTACGAGGGTAATTTTCCACGTCTTGCGTCACGTTATTCTTAATTTGAAGAAGAACAATGGCAGCCACCCATACATTAATTTAGCTGAAATTAAATTTTTGCGTCTTTAAATGAAAAATATCTTGTTTAACTCGGCGTCAACTTCTTTAACAATATGATGCGAGAACAATTTTAAAAATGTGATGATTAGTATTCGACTAAATTATCACAAAATGTTGTTTAAAATACTAACTAGGTACGTTCCAAATCTGACTCAAAAAAATAATTGTCACATAACTTTTCATTTTAATCCCAGCCTTAACGGCCTTGAGCATAATAAGCAAGAACTGTATGTTTCAAGAATAGCTCATAATTATTTATAGCAAGCCTGTTGGCATTCAATACTGATGCCTAGATTAGATAACATAATTGCGTAGCTTTAGAGGACATTTTCTTGTTTAATTTATTTTCATAAATAAGACTTGTAGGTGGTCTTGGGTAGGTAGTGGCTTTCTGTAATAGTGATTAATATTATGAAGACTTTAAAATCTTCAAGGCTAAGCAAACTTGTTCAGATCGATCTGTGGATGGATGAGCATCAATATACCGCCGGGGTTGCTCCCGGAAGTCCCGGAATGCAAGGATAACTGGTTAGATTTTACGTCAGTAAAATTCTGGTACTCCCTACCGGAGTGGAAGACCCAGAAAGGGAGGAGTCGTTTGATGATTTACCTCCCAGCAAAAGGGGTACCGTACTGCCCAATTATTGCGCTTAGATTAGAAAAGCGGTCGTCCCTCGAAAAATACTAATTTTATATAGCCGTCGCCAAAATGTTCGGAAAAGGCTTGGTAGATTGATTGTATTACGTAATTGTTACGTAATACAATTTTCGCTTTGTCGCGTTACACCTATCATAGGAAATCTGATCTGATCTGATGTGTTATTCTGTAAGACCTCATTCTAAAATTCGAATCTGAATCCGCTGTGAGTTTATAGATTGGCATTCTAAAAATTCGGTTGTTAATTCGAATTTACACTAGCGCTACCCTTGCGAGCGTGTCAGCGAGTTGAACTAAAGATTTTGACAGATAAAGTATGAGATGTCATGAGAAGTGGCATTCGGTAAGGTAATTCCTCCGTCACTTCGACGCTGTTTAAAGAATGCAAAATCAAGGTCACTTTGAACCGTAAGCGAACTGACAGTGAATAGCTATGTGAGATGCGAGTTGTTGTTCGAATTTTACAGAATCGACGTACTGAAACTGATACAAACACTTAAATGGCCCTTTCCAGTGCAATTGTGAGACACATGCTTAATTATTTGCATACCATTGTCTACATATTATTAGGTACGTCAGGCAATAGTTTGTAACTCTTACTCTTTTACAAAAAAAAAAAAACGGGTTGCAATCCGGGAGTGCCGGCAGAAGTGAAAACTTGAATATTAACGTTGTGCATTTTTGATATTTTGGAATGGTTAGGGAATATTTGCACGAATTGCTTTAATTATCAGTATAAAAGTACTATCATTTATGTGATAGAATACAATATTTATTTATTGCGCTATCGTACACATACATGACAATTTATATTACATTAAAAAGTTTGCGCAGGCATACAGTTTCGCCGCGCCGAAGAAAGAGAGGGGGATACTTCCTCTCCTACGCCGCGCCGGCTGTCTACTCTCCGTCCGTCTTACGAATTTTCGATCAGGGTCACGTGTCCTGACGCGAGTTTAACATTTTTTACCCATTACAAAAAAGTGCACAACGCCGCTAAAGAAGTTTTCACTTCAAAAAAAGGGCATGAGTCAGAGGAGTGAAAAATTTTGCACAGTTACATTACGGGAAGGAGTTCAGACATCTAATACCTTTATTATTTTATTTTCTCGGTTGAAAAATCATCTAATGAACCCAACTAAACCCATCTAATGACAAATGTTTAGTTATCAGTAATAAATATACAATAAGATGCTGCATATTGCATGCTTGTAAATGACTTTTATTGAGTGGGGCAAAGGTCTATAGAGTAGCTGGCATTCTCTTTTCGTGCACGCAGTGTATTCGGGAGCGAACGGGGCGTAGACACACTGTGAGAGGCCTTGAGTCTACTGACACACCAATCGCGCGCTCTCGCGATTGAGGCTGCATAACACCCTGCGTCCCGCTGACAATCGCCGACGCCTAAAAATCGACTTCTGCGCATCTAACGACTCTTGCCAAGTTACGTGCCGGGCACTTTATCCTATGTTACTTGCTGATAATGAAGCTTTACAAACAAACAAAAAATCAAAACTTTCCTCTTTTATTAGTGTAGGTACATATATTTGCAGCGTGCATGTATCATGTATGTGCATAATATTATCCAGTGCCTGAAAATAAATAAATGTGCAAACAACGCACGACCATCACTCACAAAAAAAAACATGCCATAAACCATTACACTTGTCACCCCAAATCATTAGGATTACTGCCCTAAAAGATAACGTACAGCAGTGATAGCACATCAATGTTGAAGGGAAAAAAGGGATTGGTCTTTTCTACATACATTATCTATTTTATATTTTCATATTCAGTTTGAATTTTGTTGATATTTTTTTCAAACTTTTTAAACAGAATAACGGCCCAAGTGAAAAAGAAGTTGAAAACTAAAAACCTCTTTAAAATCAACAATTAAAACAAGTTCTATTAAAAAAAAATCATAGTCACAAAACTAAACAATTGATATACAAAATTCGATTTCATATAAATTCGACCATACGTTTTAAACTTGCATTTTGCTGACTACGACCGAATATTATAAATATTGAAAGAACATAAATCACTATAGTGTGCGAGCGTGCCAAAGATCCAATACCCACCACGTGCGGTGATATGTCACATTGATATGGATAACCCGTTGCATTTTATTTAATATTTTCACTCGAATTATTAATTGGAATTTTGTGGCATTTAATCTTGATTTTCATTTCAAAATTTGTAGTAGCTGTCGTGGACTGATTTAATAACTTAATACTGTTTAGTCTTATCGATGTTTCATATAAATCGGCAAGACCTCAGGGACATACGAAAAGAACCGTGGTACCTCTTCACCAGCTTTGGTTGACTGGTAGAGGATACTTGAGGGATTAAGTCTGCCTTTGTGCTTACCTTTGTGTTGCATAAATTTTAAATAAAATGCATATTAATTAGCCTACAAAGTGCTTACTGATAGGATTTAGGTCTCTTTTCTATGAAAGGGGATGGACTGTAATGTACAGTCGGCCAAGAAAGTGGTGTACCACCCTAAGGTTGAATATCGCTTGCAGATTCATAGGTGATAAAGATTAGTTTCGCTTGCAGATCGATCTGACAACTTCTATTGCTGTCTTTATCTGATTATTGATAACGACTATTACTGTTTGTAACGTGACAGCTGTTCTTAGTTTGAACTTGATGGAACCAATGACGTCGTAAAATCAACGGCGGGGGGCTGTAGATTTTGATGACAAAATTGTATCTACAAATTCAGAATTGTAATCAACAAGTTACATAAAATTGTAAAGGCACAAGGCGAGTCCACAAACCTACAATTTCTGTAAACTTGTAATTACAATATCAATAAAAAACAAGCTAAAAATAGATTTATCCTTTTATTAAATTTCTACAATCAATTTTAAAATACTTATAACAAACAAAAACATAGCATATATAGTAATATTTAGAAGATATTGAAAATTTTTAAAAATTAGAAACGGGTGTAACCGCCGTTGGCCTCTATAACCTCTAAAAGACGAGACCTCATTGAACCAACAAGCCGTGAGCAAATATCGGTTCCCCGCATTTCCTCCCAGATATAATTACAGTGACTAATAAGAGCTTGTTTGGTTCTTTCATTTTGATGCGACCATCGTTGGACCATAAGGCCCAAAGATTTTCTATCGGGTTGAGGTCCGGCGATCTTGAGGGCCACTGAATTACCCTTACGTCAGTGTGTGAACGAAACCAGGCTCTTACGATCCTCGCATTATGAATTGAACAATTATCTTGAACAAAATCAAATTGTGGCACTTCGTTCTCCGGGTAAACATTACGGACTGTCGGTAGCATTGCATTCTGAAGCACGTCGATATAATTTACAGCCGTCGCTCGAGGAGGTAGAGAACACAATTCTCCTACACCATCCGTACTCATCCAGCCCCAAATATTTACGGAAATTCGACCTGATTCTCTATTTGGGATTACATGATCATCTTTATACCGTGTTGAATTATATCGCCAAAGGTGAAGACGTCCATGCTGACTGGATTTAAACGTTTTTTCATCACAAAACACTGTATTAGACCAATCAAACTCTAAGTGCTCTCTGGCGAAGTTCAGACGAGCAAGTCTGTGAGCATCCGTCAAATATATTTTCTTGGCGTAATGCCTGTGGTGCAACCCCATGTAATGTAGATGATTCCTTATTGTTTGGGAACTCACATCGAACATCTCCGCAAAATGTTTTGTGGGCTTAAAACCATTGATTTCATATTCCCGTCTCATGAATTCTCTATCGTTATTGGAGAGTGCAGGCCGGCGACCACTTCTTCTGTGATCCAACAAACTTCCCTCCTCTCCTTCACGACGAATCGAAAAGCGGACAGAACGCCTCGATATATTCAAATTCCGGGATATCGCACTGATACACTGCTTCCCTCATTAAATTGGGCAATTATTTGTGCTCTTTCGGCAATGGTCAAGTTGGCAGGCATTGAGATGATTTTATATGCAGTTGATTGAAAAATAACACGGAAAATATATCGATTTTTTGCATATATTTGACAAAATGTCAATTGTCAGTTTTCTTTTTCAAATGGAATTCGGTTGTCTAAATAGTTTTTATTACTTTTGTTTGGAAACATTTCAATTGCTTTGTAGAAACTAATGTCCTTTTCATTTATACTAAAGGTTAAAATGTCATGTACTTATATGTGACATATGACGTATGAATACTAAATACATAGGTTTACGTCATGATAATGTTGTCTCTTTCAGTAATATCTTTTTATAACGAACCTTGTTGTAATTTTCGATGACCGGGAAACTAAATCAAAACTGGTACACCACTTTCTTGGCCGACCGTACAACGGGGGCCAAGTGACGGTTAGTGGATGTCGCTTGACTTCGGAATTGACTGTCCTAGGACGTGCCGGTTTCCAGGTTAAAGATGGACTTACACAAAAAAATTAGCCTGCCTGAGTGGAAACCCGCTACCCTCAACATTTAAGAGGTGCCTGTAACTTCTGGGCCACCACTGCCCTGAATTTCACTTTCTAAAGAAAACATACAATTGCTCTCCCATTTCATCTGAATTTTTTATACAAAAAAGTTTTTACCAAAAAATTAAACCGACTCCCAAAAACACTGCAAAGTGAAAAATAACTTTAATTTCGGTAGTCGGTGTCTTTAGTTTTGGTATTTTCGTTTTTGGCACCGAATTCCGAAGTTAACGTTATAATAATAAACGTTTATTTATCATCAAAACAGTACATGGTTGATACATACATATTGTTACATGGTCAGTTCATCAATACATGGCTATTACCTATAAATACAACATTTGTACTCAAAGTCGGTGAACCCTGCCTCTTAAACTAGGGTTACCTGTGACTTAAGAGGCAGTGATCGGCTTAAACGTTATTTTTCACTTTGCAGTGTTTTTGGGAGTCGGTTTAATTTATGGTAAAAACTTTTTATTTCGCTCTTTTTTGTTGGTCGATTTTTAATTTACCGAGTTAAAAGAGCCTAAATGTCAACTACTTATAACCTTTTACAAAATATTCCTTTTACCAATGCTGGGCCGTTAATTGTTGAGGAGTTCTCCTGGTACTTCACCATCAGCTCTACATCACCATATGCATTGTGACGAATAAAGTGCTTAACATCCATATTCAAGTAATCGAATCGCAATCCATGAAATACTTATTATTGAGTAGGTTCGGCGGCCATCTGTGGTCTTCATCGTCAGTTCCACTTCCCCAAATGGTATTTTTTGGGAGCAACTGCATAAGTTACTATAAGAAATACTCAAAACGCCATAGGTGTGCCTATAATATTTGAAGAGTTCCCTCGATTTCTCCAGGATCCCATCATCAGATCCTGACCTGGTGATAATGGGACCAATTTCGAAGTATACCCTTTCAAACAAAAAAAGAATTTTCCAACTTACCAATTTGCCAACTTCGAGTAATAGGTGATCATACATAAAAAAAAAATATACGCGTCGAATTGAGAACCTCCTCTTTTGGTCGTCGGTTGAAAAGATCTTAAACTAACTTATTAGACCTAGGTATCTTGCTTAGATATGTGTACCTAGTTTCATCGAAATCTGTTTATGCATTTCTAAAAATAAGGACTTCAAATTTTGTATTCATGAAACATCTACCAATGTGTGTCTTGTATGCGTTTTTAAACCATCAATCGGATTGTTATGAAACTTAGGAAAGGTATTCTATGGAGTCGCGAGAGAGTTTCTGCACTAAAAATACACCGATATTTTGCACGTCTACTACTGCACGTGCAAAATATCGATGCAAATGAAGTCGCGGGCAACAACTAGTTCAATATAAAAAATATAAACGATTGAGTACATTAACCATGATTGCCAAAGCCGGGCACAATGCCAAAAAATATTATAGCCCCTTTTATTATCGGACTAACAGACGTACTGCAGGATACCATCCACACTTGGTCGATATACCGTCTTGTCGTTCTAAGCGCTTCTCCTCTACATTTATTGTGCGCACAGCCAAGGTATGGATTTCTCTGCCATCTTCTGCATTCCTTGCCACATAATTATAACCGTACATTGTTTTCAGAGCCATCTAGCCATTTTTTCAATCAAAGATAATCAGACCTGACAATACTGCAAATGTTATGGGTTGTTATCCCATTGTTACCATTGCAGACCAGTACCTACTTTCGATCCCAACCTCTTTAAAGATGTTTTACATATCACGCGACTTCATTCGCATAAAATTTCATCTTCTATTACAGACTATTATGGGTTATTTTTTTATATAGTCTTTATGATACCGAGTTTTTAACTATCTGCAACCTACAACAAAATTAGATTTATGGTTTAGCTGTGAAAGCGTAGCAGATGGACAAACAAACCCACTGTCACATTTATAATGTCTATTAGTATCGATTTAAAACAAACAGACAGTCAAACAAAGTTTTCTCATTATAAATATTAGTATAGAAAGATTTAATATGGCAATAATAAAACCCGTCTTTATAATATTCATCACATGTGTGTTTTATTGCTCGTTCTGAGATGATATTGAAAGTACCTATTAACTTATTCTACGAACCCCGTATCTGGGTGATCTAGAAATCTTTATCAAAATATGTGCGCGGATGTGACATGCAGCTTCGTCTTTTTGTTATACCTCAATTAGAAGGAAACATAATAGTTTGAATATCATGTTTTTACCCGACTGCAAAGGAAGGGTTATGTTTTTTGAGTAGGTTTGTGTGCATTCTGAGTTTTATAGGACACTAGCGATTAACTATGAAATCGTTCGCGTGGGACTTTCATGCATTTTGTCAGGATAGAAGGAAGGAGGATGTAGCCAATTCCTGACTTTATAATGTACTTCTGTGCCAAATTCCATCCAGATCCATTCAACCATTTTGCTGTGATTGTTACACATCCGCATATAAATTCAAGATTTCGCATATTTTTTTAATTAGTACAACACTCGGTTGTACTTTAATGTATAATACAGGCAGTTATTCCATTGTAAAAATCTAGTAAGTTTTCGATTGTCAAAACATGCTAAATGCGAGTCGCATCCACTTTAAAGCACTACAGTGTATAATAACTACGGCAGAATGGGTCCTGCCTTAGTTATTGAATCCCAATTCAATAGGTTGGCTTCGATCATATTTAGTTTATTTTTGTCAGGGGGGAATTATTAAATGTCTCCTCCCACTCTGGGTGGAGCGGGTGTGTCAGCCTCCTACTGACTAAAAACCGACCCTGTACCTTCCTTTTCTGTTGTTCCGGGGCCGCGGTATCTCGTGAAAACATTCCTGTAACCCCGGCAGATCGTGTTTACATACATACTTAGTATTTACATCCGAGATGTACATCATCTAGTAATCTGATGGTCATATATCCACACAAGCAAGGCCCAATGCAAAATCTAGTATATATATTATGTAGCAGTCAAACCAGACAGTAATTGTTACCTTCTTGAAGTATTTAAGATTGTCTGATAAAACTCAGCGTATCAGTTTTAAGAGGGCGGTTTAATTGATATGACTTGTGGTTCAAGGCACAGCATCTTTTGCGGTGTATCTATAATTTTATAGTATTTAAGAAAATTGAGAGTGTCACTTATTAAACCTGAAATAAAAAGAAAAGAAATTGTGGTCATGATGCACACTATTCAACATTTTTTTCCCATCAATAATTTTATGGCCAATATATGTATAAAACTCTCTTCGTAATATTTATGGTTTACTGGTAGTCTTGACATAGTTGGTGCAGTGGCTGCCGCGCTTCTAGTCGTGGGTTCGATTCCGCACCGAAGCATGTATGGCCTACAAATATGAGTTCCGAGTCTGCGTGTTTATAGAAATGCAGCCACGACACAGGAGAAATTCCTAGTGTAAGGCAATGTTTAAAATAATAAAAGAAAGCAAGTTCTTTTTTTGCAAATACATTTTAAACTCGCTAACCACTTGAAACTTGCAACAGATCCATCACACTTGTTCAAGTTATTATTGTTATTGTCAAGTTATTATTGTTTATTGTTGTTATTATTTACGATGCATTTTGCATCAGTCCTGCTTGTGTTAGGCAATGGCCTAACACAAAGAGGACTGAAGACCTCTCAACGCAATGCAACGCTCCCTTTTTCTCACTACTCTAATAATCCAAACTTACATCATGAATGCGAAAGTTTATTTGTCCTTTGTTCAAGTTGAGCAGCTGATCAATATGAGTTTTAGTATAGAGAGAATTACAGGCAGGAGTGTGGCTGTGAGTGTGGCATAGGCTAGTTTCTATACCGGAATAGTATGCTAAATTTCCACACTAATAGAGTTCTGGGCTACAGTCGGTATAATATAAATAAAATATAATTTATTGCTCTTCCACAAATCTACATAAACTATCTTGTGGGAGATTCATATCTGCACGAGGCAATACAGTCACTCAGATTACTCTCTAATCTCTTAGGTTCTATCGGATACCCAGTCTGCGAGCAATGTACCTTTCTCTTCACAATAACGAACTGATCTATTAAAAAAAAATGTGTCTTATAACTTCCGTAGGCGACAGTACTCGTTAGTAATTCTCAGTAACTAACGTGCCCATGATAAGTTAATTGAAAAATCAGTTAAGAGACCACTGTGCTTAAAAAGCTATTAGAAATTATTCTCATTATTTATGAATATCTAATTCCAAACATATTTTACTTGCAAATATGGCGATGACATTAAAGATATTCTTCTTATCTGTCATTGATAACATATTTAATTATTGAACCTATGTGTGGTCTAAATTTATGATTAATAACTTGTGGTATTTTACTGGCGTTTCACATAACGGGGTTACCAGGTTGGTATTTTAAGAAGTCACGTAGATCAAACATGTGCAGATGTGGATTACCAAGGTTGTAGTGCAATAAAAAAACTTAAAATAGTAATAGGCGTCTGCCTATTGCAATATTGAATTTTCTTTACTGCCATTTAATTATTTCGTTTCAGGATTTGATTAAAGTCACGGGATGCCCGATGATTGAGTGATTGGCTGCTGCAATACGTATCGTGGGTTTGATTCCCGCACCGGAACAGATGTTAGTGTGACCAACCAATTGTTGTTCCGGGTATGGGTGTTCGTTGAAATGCACCCAGGAGAAGTTCCTTTTGTGGGGCAAGTATTTTTCTAAATTGGTTCACCATACGTGGATTAATTTACGCTCTCCTCCCACGTAGGTATCCACTGAAGCGTCCGGGCGACTACGGTCGCCCAAATTTTTTTGGCGTTAAGCGTTAGGGCGACTATAGCAGCCCAGATGACTCATCCACTTTAAACGTGTTTTTATCTGTTACAACGTTCAAGAGAGTCACGAGTGTTCCACTAGATGGTTCTTTATTAAATAAGGCGACTTGGTCGCTAAAACAGCACGCCAGGCGACACTAAGATTTTAAAAAAAAAATGTTACAGGAATGGGTAGAATGGGTAGTTTGCTTTGATTTATTTTGTTACACTGTTTGTTCTAAGTAATAATGATATATCGGTATCAAAAAAAAGCTTAATTAATCTAGTTTATTAATAAATAAATAACATTGAGATATGTTACGAAATGTTTCGTAAAAACTTAATTTAACTTTAAAATTATTTCGCCCATATTGTAAAGTTCAACTTTTTTTTGTACATTTTACGATAAGAGTTATAATTTAGTTTTCACATATTTTGATTCCTTATAATGTCAGCTCTATACAGTTATTTTTTAATTTGCTATAACAGTAGTAGTTTTTTAGAAAATAGGCTTTAAATCGGTGATGGCATGCGGCGCTCGACCGCTGAATACGTCCGTACGCGCGCGGACGTACAAAGCGGTGGCAGCTGTCAAACTCGGACGTTTGAGTGGGTATTTGGTAGAACGAAAAATCTGATTGCGCAAATTACAGACCCATAAGTTTACTATGTGGTTTGGCAAAACTTTTTGAAGCGTCCTTATATGAGCATTTTTATTCACACATAAAACCGTATCTTTCCCAATCCCAGCATGGATTTGTTCGAGGAAAATCAACCCTTACAAACTTACTCGAATATAAAAACTATCTGTGTACTGCCTTCGCGAAAGGTGGTCAGGTTGACTCAGTCTATACTGACTTTCGTAAGGCGTTTGATAAAGTTAACCACGAAATACTGCTTTTGAAGCTCAAATCGTACGGTATACATGGCTCCCTGCTTCGATGGATACAATCTTATTTAAAAAATAGAAGCCAACTCGTGTCGGTTAGAGGATACTTGTCGTTGCCAGTTAATATTACGTCGGGCATTCCACAAGGCTCGCATTTGGGACCCTTACTTTTCATCATTTTTATTAACGATCTTGTGACAAAATTACAGTGTCCCTGTCTGTTATATGCCGACGATCTGAAGTTATTCATGTCCATTAATAATATCTCCGACTGTGAGTTCCTTCAAAATGATCTGAATATTATTTCCAACTGGTGCATTCTTAATCGAATGAATTTAAACATTAATAAATGCTTTGTTATAACTTTCACAAAAAAAATGATTAAGAATATATATGACTACAAACTCGAAAGTCAATCATTAGAACGAAAGCATGTAGCCAGAGATCTCGGCGTGTTGTTCGATGAGAAACTTTCTTTCAGAGAACATTACGAAAGCATCACGAATAGAGCATTTAAGCTTCTCGGATTTATATACAGGACTACCAAAGGATTTAAAAACCTTAATAGCTTCCTATTACTTTACAAAAGTCTTGTAAGAAGCATATTGGAATATTGTTCGGTAATTTGGTCACCGTACTATGCAGTGCACTCTGACAGAATCGAGAGCGTTCAAAGAAAGTGTTTAAAATGGGTCTCGTACCGGTTTGGCTTCGCAAGAACACTACAAACTTATTCGGATCGCCTTAGTAAGTTTAATCTGATGCCTTTGCATGTTCGTCGCAAGCAGCAAGATTTAATAAACCTTCATAAGATCCTACACTCCACACTGAACTCATCCACCCTGCTGTCCTCTATTAATATTAATACTAGGTATACTTCCAGAATGCCAAGAACTTTTTCACTTCTGGTATATAGAAATAACACCTCTTATTATAACCCTATCGTTAGAATGTGTCGTCTTTATAATGAAATATCGAAAGATACCAGAATTAGTATTGACATCTTCGATGCTCGTACAACAGCTTTTAAAAGACTTGTAAGTGCTCTTACTCTCTGTTAATGTTAATGTTTTAATATATATGCTTAACACTGTTTTACACTAATTTAATTTTTAAACACGTTTCACCTATTGCTTGTAGTTAAATTTATATTTCTTTTTTGTTGTTGTCATGTTGTGCGATTACGCTCTGGGTCACAATCAGCCCAAAACATGTTATGTATTTTTTTATAATAAGTGGATTGTAACCTGTTGTAATTGCCTTGAGAATAAATAAATAAATAAATAAGAACGGTCTTGAAAGTTGATTCTGTGGTTCATACTGTAATTTGATGGGACTTCGTCTCCTAATACGTAGTCGACCTACGCAAAAGCAGTTTTTAATTCGTATATTCACATTATTATGTACAATATTTAAATTCGAAATATCGAAAACGCTTATAGTACATACTATCAACATGAATTTTGACAGGAAGGTAGATTATGAACAAGACTTTTCATTTAAGAATTTATTTTACTTTGTTTTAAGATTTTAGGTCGTCCTGCATAGGGGTACAATGGCGGGAGGAAGTTTGTATGAAGCTTATTATGAATAGCAGGCGGGTCAGCAAAGCAGGTAGGTATAACTAATACCCAACTTGATAAAAGCATCTGTGCCCCTCTTGTAAAATGGAATGCTAAGTATTTTTACAGCTCCACTGTTCCCGGAAACTTCCAGCAGATGGCGGTATTCCGGATTAAACGGAAAGTTGGCAGTTGAAGGATTTATTTAGTTACGTTTTATGTCTGGGTAGTTTTATAACCGTATTGTTGGCGACCTGTTGGTTGGTAGACTTTACTTTTAATGGTAGCAGTTAAGTACAGTAACGCGAGGGATAAAGAGAGGGATAGATATAAAGTTAGATAGTACTTAACCGTAATTACAACGGTGATGTCATCTTGATGGCTTTATGGTTAAAGACTTGTCTGACGGTATGCAGCGATTACTTATCTGGTCTTCTCAACCCAATAAATTTACTGGGCTATGGAGATGATGCAGGCGATCGCATGATTCTCCTAGCCAAGACTGGTATTAGATTTTCTGGTTTCTGACTAACCGTAACGACTGTTAAATATGTACAAATGACCACCGCAACCACCCGCTTAGTCGGCTTTCCGCGACACAAAAGATATCGATATATGTTAAGACGGTGACCCATCTACGGATTGACTTTTGCAAGCGTTAACCTTGAAGATTGAATCGTACGTATTATGAGGAATTTAGCCATGAGCTCCTCTTTATTGCCCTATTGCCATACCTACATTGGTAACCTTTATTCCCAACTTTCAGGCTAACGCTAAGTTAAGTGGCTGATTATAGAGTGGTCCAGCCAGTAGCAACCAAGTGGTATTTACTATTGTTTTTTTCATAATATATGAGAGCTATTGAGACCGAAAGTAGGTATTTCATTGAAGGATGCCATGACCATAAAGATACAGAGTTCCACTAAATACTAGAAAAATGTTGCGCAATCAATATATACATAATTATTACATTCCTGAAAATAACTGTCTTTGTGATTAATATTTTACTATAGAAGCAAGAGATTTTCTACACAGTTTAAGATCAAATTATGTGAAAAACATAGTTATCACATGATGTCCTTACAAGAAGTTGTAGATACTTCAATACTTCATTTTGAAAACATTGATGAATATTGTTTTATTTCTTTATTTTATTTATTTATTTCAGGCTTCTAAGGCCCATAGAAAATATACATACATAATAAGTAACAATAGACTAATACATATTTTTCTAATTCATACCAAAAAAAATACATTCTATTACAAAATAAACTACATACTAACACATATTTTCATAACACTATCACTATGCACGAAGTGGCGGCGCACGGTGGGCTGAAAAACGGCTTTCATAGACTCAGGCATTTTATTTTGCAAGTGCCAGTTTTTGTGCCGGATATCACTTCTATTTGTTATAACAATATACAAAAATGACACCAGAATTGATTCTGCACAAAAACGAAGGAATTATAATTTTTTTACGAAAATTTTGTATGGAGCTAGTATGAAAAATCGAAATATCTCTGAAACGGCAGCGATAACCGTAATATCCTTATAGGAGGTTTTAGTACTAATTATTTATGATTTTTTGACATACGTTACATAATGGTTGTAGATGCCTTTTTTTTTTAAAAAATCGTCAAAATATTTTTATTTATTTTTACATATTAAACGTTCCTTTTAGTGTTTAAGTTGAAGAATTCAGAGCTTTAACAACTCTTAACATAAAATAGCATCACCCCTATAGACCTGAAGGACTAGACAGAGGTGTGTAGTATCTTGTTGATCTTGTAAGATTTCCAACAATACCAAATAGTTGAATATCAGTGTCAAAGTGCCCATGCTGTCGCTTCTTTTAGAAAGATAGGGGAATGAAATTGTTAATTGATCATACCCTAAAAGTATGATTACAACATAACCGGACACATAATAATATCGACACAAAAGGAATTTTAAAACCTTGCATACGTTCAAAATACAAAATAACATATTGTGTAGTCATCTAATGAGTCTGATGACAAGTAATTAAGTAATTAGAATGATGGTTGTAGTCTTCTGATTCTAATGAGCCTATTAAGTGATTAAATGATTTGAAATATCTCGCAACAATACCAACTAAGAACTGCATTCACCTTTTTATAATTAGTGAGCTAATGTGATTTGCTAATGTTGATTAGTTCTACTATGAGTTCTACGAAATGTTTTTGACGATTATAAATTTTTATTATCATATCTTTTATAACTTTAATGAGGGTAGTTAACTAATTATTGACTTTATACAATAAAAGGGCTATAATTTTGTTCCATAATTTAGATTGTTCACAACCGTGTAACTGCTAACACTAAAACTATTTGCTTTGCGACTACAAAATCTTAGAATGGAAAGTTTAATCACCAACTTAGATTTGTTTGTTCTTCTAAAAAGTGAGTGTCCTTCATTTAATCATGAAGTATTGTTTAGTGCAATTGTGTCCCGCATAGGCGATTGCCTTTCTGCCGAAGATCAAGTAACTCTCAAAGAATTTTGCCGGAGATTCACGCGAGCTGCTTTAAACAGGTGGCAGAAATCTAAACGATTCTTTGATAAGTTTAGAAATACGTACGGAGAGTGGTTGCAAGCAAATATTGATTGGCCGAGTTGCGTGCAAACTTTAATAAATCAAGAACCAACTGTTGATGAGATACCAAGAGCACGCTCAGTCTCTCCAGAACCTTCGACATCATCGACTGTTGGAACAATGACAAAAAGGTCCCGAAAACCATTCAAAGATCTGGGAAGCAAACAGAAAAAGAGAAGATCTAGTGAGCACATAGGCGAGGATTCCTGTGAATTGGCATATGCAGCTGCAGCACGTTTAAAAGAAGAAGGTTATGAAGATATCGCATCTGTAATCAATTATATGATCAAAAATCCAGAAGCTGCCGTTAAAATCAAGGAAAGCATTAAGAAAACAGTAATATTTACACCAGAGAAAGCACTTGGATTGCTTCTTTCACTTAAGCTTTCAAAGTGGCAATATATTACGTTGCGAGAGACTGCCATTCGGGAAGGTGCTAAGGATATTTACCCATCCTACTATAAACTGCAACAAACTAAGCTTGCATGCTACCCTCCTAATCAATCAGTATCAGTTACGGATTCATCAGCTAGAATTACACTTCAAGCTTTACTTGACATCACGGTGAAGCGGATTCTTCAAAGTCTTTCTGATAATGTGGAAAATAAGCAGTTAAAGCTGATATCGAAGTGGGGATTTGATGGTGCTTCCAATCAAAGCCGATACAAGCAGAAAATGGACGGCGAGCATGATGATTCAAGCATTTTCATGACCTCCTTGGTGCCACTGAAACTGACAGATGGAGATAATACTATATGGACAAACCCGAAACCATGCTCAACTTTTTATTGTCGTCCGGTTCAGTTCACTTTTGTAAAAGAAAGTCATGCAGTTGTCATTGATAACAAAAGAAAAATGGATGAGGAAATTGAGGCCCTTAACCCCACAGAGTGCATTAATAGTAACAGGGTGACTCATAAACTAATGATGACAATGATCGACGCAAAAGTCTGCACGTACCTTTCTGAAGCTAGATCAAATGCATCATGCTACCTGTGCTTAGCAAAACCAACAGAAATGAACCACTTAGATGCTGTAACATCAAAAACTGTGTGTTCTGACATATATGAATTTGGCCTATCATCCCTACATGCCCGTATAAATTGCATGGAATGTCTGTTACACATTGCGTACAGACTTGACTTCAAACAGTGGGCAGCAAGAAGTAATGAGCATAAAGATATGTTACAAAACAGAAAAAAAAAACATTCAAAATAAATTTAAAGAGGAGCTCAATCTGTTAATTGATATAGTAAAACAAGGCTCGGGAACTACCAATGACGGGAGTACCGCAAGGAAGTTTTTCGAGTTTCCCAATAAAACTGCAGCTATTACTGGGTTGGATCAAAACCTGATAAAAAGATTTGCTGTTATTTTGCAAGCAATAACATCTGGTGAGAAGATCGATGTCATCAAATTTAAAGATTTTGCTCGCAAAACAGCAGAAAAGTACGTGGAATTATACGACTGGTACTACATGTCATCAACCGTACATAAACTATTAATACACGGAGCTGACATAATCGAAAAAAATGATATTGTCCCGATTGGGACTCTCTCGGAAGAAGCCTCAGAGTCTCGAAACAAAGATTTTAGGAGGTTCCGGGAACATCATTCGCGGAAAAGAAGCAGGCAAGATTCTAATCAATATATCCTAAATATGCTTGTTGTTTCTTCGGATCCTTTTCTAAGTGCACAAAGGCCGAAGTTAGATGCCAAAAGGAAGACAACCTTTTTTGCTGAAACTCTCGACCTAATACAGTTTCCGGAAACTGAGTTCGAGTTTGTAGGTATATCCGATCTGGATTCTGACTCGGAATTGGAGTCCGACAACGAAAGTTGTAAAGAAAATTTGTAAAATTTAATTATTTTTCTTTATGTTCTTTTGTTATTTATGTTAGTTTATTGTACCAATATGTTTAGTTAATAATTTCATAAATTATAGTTTCAAATATGTATTTTGTATAATTGAATTTATTAGATATTATTTTTGTTACTTCTGTTTTATTTAAATTACCTATCAATAAAAAGTTTATATACAGTCTTTTTTTTTTCACATATTCTTAATATTTGGGGAAAAAGCATGCTTCCTAACGATGTTCTTAACTTTGACACAGTTCATGGATCGTTTTGAACAGTTTCATATGTTAAAATAAATAATGTTAGTACTATAATCCCCTATAAGGATATTATTATTATTATGTGTCCGGTTATGTTGTAATCATACTTTTAGGGTATGATCAATTAACAATTTCATTCCCCTATCTTTCAAAAAGAAGCGACAGCATGGGCACTTTGACACTGATATTCAACGATTTGGTATTGTTGGAAATCTTACAAGATCAACAAGACACTACACACCTCTGTCTAGTCCTTCAGGTCTATAGGGGTGATGCTATTTTATGATAAGAGTTGTTAAAGCTCTGAATTCTTCAACTTAAACACTAAAAGGAACGTTTAAATATGTAAAATAAATAAAAATATTTTGACGATTTTTAAAAAAAAAAGGCATCTACAACCATTATGTAACGTATGTCAAAAAATCATAAATAATTAGTACTATAACCCCCTATAAGGATATTACGGTTATCGCTGCCGTTTTAGAGATATTTCGATTTTTCATACTAGCTCCATACAAAATTTTCGTAAAAAAATTATAATTCCTTCGTTTCTGTGCAGAATCAATTCTGGTGTCATTTTTGTATATTGTTATAACTAATAGAAGTGATATCCGGCAAAAAAACTCGCACTTGCAAAATAAAATGCCTAAGTCTATGAAAGCCGATTTTCAGCCCACCGTGCGGCGTCGTGTTACGCCGCGGGGTGTCACGGAGTCTCCCACGAAATCGTCGATACACGACACCCTTTGGCCAAAACTCTTCTTTGAGAAAAGTCTCCAGTTGGAGGGTTGGAACTCGTACCACGAACGATTTGAAATTCGTATTGTGGCGCGGCTCCAACTTCACAACCCTCAAAGTCCAGAATTGGTCTTCACACGAATGTACTCCACGATCTCCTCAACCTTCGTGGAGTGATGCAATCTGGACACATACAGCTGCGTTGTTGGTACAGCTGAACGCAGCAGCATGTTGGGTCCAACAAACAATATGATCATAACTGGACTATTACTCACACTCATGTTCAGAGTAGATACCTACCAAGTTATTTTGAACCTCACTCAAGTGCTACATAGCTCTCATTACGGAAGCGGATTATTTTTTTAATTTGAAGTAAAGTAATGATACCTAAATATCAAAACCAAAACAGTTGATGAAAATCCATAATTGAAGTTGAGCTACACGATAACTGACAAATGCTTGCACTGTCTGGACAGGTCCACTCAAATCTGTATGGTTATTTCCTCAAAGAGCACCAAAGACATGAACCTACATGTTTGTCATATGATTGGACCAACACAAATTGTATGGACTTTAAAAGAGACGTTGACCTCTGAGTTTGTTTCGGTGTTTCTTCTCAAAGTAGTCAGTTAGGAAACACCGGCCTCATCTAGCTAAACTAAACTAAACTTAACACCCAAAAAAACATGACGTGTAAAAGCGTTATTTATAACCAATTTACAAAATAAATATTTCATTTCATTTCATTTCATTTCATTTCGAAATAAGACCAAGAAGTACCAACCTGAAAAGAACTCGGCAAATTAATAAATCGATTTTTTATAAATTTAGAAAGTTGAAAACCTTCGGCTTTATAATTCAATATGTTACAACTTTCTACCATGGCTTCGAGTTTGTTCAAAACTTGGAAAGGAGAAAAAGAAACCGAATTTAGGTACTTTAAGTATCCAAATGGTTTCAGTAATGTGAAAAGTTGTATTAAGCTTTAGTGTATCGTTTTGTACCTGGGGGCACGGCAGTGCCCCCGCCAAGTCGAGCAAAAAGCGGCACGGCCGTACCATACTTTTCTCGAATCAATTCAGGCCATTTTCGACCCCGTATAACTTCGTTGTGGATAAAATCAGATGCCTAAATTTTCAGTAACCAAGCAGGCATTGTATAAACACGGTATATTTCAAATTTCATTCAATTTGAACCAGTAGTTTAAGAATTATAACGAGTCAAAGTTCCTTAATTTTGTTAATTTTGTCACTCACTGACTGACCGATCATCAAAAGTCTAAGGCCTTTCTAGTAGACATAGAAGCTTCAAATTTAGAATACAATTAGTATTTAGTATATGAATCAAGGAAAAACTAAAATATTTTTCAAGTTCGGTCCAGTTTTCTAGATACATCAACTGCATAAATAACTTTGTAATCCCATATATTTATATGGGATTACAAAGTTACATTTACAGTTAATTAATCAATGTACCTGTATATAAGTATGTATAATATAATGGAATAATATGTGTAGATAGGTATCTAGATATGATTATGTTCAAAGGTAACTTGTAAAATGGTCAACGGAATAAAAAAGCCAGAGAGCGGGCTTTAAGAAAATTCTTTATTGTTATACAAAAAGTCGAAAGGAAAAAGTAGGACTATCTACAAAAAGAAATGAGATCCCATAAAAACAATACTTGTCAAAAAAACCAAGTCTCGCAACTCAGTTCTTCTACCGTAAAAATTTGTGAGATCCATGTAACTTTAACGTTTTAAATAAATAGATTGACTCGGCCATCGCATGAAAACACAATATATCTCACAAGTAATACATACATATATTAATTACATTGTTTTTGCGATTGCCAAGTCAATCTATTTATTTAAAACGTTAAAGATTTTTAATATTGATATGGTCACTGTAAGATGTTGTTAGGTTAGATAATTACGTAACAACTTAAGACAGAAGGTCCCTTAAGTAGGGACTGAATAATCGAATAACCGACTTGGTATTACATGGATCTCACCACTTTTTACGGTAGAAGGACTAAGTTGCGAGACTTGGTTTTTTTGACAAGTATTGTTTTTTATGGGATATTGTTATTCAGTAACTGAGGAATATAATTGGGGTTTTAACTTGCCTATAATGTAGGTTGATTAAACGTTGTGTGTTAAGGCTGGGTGGTTTGGATGGGTGACAAGAATATCTGTCAGGTACACACGGAATGGAAATTTGTGGGTGGGAGGACGCTGTTGCATACTGCATGCAAGCATGAACAACTGGTTTTGGGAGAATTCACTCATCATCATCTGTTTGGCCTTTTCCCAACTCCGTGAAGATCGATCACCGCGGCTGTTATTATGTAGCCACAAGTCCTACCTAGATGGAAGACATAACATCATAATAACGGTACTCTTTATTTATAATGAAGACGAATCTAAGTGTGAGAGAACTAGAAGTTGCTAGCGAACAGGATTTCATGTAGTAATTTACACAATATTTTTATTAATTCGTTTAATTTGTTTTATTCGTCATCCTTATTTTCTTTTTTAGTAAGATCTACATTTTGGATTAGAAGTAGCAGCTTGATTTACCAATTTTGTAGATGTAGTACCTATGATTATTCCTCTATATTTCAATTTATTTATTAAACTTAAAGGGGAATTTTGCTGTCTGCTTCATTGGTGACATTGGAAAGGATATGTGAGAATCTTATGATTGAGACAATGTAAAAGATAAACCTGATGCGGTGAATAAGAAGAAGTAAGTAATCAAATGCTCGATGGATACGATTGTGAAGTTTTTCTAATAACTTACATCCTAATCAAGTTTTATTTTTCATTCCCGCTGCGTATTGCGTTTTTTTTGCATTCCTCCTGTATCGTAGGTGCACATACAAACATTTAAAATCACATCCAAAAATATCCATACCCGGAACAACAGTCTATAGACCTAACAAACACTTATTCCAGTGCGGGAATCGTACCAGTGACACGCAACGCAGCAGCCAATCGTTCAGTTACTGCGCTATGCCTGTTGCCATGCTGATCCCAAAAAAAAAATTTTTTTAATTGTCTATCATTCAGTAAAAATAGTGACCAATTAGTGGAAATTGAAACGATAAAACTGCTTTATGATATTCGAATCAACTTTAAATCAAACACTTACTACCTACCTACTACACTGTAAAGCTGACACTGGGCGACTAGTATCGATAACTATGCTATGCGCAATATGTGCCTCCAAAGTTTACTCGACCCAGTTTCTTATTCATTTATTTATAAAAGGTATATTTACAGCTAACAGGTATAAAGTATGTAACTATCACTTAAAAGTTACAAATTATGAAGTATACCTATTAAAATTAAATAGAGAGTGAACCTATGTCTGTTATTGCGTATGTACCTACAGTGTATGCGTATGTGTATCTGTATGGTGTGAATGTGTATGAATGTTTGTGATGATGTGTGTATGTACGAGTATATCTAGTTTTTATGGAGTATAATAACAATTTTTATCCGTCTGTCTATCATTGTTTGTGTGATCTCTAGAACGGATTAACTTATTTTGATAAGTCTTTCTTTAGGAGTTAGAAATGGCTAATGGGCGACATAATATGGATTGGATATGGATTGCATGCAATCCATTTTATTTCTGTGTTTAATCTTAGTTTTTGTTTTAATCTCCATTGTAATTTTCATTTTTAATCTTATTCATTTTATCTTAATTTGATTTTTCTATTATTTTTCATTGGTGTTTTATTAGATTTCTAGTTGAATTATGATTTATATTTTAGTTTTAGTTTTAATTTTAGTTTTGATTTTAATCCTATGCTTGTTAACTTTATTGTGTTCTGTAACTGACAACTCTTCTAATTGTAAGTCACCACTCTATCATGTAATATGTACCTATTGCACGATGTGCTTACCTGTAAGAAGTTGATACACTAATCCATAAACCTACTGAATGTATTCTCTATTTGTATCAGTGTATCTAACTGTTGGTGAGCCAAATAAATAAAATAAAATAATAACAGTGTAATTGGAAACAATACATAACACACTAAACCGAAGTTTAACACTCAAACAAAAATTAATCACTATAATAAGTCCATTATTTAATTAAGGTATCCATTTTCCAGTAAGTATCACATTAAATTGATTAATTTTCGTTCAATCATTCATTCCATTTACCCGATATTTCGAAATTTGGTAGCGTGCGTAAAGTAAAAATATACTGACAAAAACAATAAAAAATTATGTATATACAGATGAATTCAAACTTTTATCAAAAAAGCCTTAGTAATCAAATACAAATTAAAAAACGGTACCTTTCAGATATTCAAAATTTTTCGGTCTTCTGACTAACTACCCGTAACAATGTTATAGCTGATTTACAAAACGTATTTTGCGCGATACGGAGGACTCTAAGTATGTTAAGATAGTCACCCATCCACGTACCGACCTCGGCATTGCTTATCAAGGTGAGCGTCAGACTATTGTAGTATCACTGCGTTGTGGGTCTGACAGTATGAGAATAGCCTTCTCAAGAACGCCAGAAGATGTCAATTTTAGATACATGTACGTATTTTTATGCGACATAATATATTGTACGTACTATTCATAAAGAAAATAAAACCTAAAAAGACCTTGCCAAAAAATTTGGCAAGAAGCCAGGTTCTCAGTACCAAGTACAGGAAAAATGCCAGAAGTGTTTTTTTTTGAAGTGAAAACTTCTTTAGCGGCGCTGAGCACTTTTTGTATGGGTAAAAACTGTTAAACTCGCGTCAGGGTCACGTGACCGATCGAAAAGCGTAAGACTTTTTTTTTAAGTGAAAACTTCTTTAGCATCGTTGTGATTTGAAAGTTAATGAAACGAAAAAGCGTGGGGAGTTTAGGGAGGTGAGGGGTAAGGGGGGTCCAGTGTTGGGGGGTCTGGTGGTGAGTTGAGGGGGGAGTTGAGGGGGGAGTTGTGGGGCGAGTTGAGGGGCGAGTTGAGGGGCGAGTTGAGGGGCGAGTTGAGGGGCGAGATAAGGGGCGAGTTGAGGGGCGAGTCGGAGGACGAGTTGGGGGGCGAGTTGGGGGGCGAGTTGGGGGGCGAGTTGAGGGGGTAATTGATGGGAGTTGAGTGGGGAGTTGAGAGGGGAGTTTGATGGGAGTTGAGTGGCGAGTTGAGTGGGGAGTTGAGGGGCGAGTTGAGGGGCGAGTTGAGAGGCAAGTTGGGGGGTAAGTTTGGGGCGAGTTGAGGGGCGAGTTTGGGGGCGAGTTGGGAGGCGAGTTGGGGGCGAGATGGGGGCGAGTTGGGGGCAAGTTGGGGGCGAGTCGGGGGACGAGTTGGGGATTAGCTGAGGGGCGAGTTGGTGGGGCGAGTTGGGGAACGAGTTGGGGGGCGAGTTAGGGGGCGAGTTGGGGGCGAGTTGGGAGGTGAGTTGGGGGCGAGTTGGGGGCGAGTTGGGGGGCGAGTCAGGGGACGAGTTGAGGGGCGAGTTGGTGGGGCGAGTTGGGGGGCGAGTTGGGGGGCGAGTTGGGGGACGAGTGGGGGGGGGCGAGTTGGGGGACGAGTTGGGGGCGAGTTGGGGGGTGAGTTGAGGGGTGAGTTGGGGGGCGAGGCTATTTTTAGGGTCATACATACATTTACAAGCATCACATTATTGGCCGCAGGGCGTGCGGCCGTCAGCGGCCTAGTACTACTACATTACAGATTATCTATGTACTAGTACTAGGAAGTAGTATATCTGTGTAGGTACTAGTACTAGGCAGTATTCGGAAGTATTTGATGATTGTGACGTTAGTGGGCATTTAATAAGCGTCTTGAAAATATTTCCAAACTTGCACTTGTATTCATGACTGTACCATTTTAAAATTGAACGCGCTTTTTCGATATATCATATACTGAAAAACAAATTACGAAACCGATTGTCCCTTAAAATGCTGTTAAGTTTGATGATGACACGAAACGTGATGGTGGATCTTGTGTTACGTTTACTCCATCTGTCTCCATCTCCAAAAATGTTACAGTTATATAATGTAAACATGTATGACTTTAAGAATTCCGAAATTTCAAATGAAACGCCAAGTCGAAATTTAAGCGATTTATTTAAAATAATTGATAATGTGGATTGTTAATTAAGTAAATTCTATTACAAAAGTAATTAAAATTAAGTTATATTTTATTTACCTTAATAAAACTCATTTAAATATTAGCCTTGAATAGCAGCAAGAAACAGGGTTTTTTGAAGTGAAAACTTCTTTAGTGTTGTTGTGATTTGAAATTTTATGAAACGAAAAAGCGACAGTAAAAAGAGACAGACACATAAGTTCATAAGATTTAACGTGGGAGAAAATGACATAGGAAGCATTATACAGTGTTTCTTATGTCGTGGAAATTTTATATGGGCAAACCAGGGCAAACGTATACCTTTGATTTTTCGTAAATTTTTAAAGGATTTTTTGAAGTGAAAACTTCTTTAGCGGCGTTGTGCACTTTTTTTGTAATGGGTAAAAAATGTTAAACTCGCGTCAGGACACGTGACCTGATCGAAAATTCGTATGACGGACGGAGAGTAGACAGTCGGCGCGGCGTAGGAGAGGAAGTATCCCCCTCTCTTTCTACGGCGCGGCGAAAATGTATGCCTGCGCCTGCTGTTTCGAGAGATAAACTTTTTAATGTAATATAAATTGTCATGTTTGTGTACGATAGTGCAATAAATAAATATTGTATTCTACCACATAAATGATAGTACTTTTATACTGATAATTAAAGCAATTCGTGCAAAATTATTCCCTAACCATTCCAAAATATCAAAAATGCACAACGTTAATATTCAAGTTTTCACTTCTGCCGGCACTCCCGGAGTGCAACCCGCATTTTTTTTTCATTATTAAGTTACAGTTCCAGTAGCAGCAAACATTTTTTTCAGTCTGGGTGTCTTTGTTTCTGTTTGTCTGGGCTTATTTCTGGATCTCTGGGTTTCACTCTTTAATGGGACTTTCACTGGAAGACAGAGGAAGTTATAGGTCAACATACACATTTTTTATTCCGAACATATAGAACGAACCGATAAACATCTCACGCGAACGGAGTAGCGGGCACAGCTAGTAATCTATATAAAAAGCAACAGTAATTCCAAAAATATTTGAAAATGTTCCAATAAAATTAAAATAATATTTCCATTCACTCACCGTATACCACCACAAACCACTCACTCACAATAATTCATACTCAAGTTAAAAGCATTCAATGAATTTTGACAATAGCTTCCTCTAACATTTTCGTTCATCGCCTTCCCCAGACGGTATTAGATAGCTGTGCCAAGACGCCCCTGATTAGGACCTGAATTTATTCCCGAAGATATATTGCCTTTATTTCCCCCTTCTCTGAAAATCTGAAACGTCTTCTCCGTTGAGAAGACGTTTCAGATTTTCAGAGAACACGAGTCTCGTTAGACTCGTGTTATCCAGCTGCTATGTTGTGGAGGTCAGGTAGGCAATCGCTACATGTAAAACACTAGTACACAGCTTCATACAGTTAGGCTGAAAACCAACCCCAATACAGTTGGGAAAGGAGTAGGCAGACTAAGAGCAAAGTTATAGCTGTGTATGCATCTATAATTTGCCACGAAGGAAAGACATGACAAGACACAGACTTAATCTATGGTTTCTTTACTTGAGTAAATGGTTGCTTTGATTTTTAATTCATTAATTCTCTACTAGTCAACCTTGTGTGGTGAAGAGATAGCGTGGTAGATGCAATAACTGTATGTGAGAAATAGTATATTATTTAGCTTTACTTACATAAATTAAGCACTACTACCGTTAAGGAATGTTGGACTTGATGTTCACAATTTGTATGCATGCCAGTTCTGCCTCAACGAGTAGCTTCTTTTTCTTTCTTACTTTTAAAATTAGTAAGTATGTATTTGGTAGGCATTTCAAGGAAATTGTTAGTCGCTAATTTAATTTAGGTGTATTTCATTTAATTGACTCAAAAGCATTGGTCATGATATAAATTGTAAAAAGTTATGTGCCTGACTTGGTTCAAACCACGGAATAGATGAATAAGGTTGGAATGGTAATGTGGGCGTGACGAGCGCGCCACATTTATGATACGACAATCATAGCGCGACCGATTAATTCATTCACCACGTTTAGTGCGCTTCGGATTACTTCGGAACACAGAGCTCTGCTTTAAAATGCCGTGTTGTGCAATTATAATCTGTAAAACAAAAAGTCAGACCGCAAGTATAAAGCGAGGAGGTATATCTTTCCATCGGTAAGTCGAAAATAACATTTAATTACAATTTTATTTGTAAAAAACATAAAAATATTCTGATCACTATGAAATTCAGAACATTAACGAAAATTATTGCAACAAGTTACAAAAAGTATACATTGCCCGTTGTGTATTCGCTTAATCAATGCAATGACCAAGTCCGCTTACATGCGCTACACTTCACACATTGGCCGTGATGCACGGCGCATGTTTATTGACAGTGAGTTACAATCAGTAGCAAGCTCTTGATTTAAGTGTGTGTAATTTATTTGTGTGCGTAATTCGCATACGTAACGGGCCTCTTGCTTGTAGTAGAACTAAAGAGTGGGGAGACAAGCAGCGACACGCGTTCTCATACTAATCAGGAACTATTTCCTTTCTAACCTCTTTTATCTGTTCTGTGGTTCAAACCCACTACCTCCAACTCGCAAGTCGAGCCCGTAAATACTGCTCACGTGTGTGTATTGAAATAAATGATTTCATTTCCTTTTGATACCCGGTAAAACAAATTAAATATAGAAATACATATTACACAATTAAGGACCGTTATTAAAGGGGCGGGTTTTTATTCTTTTTGTAAGGAAGTAGTGGCATATTTCAGCTTTTGACTTACTTAGCGACTATCAAAGACGTAAGTACAAATGACAACAAGGACCAACAGCTTCACGGGCGTCCCGAAGCGCGGAGGAATATGTTAAGATGTTCACCCGTTCCTGGACTGAAAAATAATAATATGAAAAGCAGCCGTCTATAATCTAAAGTAAACATAACACCTACATACCACACAGCTAAATGAAAATCCTGCTTATCCTTTTCCGAAACAAAAACAAAAGCAAAAACAAGCTAAGCATACCCAGAAAGGACACTTGACAAACATTAGAAAAGAAAACAGCGTTTCTGGCTCCGTACACATCCGTGCAAGCATGTAGACCCAACACTGCTCGCACGGTAACACAATGTGACTGGTTTTGAGTAGAACCCTGACAAAGCTTTGTTTGTCTACGCAAATATAGATATGGACGGAGTCTAGTCTGGAATTATGGATGCTGGATATGTTATAACGATATTTTTACTTATTTTTGGTTTTTAAAAATATTTTATTTATTTATTTAGGCAAACCAACTAAATGCACACAAAGACATTTAACATATACGATTAAGTTCAGATTCGTTAGTATTGCATGCATCTAAATTAAAGCTTAGCAAAGCATTTAATATTTATCTCAGTACAATTAAAATATACATAAAGTTAGAATAAAATAACAATGTAATATTAAACACGAAATAACTTAGATTAAATTGAATTAAATGCAATGAAATATGATTATTTAATTAAAATTGAATAATATTACTAGTTTTATTAAATGAGATTGAATTAAGCATTTACAAACAAAGAATAAGTAATGACAACATCAAACAAAGAATAAAAAATAAAACATTATTGAACCAAATTACATAATATTGAGCATAGCTCTTTTAAACTTGGTAATGCAGGCAGCATTACCAAGTTTAAAATATGTCCAAGTCACAATCGTGAAAAATGTCATTGCACTTTCTGAGAATGTAGGAAAGGGGGGCATTTTTTCCGTACTTGGTTCTCCGCTCACCAGGAGCAAAAGGCTTATAATTATGAAGACTAGCTGATGACCGGGGTACATCAATGTTGATTGATGACAGAAGTTGCGAGCAATCCACACCTTGATTTAATACCTTAAATAGGAATGTTAGACCTGTGCTGCAAAATCTCGACGCCAATGTAAAGATTTCATTTTAAAATAATTCAGTCTATCTTCATAGGTTTTAACTGTATTCCTTATACCTGCTCTATAGGAGAGTCTGTTTATAAACTTTATTTGAACTCTTTCGATACGCTGAATGTGGATATTATGTACTGAGTACCAGACAATGGAGCAGTATTCTATATCTATATTATATATCATATCAATATTATTATATTATCAGTATTCTACGAACTAATGCTGTAAACAAAATTTTTAATGCTGCCAAATTACTAAAGTTTCTTGTGTTACGGCTTAAAAATGCTAGCATTTTGTTGCTTTTATTTATTATTACTTCATTGTGTACTAGAAATTTCATTTTAGAATCTATAACGATGCCCAGATCTCTGACTTCAGTAACATTACTTAAGACTTGGTTCCTCATTTTGTAGGAGGAATTAAATTTATGTTTTTTACGAGAAAACTTAATATTATAGCATTTACCTACATTAACATGCATGCCGTTGTTTTCACACCACACACAAAGCCGGTCAATATCCTTTTGCAGAAGAGTTTCATCATTTTTTGTCATTACAACTCTATAAAATTTTAAATCATCGGCATACATTTCAAAATGAGAGTTTTGTATGGAAAATTTTATGTCATCAATAAACATTATAAACAATATTGGTCCTAAATGTGACCCTTGAGGTACACCAGATGTGGGCATGAAAGTGTTAGATGAGTGTCCATTTACTACTACTCTTGCTGTACGGCCAACCAAGTAAGACTGGAACCATTTTAGAAGTGACCCATGAACACCGAATGTGAGTTTAAGCTTTTGCAGCAAAATGCTATGATTAACTTTGTCAAAAGCTTTGCTGAAGTCGCTATAGATGGTGTCGACTATATTAGTATATCTATATTACAGTGCAGTTATCTAAATATATATAACTCAAAGGTGACCGACTGACTGACTGACATAGTGATCTATCAACGCACAGCCCAAACCACTGGATGGATCGGGCTGAAATTTGGCATGCAGGTAGATGTTATGACGTAGGCATCCGTTAAGAAAGGATTTTGCGAAATTCCCACGGGATCGGGATTTACACGGGAAAACCTTCCCACGCGAACGAAGTCGCGAGCAACTGCTAGTCTAGTATAAAAGAGCAGTGGTGAAGCCACTTTTTACGGCCCTGACTTACCAGTTGTGAGTTTGAACAAAGGCAGGCACATTACTTGGTCTTGGTGGTGAAGAAATACATCGTGAGGATACTGGCATGTCCTAGGACAGGACAGGACGTACGTCTAGTGATGATGCGAATAAATGTACAAAGCAAGTAATGCGCCTAGGTTCGAACACACATGATTAAATCTTAAGCCGTGCCTATAACCACCGGGCTACCGCTGCTCATCTGCTGCACAATATTAAAATCAGTCTGCAATATTAGATACACCGCTACGCAAGGAAGTAGAATTCATAATGGATTGCCGTGTTTACGCCTCAATAATTTCAAAGTCAAACAGAATAAAACTTTTGTCAAAAGTTTGCAGCGCAAATTTCGCTTGTTTACCTATGTAAAATACTTGCCAAGTTGGAAACTGTGGTTCTTGGTTAAAAAAAGTCTGTGTTTTTGTGGATTCTTTTTTCAGTGCAAAAGGTAAGTATGATGCAGCTATATTAAACATTGTTTTTAATTTAGACCGGCCTTAGTCAGGCACCGGAACAATACATGCCGTTTCAAAAGTAGATAGATAGATAGATAGATATACTCTTTATTGTACACCATAACAGAATTAAATAAGGACTTATAAACTACAAAGGGTGTTACAATGGGCGGTCTTATCGCTAAAAGCGATCTTTTACAGACAACCTTTAGATGGATTTGACACAGCAGGAGAAAATAAATTCGCGGGTAGTCCATGGTGTACTATTTACTTATATACAATAAATAAGTAATAACCTACATACTCAATACACATATACATATACATACATAAAATAACAAAGCTGAGATATATAAAAATAGTAACATATTAAAGAGAGAGATAGAGATCTTTTACCATGTTTTTGAAAGAAGGAAGGGTTTGTGCTTGTCTTACTGACACGGGAAGAGTATTCCACAGTCGTACTGCTTGAGCTGCGAACGACTTACCAAAGAAATTGGTGGAGTGACTCGGTACCTCTAGCCTCAAGTTTTCCGATGACCTCAGAAATTTGGCATGTGTGTCATGGAGGAACTTAAAACGTTCTTTAAGATAAAAGGGGGTCTTAGGATTGAACAGAATACTGTAAAGCAGAGACAATATGTGTAAGTTCCGGCGAAGACGTATAGGAAGCCACTTGAGTTTCATACGAAATTCAGATACATGATAATATTTGCGCAAACCAAATATAAATCTTATGCAAAAATTTTGAAGTCGCTCAAGTTTATCAAGTTGTGCCTCTGTGAGATCAAGATAACTGACATCAGCGTAGTCTAGGATGGGATGTAAAAGAGACTGTGCTAGCGCAATTTTAGTGGCAGTTGGCAGAAAGTTACGCAACCGCCTTAGGGAACTGGCAGAAGCAAATAATTTGCGACTCACCTCTTGTAATTGGGGACCCCACGAAAGATATTTGTCCAACCAGACCCCAAGGTTCTTAACTTTCTCGCTTAGTGGAATAGCTGTGCCATTGAAAATAATCCGAGGAAGCTGAGACCAGTTTACCTTAGATGCTAACCTAGAGCTGCCGACTACAATGACCTGGGTCTTTAACGGGTTAACCTGCAAACCATGTGCCTCACTCCATTCGCAAACTGAAGCCAAGTCCTGGTTTATCATATTTATTGTAGCATCTAAATCAGTATAAGGCGCTTGTCTGTAAATTTGCAAGTCATCAGCATAAAGGTGGTAGGAGGATTGAAGTTTTTTGGAAATAGAATTTATGAAAATTGCGAAAAGTAAAGGAGATAACACGCCACCCTGAGGAACACCGGCTACAGTACTACACCAAGAAGAGCAGGACTCATCTATGCAAATACGTTCTATTACACGTTTAAAGTAAAGAAACTAGGTAATTGTAGATTGTGTAACCGCTCGAATTTTTGTAGATTCATTATCAATTAATGGCAAAAAGTGACCTGCAAACGTATCGAAGAATCCGTCTATTCCTGTATCAAAATTTATCAAAATCGGTTAAGCAATTAACACGTGAGATTGTGGCAAACAATATATCTTTTTCATTTATGATATTAGTTAGGTGTTATAATTATATTCTTCTTTCATAAGAAAACCATTTCCGACAAGATTTCACGATACAAGAGACATCCTAGAGAGTACTTAACATAACGTTCGCACTGCTGCGACACAGCCCACCTCTCTATGAGAAGAAATGGGCCGCAATCCACCACGCTTGCCTAGTGCGGATAGGACTTTTCAATAATTGATAGTCAGTTCGTCTTAGACTTAAACAGATTCTTTATTTCCACATTAAAGCCAGGCTAACCTATATCTTTGTTACCGCCACTGCGTAACAAACGTCTATTTCACGACAAGTAGTTACTATGAGTAGTTGATACTTATACCTAATGGTTATGTTTACTTACAACTCTGTAGTGTTGTCGCGACTACACAGTACACTTTTGTTTAACTTTTAACAAGCTGCGCCTCTGGGTCTGTCCGTGAAAGATTTTATTGACGAAAAGTGTAATGGAGCGTTGCTTTAAGTTGTAGGAAATACCTACAACTCAAAGCAAAGCGTCCATGACTAGGCTGCATGGATTTTGTAAATACAGCCCATAAGTAGTTATTACTTGAAAGGAACAACAGACCAATCTTAACCATCAAATGACTCCTCCCGATCTGAGAGAAGCGAGAGTATCAGACTTCTACCGACTAAGACCTGCCCTGTTCCTTCTGTTAACCTTACGTTCCGGGGCCGCGGTATCTCGTAAGACAATTCCTACAATCCCAGCAGGCAATGGCCCCATCTGGTCAATGCTGCTGGGCCCCTGTGCTTTAATAATTTTAATGGCAAAGGATAGAAAGGACCTTAGTCCAAAGAACTGTGTGTCCTATATTCCCAGCGTATGCTATTCAGTCCATTTCTAGCGCAGAGAACCACATTTCCCATTAAAACGTTTCAGAATAACACAGCAATTTGCAAACTGCAATCATTCTATTTACAAATCTAGCCAACGAACAACAAAACAAATAAATAAAAGCGTAAAATTAAACCTGTAACATTTTAACAGCGTGTCGACCGCGTTACAAAAGGAAAAACTAACAAAAACCGCAAACGAGTAGAAAAACAGTTGAAAACGCACTTGAAACGCGTCAGTGTTTGTGACTAGTGAGCAGTGGGTACCTGTGTAGTCCGGGCGCGAAGCCTGTCTTTACATAGGGCTACCGTTGTGACCCAAATTACGAACAGAGCGATTAATTTCGAAAAAAATAACAATCTATTATTTCGTCTCGCACTGCAAGGATATAGACGCATTACTGAGTCGTATCGTCTTGTACACTAATACTTTGCTGTATTATTAATTGTTACTAGTTTTTATTGGCTTACGTATCGGAACACGTTACCAAACGAAAAATCAAAGTCCAATTTACATTACTAGCAATCTTGTTGACCCCTCCAACTACGCTAAATATGCTTGTGTCTGGAGTGGGTCCACGGCAATGGTGTAATGGGTGGGGTTCGAACTCGTGACCTATCGATCACAAGTCTGACACCTTATCCATTAGGCTATTGACGCTAATATAATACAGTGATAAATAACAAAAAATTAACCATGACAAAAATCAATTAATTATTAATTATCTTTAGTAGTTTTCCACTATCCTCTCACATAAGTTGTTGAGTTTTTGAAAATCGTTATCGCTGATAAAAATCACGTTGTCGGCAAATTCTCATTGTGTCTGTTCAGTTCAAATCGCTCCCACTCCCGCCTCCACTCTACACCATTTTCCAAACCCAGTCAGACTATACGAGTGGTGGGCCTGAACTATTCAGTACACTTGTCGTGTAGCTACTGTATTTCTTCATGTATTTATATTTTCAACCAACGACAAAAAGCGGAGGTTATAAATTCGACGCGTATATATATTTTTTTTTATGTATGATCATCGATTACTCGAAGACGGCTGGACCGATTTGGAAAATTCTTCTTTTGATTATAAGGGTATACTTTGAAATTGGTCCCATTTTCATAAACGTCAGGATCTGATGATGGGATCCTGGAGAAATCGAGGGAACTCTTCAAATATTATAGGCACACCTATGACGTTTTGGGTATTTATTTATTATTAGTTACTTGTGCAGTTGCTCTCAAAAAGTACCATTTGAGGAAGTGGAACTGATGATGAAGACCACAGATGGCCGCCGAAACTACTCAATAATAAGTATTGAGTCGATTGCGATTCGATTACTTGAATACGGATGTTAAGCACTTTATGCTCGTCACAATGCATATGGTGATGTAGAGCTGATGGTGAAGTACCAGGAGAACTCCTCAACAATTAACGGCCCAGCATTGGAAAAAGCAATATTTTGTAAAAGGTTAGAAGTAGTTAACATTTAGGCTCTTGTAACTAGGTACATTAAAATTAGGCCAACTTAAAACAGTGAAATAAAAACTTTTTACCAAAAAATTAAACAGACTCCAAAAAAACACTGCAAAGTGAAAAATAACTTTAATTTCGGTAGTCAGTGTCTTTAGTTTTCTATTTTCGTTTTTGGCACCGACTTCCGAAATTCTTTCGGTTTAATTTTTTGGTAAAAAGTTTTTTTATAACACCAGTCTCGCGCCGGCCTCTTATGGAATTTTGGCTCATGAAAGATGTTGCGTTTTTTCGGTTTTATTAACCGACTTCAAAAAAAGGAGGAGAATCTCAATTCGACTGTATTCTTTTATGTTTGTTACCTCAAAACTTTCGACTGGGTGAACCGATTTTGATGACTGCCAGACAGATGAATAGTTTCCAAAATAAGTACCTACACAGACATACAGACACCCTCTCACATTCCCAATGCAAATTTGTAATAATTCTTGTCTTTTCCTGCCCTGTCGCATGAGTTGCTTTCTCGAATGGCTCCATTTTTTTTCAAATTTTCAGTTGAAATACTAGTTTGCAAGTGGAAAAGCTTCAGTGCACCTTAAGCCAACAGGTTTTTGTTTTTTTTTATTCATTGTCGTCGTCAAGGAATTTCATGTTTATGCAAAGTTAGAACTTCCGTAATCACAGTTGGTAAAACAGGTATTTTTTGTGATTAGCCTTTTATCGAGTATGTGTTAGCCAGTACCTATTTTGTAAAGCTCAGATAAGATGCCGCTTCATGTAAAATTCAAGAAGAAGACCTCAAGATAATGCGTCAGACCACGCACAATATAGGATTTAGTAGTGAGTCTAGCGCGTCTACAAATTAATCTGAAAACGAAAAAAAAACAAACTTTTTCGACTATTGCAAACTCAACGGAAACACAATAAAATGCTGACTAGATTTTTCGATGGATTTCCCGGACAGTTTTCATACCGGATGAACCCGGGTATAACGTCAGGACCAATCACCGTTGAGCCTCAACTTAATCCTCGACCTGAGCTACCCCGATAGCACAATATTGTGCCTGCATAATTTGTGAAATATTGGGGGTTTTCATTAATTTTCATAATAGAGATTTGAAACTTGGTACGCAGACTCGTTTTAACAAATAATACTTGTACCAGGATTTTAGACAGTCATCTCCTTACTCTTAAAAATAGGGGTGTGTATTTTTATTTAACGATATTTAACGAATCGTGAAAAGACTAGAATCCTTGGAATTGGGGTAGATATGAAATCAAACGATACGACGAATTTACGACGAGTGAACAGGCTTCTCTTTTATTTGAAGCTATTTATTTAAACCAATGCCAGGGAGAGAATTGTGAGTCAAGGTTTAGTTGTTTATTTATTAACATTTCATGCACATCGGTACAAAGGCGGACATAATACCGTAGGCATTGTCTACCGTGACGGTGCCCGTTATAGCCATTGCCTGCCGGGTTTTCGGAAATGTTCTAACGAGAAAAAGACGAGCAATGTTTGACGAGGACGGCCCGTAGATGGGTTAAGATAACGAGATTTTTTCGTGCGTATATCGTCAGTCCCGGCTGTCATTGCCGAGCAACTGCCTGTCTAACCCAGCTACTGGGCAACATCTAGGGAAGACTGGTATTAGTTTTTCCAGCTACTAACTATTCGTAATGGCTGTCAAAATATACAACTGACAGTCGTATATTTGTTTGAAGGACTCTCGGTATCACTAAAAGATTGCAGTTTTCAAGTATTTACGTTATTAAGTCGATGAACACTTTGTTAAATCTGAAAAAAAAAATTGATAGTTAAAAGCTGTCTTTACCTAGCTACCCGTTCAACAAAACTTTAAGAAGGCTTTATTTTTCCACTTTATGATATTATTTTAGGTCCATTTTAATTGAATCCAAACGTCTAGACAAAGACGTGTTCCAAATCCTAAGTATAACATGATTTAAAGCTTTGATGCCACTTAATCGAAATCTTCAAAATAAATTCCATAAGGTAGGTTTGAGCCTTGAGCTAGTGTTAAAATTACACAACCTGTATAATATGATAGCAAATATAGGTTATATATACCTATACATTCGAAAATTAGGTCCGACATTATTTGAATAGTTAATTGTCCCTTATTTAGAATTTCTTTTTTAAATTAATCCGACCATTGCTTTATTGGGATATGACAACATATGCAGACTTCATTTTGTGGTTAAGTTTACTATTAATAGAGAGTTACAGCAGGCCAAAGAAAAGTGACGATTTAAAGATTTTCATGATGGTTTGTCTAACGAGGAATGGGAGGTTTATGAGGTAAACCAAACTCAACAGATCATGCTCGAAGATTGACATTCTGATAAAAAAAAAGATATTATAAAGTAGAAAGTACCTATCCAATAGTCATAATTTATACTTATGTATATTATAAATGCGAAAATTTAGATGGATGTATGGATATTTTTTACTCAATCTAAAAATACCAAAGATCTGTATGACATTAGGCACAGATATTGATTACAGTATATCCCGGGAAAATGTTCGCTTCCCGTGATGTGTTAGAACAACACTCATCTAAACTTGTGTTACCACTATGACAGATCGCATAAATAATAGCTCTTGGCTCGAATCAGGCGCCAACACAAAGGTGGCTCGCCTTTGATATTTGAGGCCAGAGATGGTACAGAAAGATAGTCTGGGAGCCCGGGTTTTTTTCTAATTATTTGGAGACTTCGCAGAAAAGGACTCTTGAATAAAATATATAAAAAATTGGCCAAGTGCGAGTCGTACTCGCCCATGAAGGGTTCCGTTAGTAACTATAATAAATTTAATATACTTAATATATTTATTTGAAAAAAAAAAAAACCTTACAAATTTCTTAAAACTAGCTTATTTACAATTTTTACAACTACGCCAAATAACTTTGTTTTTCATAGTATTTGTATGTTTACATTAAGATCTACAACATACGGTTTTTTTAGATTTTTCACTTCATTATTATAGAAGTTAGAGGGGGGCAGACACACATTTTACCACTTTGAAAGCGTATATCTTTTAAACGATTAACTTTATGAAAAAGTCATTTTAAAAACCTTAATGTCATTTTTAAAGACCTGTCTATAGATACTACACACGTATAGGTTTCATGAAAAAATATATTTTCAGTTTCAGTTCCATGTATGGGGAGCCCCCTTTATTTTAAATATTTAAAAAAAAATCTCTTAAAATCGGAAAGCGGTTCATCTACCTACCAAGTTTTACATATAATAGTCTTAATAGTTTCGGAATAAAATGGCTGTGACATATGGACTGACGGACAGACAGACAGACAGACAGACGGACAGACATGTCGAAACTACAAGGGTTCCGTTTTTTGCCGTTCGGCTACGGAACCCTAAAAACCGACCCAGCGGCGAGATTTAGGTTGGCAAGAAATTAATCATTAAGAATCTTAGCTATAACATTAAGCAAAAGTGGTTTGTACTATGCAATATCTATTGGAAACTAATATTCCTACTAAATTTTCGATAAACTTAAACATGCTATAAAATGAGTTTTATTTTGAGTCCAAGATGGAGCAGTATTGCCTCAAAAATACCTCTTTCTTAAAGGAAACCCCTCCACACATAGTGGAAAATACCTATGAAACTTACATAAACATAATATATGTATCCTTAGGGCCTATGAATATTGTAACATTGCCATTTTACTTGATGGTGCAAATAAACTATTTAATTTTTTATTTTATGAAGATTTCCACCTCAAGGATACAAATGGTTGAATTTCTAATTTTATGATGGTATCAATTCATCCATTCAAGAAAACATATTATCCGTTCTTTTTACAAATAAAACCTAAATCCGGGTCTAAATCAAAGAAAAAATAAAAAATACAGGTACATTTCCTCTTTGTCGTAAATATCAGTGTTCTTAAAGAGAAAATCCTTTGAATAACAGATATTTGAATTCACAGGTTCCTCGTATAGATTCTATTCGTCCGAAACGAATTCATTTTATTTGCTGTGCTAAAAAAAAGTTGAAGCGTTTTATATCCTTGTAGGTAGCTCGCTAAATGTGATAACAGATCTCACAGACGTATAAGTTTTGAATATGAGTCGGATGCAGTTTTGAATTTTAAAATCTTAGGACCTGCTAAGATTTTAAAATATTTTTGACATCGTTCATGTAAGTGCTTTATTTATAAGTAGGTGATAACGCCCGCGATGGGCTGGCACCCTAATATTATGTAACAAATAAGTTCACCAATGACGGCTACAAACGGCTGCAATGTAAAAATATAAGTAGGTATATGCGGTCATTATAATTATATTTTTTGTAGTACACAATTAGGCTGCGGGGCTACAACCGTGCAATATTATCATTTGCCTTTTCCTAATGATGTTGGGATCGGCTTCCAGTCTAACCCGCTGCAGCTGAGCATTAGTGTTTCACATGGATTCGCTCCATGTGGAACGTGTCTATCTGACCTCCACAATCCAGTAGCTGGGTAGCACAATACTCCTTGGCAAGACCAGTGTAACGACTGTCAAACATGTACAAATAACAGCCGGGACTAATAGCTTAACGTGCTTTCCGAGGCTCGCAGAAATCTCGATGTGTTAAGATGGTTACACATCCATGGACCGACCTCGGCAAGTGGTGCTTACTCTTGAAGATTGACCCGTGCGCCTGTCATTATTTAGCCACGAGCTCCTCCGTGCAACAATCTACTCTAATATTATAAATGTTTACAATAAGTTTAGATGTATAGCTGGATATAGGTACAATGGATGTTTGGGAATCAATCACGGCAACGGATTTGTCTGAAAGGCACAGATATCTATAGATTACACTATAAGACGGTAAGAATAGTTATGATCTCATTCCTTTGGCTTTTTTTTATTGAAAATAGGCTCGCGTTTGACCACCATACCACCTGTAGCCTACCTACCCTTCGCTTTTGAGAAGCTGCCGATCATAAACAAACGTCTGAGACACGCGCACCTGGAACCGTACATAGTACATACATTGCACAAAGAAATATTATTGTAATTAATACTATAAATTAAATATAATGTTAGCAGTTATACGAGACGCGTGCCCTGAGAGCGCGCTCACACAATGACCGCTGTTAAACTTTTGTGAACACTATTATATATTAACAATTATATTTTAAATAAAAAACATTCATTTTACATTCATTACTGCGACTTTACGCCTTGTCATTACTCTCCCTAACTTATTTTCCAAAGTGCTGTCTAAAGTAAATCTCTGTTGTGTATTTAATCTCTAAAAATAGTGCATCAAACTTAGCACTAAACACCTATTGGTAACCAATGAAGTATTCAAAAATGAAGCACGCTTACCCGTAAGTTACCTCTTCACTCTTAAATTAAAGATAGCCAAGGTATCGCTATCAGGAAACGGACTGCGGCAGGGAATTCTACTCCTTACCTGGATGCACAAAAAATATTCCCAAAATATTTTGTGCGTATGGGCGGGATGTCCACCATGTAACGCAGACACATTGCCGTTCGTCCTGTAGTCTGATGGTGGATCAGGCTTGGTGGAAAATCTCTATATTTTCGAGAACGAAATTGTGAAACGAAACGAAAGAGAAATATTGAAGACGCGCCTAAGTTGTTCCTTTTACAAACAGTTTCTTAATTTAATCTCGATATTCACGTGAACGAAATTGTAGGCAGAAGCTAGTCTTCAATATTAAAAAGGAACTGTTTGTAAAAGAAACAACATAAACTAAAAATATCAACCCTGCAACGTGTATTCACCGGTAGTGACACAAAACGCGCCAGCAAAAATACCGACACTCAACGTAATCTAATCTCAGCCGGAGGGCAGAGTGGCTGAGTGGAAAAAAACATAATACCGGATCATCTAAGCTATAGACTTAACTTGTCAGCTGAGACCTTAGCGAGGGATACTCTCCGGAACTCGTAAACTAATTAAGACTTCCTTGATATGATCTTGTTCAGAAGTTTATGACGAGTTTTTATGCAAACTGTGAAACATATTCCAGTTACGTACTGTGCATTGTACGCACATCATGAATCGATACTTGCAACTTACCATATAATGCAAGAAAAGCATCCCCCAATCTCAATTATGCATTTGTCAGTATACATATTGAAGTTTGTCAGTATTGTATCCGTGTATAAAGTAAAATAAATAAAAATATATTACTTAAACGTTATGCTAACTACAAAGTAGGTACTTACATTATATCTTATAACATAATAGAATCATTAGAACTTAAAACGGGATAGTTAGCATGTATATTTATTGTTATGAGTTTTTGATATTTCGGCATTGTTGCGTCTTGATGACGGATGAACATCCGATCATAATGATAATGTTAATTATAATTTATCACCTAGTCCAGGGCTTCCCAAACTTATTTTAACTGTGACGCCCTTGGAAAGTTGCCATATTTTTGCACCGCCCTGGCCTTCTTGCCATACCTACTAGTTGTAGTTCTAGCTTAATAACAATTTGCCAGAAAGACTCTAAATAGCATCTAAGTTTATTATTAGAAAATAAAGAACCAAAACATTAAGATCGGCTCACGACGCCCCTGGGATAATACCGCGGAGCCCTAGGGTGTCACGACGCATAGTTAGGGAAGCCCTGACCTAGTCATAATAATCATCTTCTGGCCCATTGTAGACCTCATATTTCACTTTAACCATCTCACCAGCAGATAATATGCACTTAGCATAGCTTAAAACCTATTTTCAGAGTTACAAATTTTATCTTACCGTAAATAAAATTGGAGTACATAAAGTTATATTTTTAACTCGAAAATTAAAGCTAGGTTGAATCAAACAGCTATTTTCGCTGAAATTATATTTCATGTGCAAAAAGTGTTGCCAAACTTTTGCTTGTTCGTCTGTCTTGTAACTTAAAGACTGGCTTCTGGGGAGTAATTTTCGTGATTACAATTTTCTAGGTGTCTAGACAGACGGTTTATTACAAGAAGAATACCTAAGTAGTTTTCGAGGACCAAACTTAAATATATTATATTTCGCTAGAAAAGCTATTCATGCATACATTCTATCTGACGTAACTACATAAGTATTTATGAATATGAGTCTATTCTCATCAAGATTATTAAGTTGGTTATCTAGCTGTTAATTTGGGACTTTGCTTTCTCGTTGGTTTGCAAACAGATTGGTGATCGGAGATATTTATGTTTATTTCAGGACATAGTCGTCTTAATGGCAGCCGAAAGACGTTGTCTGATGAATGCAGACCATCTTTTTCTTCGAGGTGGAAACCTCCGTAAGATATCCTCCACCCTGGGGGGGTGAAAGGGTCTTTCAGACCCTAAGTGCATGCCTTATAAAAAAATCGAATGTAACACATGTAGTCACATTTCCGTATCAACTTCCAATTATAAAATGCGTATTATAGATAAACCTGCTTGGAGAAAAGGCAAATATACACATTTAATTTACAAAAAACAGAGTCCATATTCTCAGCGCTGTCACATTATCCACCATCTTAAAAAGACGTATAAAACTACGAACGTAGAAGAAGCAAAACAAGTGAGGATCTTATGACGAGATGTGTAGCTGCTAGTTAACATAGAACACAGAATGCTGCTGCAGGTGACGAGTCCCGATAGGTTCATTGCCTGCCGGGGTTGCGGAAATGTTCTGATAAAATACCGCGGCCCCGAAACGTAAGGGCTAGTTGCCCTTACGTTTCGGGGCCGTATATTAAAAGAGCTCAGGGAAGCTCTTTTAATATGTACTGTAATCTGACATTGCATCAAATGCCCTAGTCGATTCAATATAAAAAATGCAAGCCAGTAGTGATGTAATTAGGCCTTGTCTAATAAACATACACACGTTTTCGACTGAGGTTTTCAGTAAGATCAATCAGATAAATCTGAAGTCACCCCCTTTTTTTTTTTTTTTTAGCGTGGTAAAATTATCAAATAAGTCCTCCCACTCCGGGCAGGGTGGGAGGGACTGTCAGACTTTTACTGACTAAAATCCACGGTGTTCCTTCAATAACCCTTTACATACCGGGGCCACGGTAACGGGATGAGTCCCACGACCCCGGCGGGCTTCGGCCCTCTGCAGAGGGGGCCTCGTCATGTTGCTGACGCTCTTTGAGGCGCGCGTGGAACACGACGCGCCGTCGACCCGGGCATGGTCCATGGTCGGACAGCGAGTTGCCCTTTACTCGCTGTCCGCATGCCCGCGCCTACGGTGGCCGGAGATCGTCGGCCGACGTCCGACGCCGTGGGCGTCTACCACTGCGGCTGGGCTGGAGGGAGGACGCCATCCTCTCCCTCACGCGGCCCGCCTCCTCCTTCGCAAGCATGACTGCTTCGCAGAAGGAGGCGACCGCTTCCCACTCCCTCTCGCCCCGCAGCATGGCCTCGACCAAGGCCGGGCGCGAGAGGTCTCCGCCTATTGTCGCCGTGAGGACACGTCGGTGCTCTGCCCAAGCTGGGCAGTCCTGCACCGTGTGCTCGACTGTGTCCTCAGGGCGACCCTCGCAGTGGTGACACCCAGGCGTCTCTTCCTTACCCATCAGACACAGGTACCTCCCGAAACTTCCGTGTCCGGTGAGGACCTGCGTCATGCGGTAGGTCAGGACGCCGTGACGCCGATCTAGCCACTCCTCAAAGAGGGGTCTTACCGCCGCAATTGCGGCGTGCCCGGAAGTCACCCCCTAAGCACTTTTTATATACCTAAAACCCATCGTGATACGCTTCACCACAGTGCATGGATGTTTTACGTGGGAAAAAAGCCTATTAATTTTTTTTTTTTTAAATAGTGTATCAGTATCAGCTCATACTTACGCATAGACATGCAAATCAGAGGAGCTCATGCGGCTGTCCTCCGCCATGCGGCCGCGCGTACTAAGCTAACAACAGTCCTGCACAAAAGGCAGAGATGTCAACAAGTATGACTTCGTGTAATACTTCTACATAAGTAGAACTGTTGGCGCGTCGAGGAATAAAAGCCATGTACAGAGCCTGCTGCAGTAAGCTAGCCGAAGTGAAAGGAATGCGGACCGGCCGTCTGCATCATCACGCTTGTTCCATGAATGGAGCGCGGCACTACTACCCTACATTACCAAATTGTGTAGCTATAAGTTTATTAATGTACCTATTTATTTTGATTGTTGGTCACTGATATTGTATAATTATGAAGAATGCTTTCAAATAAACCATACAGATCGTTATTCGCCTTCTAACTTAACACATCCTAATATCTAAAGTACCTAAAATAGCCTAACCTAACCAAAAATGTAAACATTGTACAAAAAATTGAATTTCGCCATTACTGGGAGACCTGAAAATTAGAGTTGTGAAGCCTTCCTAAATGCTCTTATTTATGGCCAGATATCAGCCCTGTAACGCCAGGCCCAAGTTTCTATGGAGGTTGGGTTTGTCCTTTTGCAAATTTTTCATGCTGGTAGTTGTTGGGCTAAACATTTGACTCACGATTAATGAAGTCTGAGCTCGAATCTCCATGTTAAATCTGTAGCCGATTTGTTGTAACCTTTATAAAAATATTTATTGTTTTCATGCTTATTGTGTATTTTTCATAAGAAGTTAAATATTAGTTATTGCATTATTATTCTACTAAATATATATGATTTTTAATTTATATAATAGGTGTTGGGAGGTGGAAATAAATAAGTCTGACTAAAAATATGTTATAAAATATTTATTCGTTTTATTTAATTACAATATTTACAAACTTTTATAATTGTGACACTTTCCTAACTAGCTAGATTTAACAAGTTCTCATGCAATAGTTCATAATTTTGCTGTTGTAAACCCACTTAGACAAATCAAAACAACAAGGAAAGGATATCCTAATAACACAAATATATATTATTGATACCCCTTTATTATAGGTATCAGTATTTAGTAGAAGTTTTTATGTAACTTCACAATTAATGAATTGAGGTTATAGTTTAAGTGTTCATTTTCTTCACGAAAAGATGATTGAAACTTAGCCCTACTACATAATTATTTAACAAACCAAAAAATCTAGCTAATACTTTGTATAACTCCCATTATTATCAGTACAGTCAAGTAGACGTTTTCACATGGACCCTAAAATATTAAAACATATTTCTGTTCCTCTTAATTTGTCCCACACCATGCAATGGATTTTCAATAGGTCTAAGCACCTCTCATCCCGTGACTCCCACCTCTGCACCATCGGTCGGGTGATCGCGCTGGACATGGAGCAACCATGATCTCCGGGTGGTTGAGACATCACTCACGCACACTGCTCGCTCGGTGAATACAACAACAGTCCTGCACAAAAGTCAGACTTGTCAACAAGCATGACTTCGTCTAATACTTCTACATAAGAAGACCTGTTGGCGCGTCGAGGAATAAAAGCCAGTTCTCCTGAGCCTGCTGCACTCATCCATCCTCACATATTAATCGTAATACAACCAGATTCTTTATAAGGGATTGCGTGTTTCTCACACCAGTGTTATCCTTGTGCCATCATTAAAGCCTAGCCTTTTGACTTGATATAAATGATTTTTCATATGAAAGTATGGTGGTATTCCAGTCAAAATCTTAATAACGCCATGCGAAAAGTAAATGTTCTTGTTTATGTTTGTCTGTCAAGAAGGGCTTTTTAGCTGGTCGTCTGTGATGGAAGCCTTCAGCGTAGAGGGCACGGCGAACAGTTTTCAATGAGGTGTCGAGTAATCCCGCAGTGTGACGTTGTTTATCACCCAACATATGTCTTCGCTGCTCTTTTCTTATAAGGGACGGCTTTTCACTTCGCTGTCGACTGGCGAGGCTACCTTCTTACTTCTATCGTTCGATCCATCGACTGACAGTTTTCCTCTAAAACAAAAATAATTATATCAAGCATTTATAATAAAATATTCAAGTGACTTAATATAATAATTTATATATATTAAACATATTGATTAGTCTATACTGTCCCACTGCTGCACGAAGGTCTCCGCCATAGCTTTCCACTCCTGCTCTCTCCGACCATTATAATGATATTTAATTAACATAACAATTTATCATATTATAATATTGCAACCCGACAATTATAAATCCAATAATAAAAACGAATTATACTATTTATCTTTTAGGTATTTTATAGGCTGATTGTGTTATGTACTGTACATACAATTCAGATAAGATACACAACATCAAAAACCGGACATTATGTATCATTTTCAAGTAAATTTGTACCTGTTCAATGATTAAGTCCGACTTTGATTATATTTTCCGTCTACGACATAATTTATCCTGAGCCGAGCTACTCTCAACCCAAGCACGAAAAATCCTTGAGTATTTCCACCTCGCTTGGCCGTATTTGATAGCTTTATTTGGATCTTGCTGCTTTCGTTAAATCTTTTAGAACCATCTTTCAGCACTTGCCAGGATTTATTTTGTGTTTGTTTACGTGAGCTTAGTAACTGCTTTGTTATATAAAAAGTTTTTCTTTCTTTCTTATATAAAAAAAAAACTTGACAATTTTGGAACCAATTATTGAGTATGATTATGCGAGCTACCTAATCAGAGAGCTGGCTTGTTTTTTGTCCAAAAATACTTCATTCAACAAGGCAATGCTACCAGTGTTTTGGGCACATTTTCCGTCAGCTTTCGATATTTTTTTTTGAAGTGAGTGTTTCAGCGTATTTGAATAAACATGTATGTATGTATGTATGTAGTGCATTATATTACATGTATTATTATTTTTCAATACACTTCCTCGAACCTGGCTCTTATCGCACTACGATTAGGTTCAACATGCAATGTATCACACACTCCTGGTTTTTTTTTGTTTTCACACACGACGACTTTTCCATTCCAGATTTTGCCACAGGTAACATTAAACAACTATTCAATTTCCTATATTCGGCGGTGATTGCTTTTTTTTTCACAGCAAAGAGGCGAATGTTTTTAAGGCCTATTAAATGAAAATTAAAGTTGTGTTTATGAATAGAATACCTATCAGAAATAAACATTATTATTTATAAAATAATTTTGCTTTTATCAACAAATTAACATTTATTTGTGTTCTAAATAAAAAATAAAACTGTTTTATTTTAATATCAGGCTGTTTTGCGGCTTCATACCTTTGCTTCTCCTTTAACCCGCGAAGGTAAAGCGCGGCGAAAAAGTAAATTAAATCTTATTAATTTGTGTTTTTTGCGTGAGTATGTCGTATTTAAGTTTTGATGAGAACAATTTGGAAGCTTTATTGATTCTATTATTTTATTTCTTCGAAAGTGTATTGAAAAACGTCGTTCGATACATTGTTACTGCAGTACTCGGCTTCATAACGTTTTCGTAACTTTTAAAAATTCGTAACTCTGCCTCGACCGCAATAACAAGCTTTCTCCACTTGTATTAAAATGTACTATATCCGTACATATCTTTAGAAATGAAAAAATGACAGTTTTTTAACGGTTCAGTGTATGAATACCGGTTCTCAGCTTCAAAAGCTCCAAATTGGACCATCAGTGTATCTGATTCTTCATAATTATCACTTTCTACATTACGTTGAAACTGGCAACTGGAATAGATAATATCTGGACAAGCCTAAGGCCGTGCGCGCACTGCCTTGCGGTGGCCGCAATTCCGGTAGTTCTACCGCACCGGTAGACTGACCGCAATGCGCGCACTTCTATGACACTCCATACTTCACAAATTTTGCGTTTCCAAAACGCAAAGCAGTGCGCGCACGGCCTAACGAGTAACTTAACTCGTGGAAACTTGTCATTCAAGTATGTTGTATTTGGTAAAAAGGTTGCTAAACATCTTACCATTTATTCTAGTAGGCTTCCGATGCTGTAACGTATTCGTAGTTCTGTCCGGCATACTTTTGTTGTAGGACACACTGTTATTCTCTGGGTTGAATCTGACAGGCGGGGAGTTGGAGCAACTTCTAGAGTTCATCGCCAGAGAGCTGGGCTCTAGGTGGTACCCGGGCTGTAACTGTGGCATCTGAGTGAGGTTCAGTGGGTTACTGTTGGAGTTGTTGTACAGCGATGGAAGTGGCGAAGTGGCGTACAGCTCTGGCGGAAGCAACTGTTCTGCTGGTAGCTGAAATACAAAAGTCAAATTAGTTTTTGTGTCCAGAAATGGGTCCAAGCTAAAGCCTAGGTGAGAGTAGACACTCTCACCTAGGCTTTAGCTTGCTACATATGTTTATTTGGCAAGAAACATTTTGAATATTACAAGTTTTAGGCCGTGCGCGCACTGCCTTGCGGTGGCCGCAATTGCGGTAGTCCTACCGCACCGGTAGAATGACCGGGGCCACCGGTCACTCTACCGCACGCGTTTATTCCAGCGCAGTGCGCGCACTTCTATGACACTCCATACTTCACAGATTTTGCGTTTCCAAAACGCAACGCAGTGCGCGCACGGCCTTAAGGTTATTATTTCTGCCCTGGCTTCGAACGGGTGCAATGTACTAATAATATGCATGTATTATACAAATAAACCTTCCTCTTGAATACCTCTATTTTTTCATTATTGCTGAAAACTGCATCAAAATCCGATGCGAAGTTTAAAAGATCTAAGCGTACAGACAGTGGGAGGGATTTTGGATTATATTATGTAAAGATATACTTCTGGACACAGCTCGTATTGTTAGGTTTCTCTGGAGCCCTATCCGCGCCGGTATCTTGGACCCTATCCCTATACCGCTGAGCTACTATTACATGCATATATATCTTAAGGTGTACAATAAAGTATATAATAAATAATAAATAAATAAATAAATAATATTTTTAACATATTATTAAGTAATCTAAATAATAAAGGAGATAATAATAATAATAAATAGTTATTGTTAATCCCTTTTAGAATGTATAACAACAACGTGTACATAATCTTAAGTGGGCCAGTCTGCTTCAACGCGAATGCAAACAAAGGGGCCTCGTAACAAAAACAAAGGGTTCAGCTTTCGTGTACTCAAGTATTGAGAGGAGCCAGAGTTGTTGACGTGCCGGTCTCGCGCTGTGGGAACGGCGCCGCGGCGTTGCGTCATACCTCGAATTCCGCTGATAATCGCTGACCCCTAGAAGTGGACTTCTGCGCATTGAATGACTCATGCTAGGCCCTGGGACCCGGACCGTGGGAGGCGGTGGTTGAGAGGGAAGTTAGAGTATATATAAGCTAATGTTCGCGGGATTCGGGAGAGAAAATAGAAGAAATTTGTCGAGAGTGGACGGCGAGAGTCGATCTAGTATTTAATATCAGTGATTGTGGGTTTGAGTCATCAGAATTTGGTAAGTCAATATTCTTTATTTTTGAGAATCTTATTATGGTGATTAGAATTGGGTATTTAATTCGAAGTGTTATTAATTACGTGAAATAAACTCTATAACTCGTCATTTATATTTGCAAAATAATTCTTCTGGCAGTTATGTTGGAGTTTAATTTTATTCTACTAAGTTATAATCCTATTTAAATAAACAGTGGTAGAATAGAATAAATGAAAAGGTTAAATCAAATCATATTAATACAAATTAGATTACTTTCATTGTAGATGTATCTATGCTATTTAATTTAGTATATTAAATTAAGAAACCAAATAATATATTTTATTACAATAGAATTATTTTTAATATTGACTGATTGATAAATTAATACACCATAGAGGGTTCTATACTAATGTTTTATGTGAATACTATTCAGTTTGATTTATGAGTAGTAAGATAATTTGTTTATTAAATTGTTCTTTGTATTTAATAAGTTAAAGATTTGGTAAGCAAATTATCTCTAAATTATATTAGGATGTGATATTACTGTTCTTAAAAGTGTGTGTCTTTTCATGTGTAGTATGTGGTATTATTCAAGTAAACTCGATAACATCAGTGATAGGTTATTTTATCGATCAGATCGATAAAATCACAGGGACGCTTTCAATATTAAATGATTTATCACTCCAGGCTAGATACGATAAATCATGAGGATTGTTAGGTTCAGCATTAAATAAATAAGTACACAATTAGTTATAAGTTAATATCTACACATCACTGCCTCAAATATTATACACGACACGTAGAATGAATGCATAGGAGAATTATTACATAACACATACAAATAAGAAACAAAATATTTATAAAACAAAATATAATTGGGTTATGGTAAGGGGTAGGTGAGTCCATTAGTCCTGACTAGTCGATTAAATTCGAGACTTTCTAGATGGGATCTGGTGTGATTCACAGCTGCTGGGGGTGAGTTTCTGGTCTATAGAAATTCAACATGTCATAATTATTAATACCATAACATAATTAAGAAAGAAAATAATAAGGAAGTAATAGGTTTATATTTATATTGAACATTCTCCATAACATAACTCAATTTCACGAATTTGCAGAGGTATTGGTTGGAGTCATAGTATTGAGATAAATTGTAGATATCTCTCGAATTTTAGACTGTAAGGCTAGGGAGTACTTCAACCAATACTAGACTTATAAGTCTCAATAATTTAGTAAATACACCTTCTGTGTATTGTTTTCAAATATTTAACCTGAATAATACCACCTTTTCAGCTAGTTTTAATATGGGGAATTAGGGTGGTTAGGCTGTGCTATATACTAAATACTTGAATTCATTGGAACTCTTTGACGAGAAAAAGAAAAGGTACTAACAGGGGCGAAAGCTTTTCGAATGAAGTTTTCTCCTTTGCAAGTAGAAGGCTATAACCTAGTGTTAAGCTTTCTATGTGTGAATGTACTAAGTAGTATAATATTATTCTTTAACTATATTTAATTGTTCCTTGGAAATGAGCACGGACGTGAATGTAGATACTTAGCTTCTAAAAATATTATTGTAAAATCTTGTTCGAAATTTATTACCAAATGCAATCATTACCTTTAGGTATATTAAAAATATCCAAAATTTTAGGGATTAGTATTCTTTAAGGTAATGGTAAAAAGGGAAGTGCGACAAAAGACAATCAATACTGTGGTTACTCATAATCGTGTACCGGAGGCACATGTAGTTATAAGTCAATATGGAATTTTCTTTCAGCTTCTACGAGTAGATTTAATTTAATAAATAGTAGTTAGAAACGTGTACCATTTGTGATGGACATATATGAGAACCACTTCACCTCCTTCGCGATTCAGTAAAGTATTTTAATATTTATTCCTTTGTAACACTTTATTATACGGCATGGGGAAGGTTAATTTTGCTTCTTACAGCAACAAAAGAGTTCAAGAAAGAGTACTGCATCACTGTGGGTTATCATGTACACCGGTTAGCTATTTTATATGGTTGCATTATATAATTAGATAATATATAATTTAGAAAGAAGAATAGATCTACAATATTTAATAAAGGTACCCTTTGCAAAGTAGGTGAGATTGATAGAATAGAAATTAGGGATATTTACAGGAGTTTAATTACATGATAATTCACAGTCAAAAAGAAAACTTCAAAGGTTAGTGACATGATTTTCTTATACTCGCCATTTTGGTTTAATTACTTGAACAATTATTTTATATTTTGAATTTTATTTAAACCTAAGGTGATTTCTTTTATCAATAGACATATCATTAGAGAGGAGTATTTGAAACCAACATGGCCTTCCTAGTTAATATAATCGGTGACACTTTGGAATTACTAATGTTTTACACAATTATTAGGAGATATTTATAAAGTCACTTATTGTGTCACTAGAGTAAACTTTAATCACTTTATGGTTTATAATATTGTTTATGGAATGTCGGTGGAAGTTTTGACAGTTGCTTGATGTCAACTAATGAAGTTTTTCTTATTGTGTTTTTTCGGTTTTCCTTGATATTTTATAGTGCTATGTGAATTTTAACATAATTTAGGATGAATTATTTCTTCCAGGTTGTATTAGAAATATAAGCAGATACACCTCCATACTTATTGTAAATTTTCCTTGTTATTTTTATATTGTGTGAGTTTCAGATCTTCGAGTTAAGTTGTTTCTTCATATACCTAGTATTAGAAACTTAAGCAGATATGCGTAGTTAATCTATAGTAGGCCAAATCAGTTCACTTATGATTTGAAAACAGACAGAAACTGGTTATAACTTGTTATTGAAAGTAATTCATACTTAACCAGGTTGTGTTGGTTCATTTCTTAAGCTGAATAGTAGAGTTGTTTAGATAATAAGTGTAGTTAGTTCCGCGGAACTTCGTCGTGAGATTAGAGTTATTTCAAGAACATGAATATACTAATCTTGCACCAGTTGACTTTACACAATCTGTAGTATTTTCATAAGCGAGTGTCTATTCAAGGAGTTGTTATGAATTTAAGGGACCTCACAAACCCCTTCTAAGTGTAGCCTCCTAAGAAGATACTCATTGGTGATTATATCCTACTGCAAGCAGGAACACTTCACATGCAGCAAAGATCTTTATGCACACTCTACAACTGTAATTGGTAAGCAATGTTTTGTAGGCCAACAAAACATTGTGTTATTGATTCAACTCACCACATCAATCTTACATAGTTAACTGGGACTAAATTAGTATTGCAAGTTAATTAGCTAGGCCCTACCACTTCCTTAATCCTTTCTTTTTCAACTAATCATTTCCTTCCCATTCCTTCTAACTTTAAACAAATTATAGGGAAATATTTCTGTGATACTATTTCACTCCAGCATGATTAGTATAATTGAAACAGTTTAATTATGATAAATGAATTTAATAACCTAATTCTTGGAATTCCATGGGAGGAATAATATGGGAATGATTCTCATCATTTCGATGTATGTAGGCACCCGGCACTGATGGAATATCATGGGTGTTTCCGTTGATACCCTATGAGGAGTAGGAGCACTTATGGGACCCCTTCGTGTAAATTCTGGCTCTGTCTGATACTAGACTGGTGTGACATTACCTGTTGACCCCTTGTGAAATTCTTGGATAAAGAGGTTGTGAAATAATTGTGATATATTAATGACTTGAGTACGTCTCAATCATTTATAAAAGAGTCTCAGTACCATTATAATTATAGGCTTAGTCCTATCATATACTAAGGTTTAACCTTCTACTAGGAATGAAAAGTAACATACTAATTGAAGTGTTCAATTATTATTGATTAATGTTGGACTGAATGGTTGTACCTACTTATTGTATAGGACTTAAAACCGCTTTGAATCCAATATCCTATCTGAAGGGGGTGCACATAGTGGTTGGCACTCATTTTAGTTGAGGCGTTTGGTATGGGGCCTACTAACTTCTACAAAATACAAAATTTGTAGAGGCAGATTTCCTAATTCCTTTATTCCTTATAGTCAAATATATATGTTAGCATCTTTAATTCAGGAAGAACTGAATTGTCTTCCTTAGGTTTAAGGTATTTAAGAATAACCTTTATTATGTTTAATCATCTGATCAAGACCTTTATTCAGCCACAGAAATAATTAATTTAAATGAACCAAAGTCATTTACCCATTTCTGTAAATAGTCTCTTTCCTCTAAAAGACTCGGGTTACTTATAAACATAACGTAGGAGAGACAATCATTGGCCAATCAAATCTTCAATTCAAGAGTTGCAAGGTTAGTTACAATTTGGTGCCGTGACCAGGATATCTGGTCATCAATTCTATTTTATATGTAGGCTTATATAGCCTACAATTTGGTGTTCGTGAAATGGAAAGAGTTGAAGAGACTATTATCTGAAAGTGGGATCTTTCTTTCGGTTGCATATATTACAACTGATCAGAATTAAATTTCAAGATTATTTTGAGTTTTATAACCTCTAAAGTACGTACTTTGATTTTTGGGTAAGGCTTCAGAAAAAATGAGAAATCGGTAATTTATGACCATTATCATGATATATAATGTACCTTTCTGGCTTCGTTGTGAGCTTGTTTAAGTACTTGTACCCTTCATTGGACAAATCGGACTAACTTTGCCTCACAGTTATGTGATTTGTTTCACTTTTGAAACTTTCACTTACAGTCGAATTTGCGCACATATTCACAAAGAAAAGACGCACGATAGACACAGTAATGTATAGGCAATGTTAACACACATTAATCCGCTTAGACGCTGTAAAAAAATAATAAAAACTATTTGATAACACCTAAAAAACGAAAAAGTCATAAACGAAAATAGTGATGTACCCTTTAAAATGTTACTAAAACCGGACAAGTATGAATCGATTATTCGAATGATACAGTCACATCATGTTGTCGATGTTAATAAACTTAAAATACCATCGTCCAATGCGAGCCACGTCGTTATGTATAAATGATGTATCATTGATATTTCGAGTATTTTTTAGTACTAATACTATACCATTGATGTTCAAGTTTATAATTAAGGAGGTGTTCTATTGGTAAACTTTAGGAAGATGTAGAAAAAGGTGAATTAAGTGAGACATTATTTATATTGCTTAGGATTTGTAAGGGAATTAGACTTGGGGGGTGAGGGGAAAGTATAAAATGAATTAAAGTTATTGTCTATCCTAGTGTTGTAAAGCGGAAGAGTTTATTTGGTTGTTTGTTTGTTTGCTTGAGCGCGCTAGTCTTCGGGAACGCTGGGTGGATTTGGATGCAGTTTGGTATGGAGGTGGCTTGAGGCTTGAGGAAGGAGGTTGCTTTTTACGCGACTGAAAAAAAAGGGAGAGTTATGTTTTTGCCGTGATGGATTCAGCGGGGGTGGGGCCCCGCGTGTGTGCTAGTTAGGATATAATTATCCACAGGGACGTCGTACAATTGAAAACACACAGGTTGTTGTTGGTTACATAAGTGTGGTTTAGGTTACTCAAGCGATGTTGATTCGAGAGATCTAGGCACAACTAGAATTATAAATTTTTTCAAACTAAAATCAAATATGATAATTGAACAAATTCTTGTAAAAGAAAATATAGTTAATTCAGTATTTAATGAAAGTGAACAAGAGGAACTTCAATTAGGATTTGTAAAATCTGAAATTGATTTGAAGATATTTAATTTACAAAATAGAGGTTTATTGGACACGGGTAGTAATATAACGTGTATTTCAGATTCTTCTAGCAAAAACTTAAGAGTTGCAATGTAAATGTAGAATTATTACCTATAAACCCAATACAAATAAAGGGCGCAGTAGGTCAAAAAGGCTCCAAGGTACAGCAGATGGTTATGCTACCGATGAAAGTAGGAACTATAGAAATTGAGACCGGATTCTTGATTATTCCCAAATTAGTCAGGGTATTAATTTTAGGATTTGATTGGTTAAGAAAATAAGAAACAATAGTACAGTTGGCTAAGAAAAATACTTACACATACTTATTAAATACGAGGGAAGGGAACATTTTGTACTGTTGGTTAAAGAAGGAACTAGAATAAATACATTAAACCTTGATAATTTTCTACTGAATACGAATAATGAACATTTAGAGGATAAAATACAAAGCATAAAAAGAAAGGGAATTTTGGGAGAATCAGAGTTAAATAAATTACAAGCTGTATTGAAAAAAACATATCAACTTATTTTCAACTCAACTAGGGCGTACTAATTGTTATGAACGAGATAAAAATGGTAAAACACATTCCTTTCATAAGAAGGCCTTACCCTATTCCATACGCTTATCGAGACGAAATGGAACATAAATGAAATGAAATGGTTGAATAAGGAATAATTAGCCGCAGAACTACACCTTATAGTAGTCCTTTAACTTTTGCATTAAAAAGAGATGGGTCAATACGAGTTTTACTTGATGCTAGAGAAATAAATAAGTATATGGTAGTTGATTCAGAGAAGCCGCTAATTATTAATGATATATTGAGTTCGTTCCATGGGGTAAACTACATAAACATAGTAGATATGAATAATGCATATTTTCAAATTCCATTCAAATCAAATCAAATCGTTTATTTGTGGTACATTGAGAGAGGAAAGTAAACAATTTACAGGATTCACGTCTAATGGGAAATCATACATTATATACATCAGTTGGTAGCTCTAGTAGGGTCATGAATGTTATTCTAGGACCGGAAGTTAGGGAGTTTTGTATAAATTATCTAGATGATTTAACTATTAATATGCAAAGAAGATTGGATCAACATTTGATCCATATAAACATTGTCAGTGGATAGATAATATTCTTTATTTTCAAATTGACCCACTTGATAAAAGAGTCATTTATTTACATCAAATTTTGATAGAAGACGTAATTTGTTATGATTGGTTATGGATCAACATTTGATCCATATAAACATTGTCAGTGGATAGATAATATTCTTTATTTTCGAATTGACTCACTTGATAAAAGAGTCATTTATTTACATCAAATTTTGATAGAAGACGTGATTTGTTATGATTGGTTATGAGAGACGAGACAAGAGTTTAAGATGGGAGAACGTAATTCTTTTGTTTTATATAAAGTAAGTCTGATTTAATTCATTTTTTTTTTACCATATTAAATCTACATGACTAATTATGAACAGATTACAAGGTTGATGGTCAAGGAAAATAAAACATAGGAGAATATTATACTAACACCGTGGGTTGACATTATAACGACATGAAGATTACTGTGTGCACAACACGATATAGGTTACAAAATTTTAATCGGATATACCTTTTAAAATTTTGGGGGGTGAATGTACATAATCTTAAGTGGGCCAGTCTGCTTCAACGCGAATGCAAACAAAGGGGCCTCGTAACAAAAACAAAGGGTTCAGCTTTCGTGTACTCAAGTATTGAGAGGAGCCAGAGTTGTTGACGTGCCGGTCTCGCGCTGTGGGAACGGCGCCGCGGCGTTGCGTCATACCTCGAATTCCGCTGATAATCGCTGACCCCTAGAAGTGGACTTCTGCGCATTGAATGACTCATGCTAGGCCCTGGGACCCGGACCGTGGGAGGCGGTGGTTGAGAGGGAAGTTAGAGTATATATAAGCTAATGTTCGCGGGATTCGGGAGAGAAAATAGAAGAAATTTGTCGAGAGTGGACGGCGAGAGTCGATCTAGTATTTAATATCAGTGATTGTGGGTTTGAGTCATCAGAATTTGGTAAGTCAATATTCTTTATTTTTGAGAATCTTATTATGGTGATTAGAATTGGGTATTTAATTCGAAGTGTTATTAATTACGTGAAATAAACTCTATAACTCGTCATTTATATTTGCAAAATAATTCTTCTGGCAGTTATGTTGGAGTTTAATTTTATTCTACTAAGTTATAATCCTATTTAAATAAACAGTGGTAGAATAGAATAAATGAAAAGGTTAAATCAAATCATATTAATACAAATTAGATTACTTTCATTGTAGATGTATCTATGCTATTTAATTTAGTATATTAAATTAAGAAACCAAATAATATATTTTATTACAATAGAATTATTTTTAATATTGACTGATTGATAAATTAATACACCATAGAGGGTTCTATACTAATGTTTTATGTGAATACTATTCAGTTTGATTTATGAGTAGTAAGATAATTTGTTTATTAAATTGTTCTTTGTATTTAATAAGTTAAAGATTTGGTAAGCAAATTATCTCTAAATTATATTAGGATGTGATATTACTGTTCTTAAAAGTGTGTGTCTTTTCATGTGTAGTATGTGGTATTATTCAAGTAAACTCGATAACATCAGTGATAGGTTATTTTATCGATCAGATCGATAAAATCACAGGGACGCTTTCAATATTAAATGATTTATCACTCCAGGCTAGATACGATAAATCATGAGGATTGTTAGGTTCAGCATTAAATAAATAAGTACACAATTAGTTATAAGTTAATATCTACACATCACTGCCTCAAATATTATACACGACACGTAGAATGAATGCATAGGAGAATTATTACATAACACATACAAATAAGAAACAAAATATTTATAAAACAAAATATAATTGGGTTATGGTAAGGGGTAGGTGAGTCCATTAGTCCTGACTAGTCGATTAAATTCGAGACTTTCTAGATGGGATCTGGTGTGATTCACAGCTGCTGGGGGTGAGTTTCTGGTCTATAGAAATTCAACATGTCATAATTATTAATACCATAACATAATTAAGAAAGAAAATAATAAGGAAGTAATAGGTTTATATTTATATTGAACATTCTCCATAACATAACTCAATTTCACGAATTTGCAGAGGTATTGGTTGGAGTCATAGTATTGAGATAAATTGTAGATATCTCTCGAATTTTAGACTGTAAGGCTAGGGAGTACTTCAACCAATACTAGACTTATAAGTCTCAATAATTTAGTAAATACACCTTCTGTGTATTGTTTTCAAATATTTAACCTGAATAATACCACCTTTTCAGCTAGTTTTAATATGGGGAATTAGGGTGGTTAGGCTGTGCTATATACTAAATACTTGAATTCATTGGAACTCTTTGACGAGAAAAAGAAAAGGTACTAACAGGGGCGAAAGCTTTTCGAATGAAGTTTTCTCCTTTGCAAGTAGAAGGCTATAACCTAGTGTTAAGCTTTCTATGTGTGAATGTACTAAGTAGTATAATATTATTCTTTAACTATATTTAATTGTTCCTTGGAAATGAGCACGGACGTGAATGTAGATACTTAGCTTCTAAAAATATTATTGTAAAATCTTGTTCGAAATTTATTACCAAATGCAATCATTACCTTTAGGTATATTAAAAATATCCAAAATTTTAGGGATTAGTATTCTTTAAGGTAATGGTAAAAAGGGAAGTGCGACAAAAGACAATCAATACTGTGGTTACTCATAATCGTGTACCGGAGGCACATGTAGTTATAAGTCAATATGGAATTTTCTTTCAGCTTCTACGAGTAGATTTAATTTAATAAATAGTAGTTAGAAACGTGTACCATTTGTGATGGACATATATGAGAACCACTTCACCTCCTTCGCGATTCAGTAAAGTATTTTAATATTTATTCCTTTGTAACACTTTATTATACGGCATGGGGAAGGTTAATTTTGCTTCTTACAGCAACAAAAGAGTTCAAGAAAGAGTACTGCATCACTGTGGGTTATCATGTACACCGGTTAGCTATTTTATATGGTTGCATTATATAATTAGATAATATATAATTTAGAAAGAAGAATAGATCTACAATATTTAATAAAGGTACCCTTTGCAAAGTAGGTGAGATTGATAGAATAGAAATTAGGGATATTTACAGGAGTTTAATTACATGATAATTCACAGTCAAAAAGAAAACTTCAAAGGTTAGTGACATGATTTTCTTATACTCGCCATTTTGGTTTAATTACTTGAACAATTATTTTATATTTTGAATTTTATTTAAACCTAAGGTGATTTCTTTTATCAATAGACATATCATTAGAGAGGAGTATTTGAAACCAACATGGCCTTCCTAGTTAATATAATCGGTGACACTTTGGAATTACTAATGTTTTACACAATTATTAGGAGATATTTATAAAGTCACTTATTGTGTCACTAGAGTAAACTTTAATCACTTTATGGTTTATAATATTGTTTATGGAATGTCGGTGGAAGTTTTGACAGTTGCTTGATGTCAACTAATGAAGTTTTTCTTATTGTGTTTTTTCGGTTTTCCTTGATATTTTATAGTGCTATGTGAATTTTAACATAATTTAGGATGAATTATTTCTTCCAGGTTGTATTAGAAATATAAGCAGATACACCTCCATACTTATTGTAAATTTTCCTTGTTATTTTTATATTGTGTGAGTTTCAGATCTTCGAGTTAAGTTGTTTCTTCATATACCTAGTATTAGAAACTTAAGCAGATATGCGTAGTTAATCTATAGTAGGCCAAATCAGTTCACTTATGATTTGAAAACAGACAGAAACTGGTTATAACTTGTTATTGAAAGTAATTCATACTTAACCAGGTTGTGTTGGTTCATTTCTTAAGCTGAATAGTAGAGTTGTTTAGATAATAAGTGTAGTTAGTTCCGCGGAACTTCGTCGTGAGATTAGAGTTATTTCAAGAACATGAATATACTAATCTTGCACCAGTTGACTTTACACAATCTGTAGTATTTTCATAAGCGAGTGTCTATTCAAGGAGTTGTTATGAATTTAAGGGACCTCACAAACCCCTTCTAAGTGTAGCCTCCTAAGAAGATACTCATTGGTGATTATATCCTACTGCAAGCAGGAACACTTCACATGCAGCAAAGATCTTTATGCACACTCTACAACTGTAATTGGTAAGCAATGTTTTGTAGGCCAACAAAACATTGTGTTATTGATTCAACTCACCACATCAATCTTACATAGTTAACTGGGACTAAATTAGTATTGCAAGTTAATTAGCTAGGCCCTACCACTTCCTTAATCCTTTCTTTTTCAACTAATCATTTCCTTCCCATTCCTTCTAACTTTAAACAAATTATAGGGAAATATTTCTGTGATACTATTTCACTCCAGCATGATTAGTATAATTGAAACAGTTTAATTATGATAAATGAATTTAATAACCTAATTCTTGGAATTCCATGGGAGGAATAATATGGGAATGATTCTCATCATTTCGATGTATGTAGGCACCCGGCACTGATGGAATATCATGGGTGTTTCCGTTGATACCCTATGAGGAGTAGGAGCACTTATGGGACCCCTTCGTGTAAATTCTGGCTCTGTCTGATACTAGACTGGTGTGACATTACCTGTTGACCCCTTGTGAAATTCTTGGATAAAGAGGTTGTGAAATAATTGTGATATATTAATGACTTGAGTACGTCTCAATCATTTATAAAAGAGTCTCAGTACCATTATAATTATAGGCTTAGTCCTATCATATACTAAGGTTTAACCTTCTACTAGGAATGAAAAGTAACATACTAATTGAAGTGTTCAATTATTATTGATTAATGTTGGACTGAATGGTTGTACCTACTTATTGTATAGGACTTAAAACCGCTTTGAATCCAATATCCTATCTGAAGGGGGTGCACATAGTGGTTGGCACTCATTTTAGTTGAGGCGTTTGGTATGGGGCCTACTAACTTCTACAAAATACAAAATTTGTAGAGGCAGATTTCCTAATTCCTTTATTCCTTATAGTCAAATATATATGTTAGCATCTTTAATTCAGGAAGAACTGAATTGTCTTCCTTAGGTTTAAGGTATTTAAGAATAACCTTTATTATGTTTAATCATCTGATCAAGACCTTTATTCAGCCACAGAAATAATTAATTTAAATGAACCAAAGTCATTTACCCATTTCTGTAAATAGTCTCTTTCCTCTAAAAGACTCGGGTTACTTATAAACATAACGTAGGAGAGACAATCATTGGCCAATCAAATCTTCAATTCAAGAGTTGCAAGGTTAGTTACAAACGTACCTATATTACATCAATATTGATCGCCTAGCAGATTGACAAACTTCGTCAATTGGTCGTATTATATGCCATATATCTGTCAAAGCTTGTACGATATAAAGAATCAATTTGCGTGCTTTTCCTAACATTTATAATACTTACCAAACCCTTGGTATTCAACGGCAATGGATTTTTATACTTCAGCCAATCTTCATACACCTTATCGTATGGTTGTCTGTGACAATCATTGGGTCCAACATTCGGCATATGCAAGCTACTCATTGGGCCCAAGCTCTGTATGCTCGGATCAAGGTTTGGCATTTGCAACTTTGTAGCGTAAGGCCTGCGGTATTCCATCGGCCGTACTAGTATGTATTGGTTGCAGGGATCGATGTTGTGGTCGTAAAACCTATCGCAGTTGGTGGACATATCATAATTCTCCATATTCTTCGATATAAGTGGGCGTATCGAACTGTAGTCAGTCTTAGAAGATCTATTTGAACAGCTGTCGCTTATTTTCCCGTCCAGTGGTATAATATCAGGATTTTTATCTGTAATAAAACATACTAAATTCGTTTTAATGTTCGTTTTCTTTGTTTTAATATGATTTTTTGTTTGAGCGAGTGGTTTTGATGTTTGGTTGGGTTTAGTCTGTAATTACAACTTCATGTTTTTTGTCGTTGTATAGTAACTTTAATTTCCATTCAGAATAGCTACCTAAAATTAAACATTAAACAATCCAGACTGTGTTTTTGGTTGAATTTTTTTTTTAAGTTTGTCTCGTGTGCGTTTTAAATAAACTGTCGATCAGATTGTGATGTAACTTTGGCAAGATGTCCGGAGGACGCGCGATAGGGATTCTGGACCAAAAAACTAAACTTTTACGCGCATATATTTCAATCCATCGACAAATTTGAATTACAACCCGCTTTGACGATAAATAGTTTGAAAGCGTCAAAATAACAAACATTGCCCACCTTTACAATACATGCCGCACTTAGGACATAAATCGGGTTTTTGACAATTTGTGCCTGCGATGTGAATTCGAGGATTTCTTTGAAATATGTTTAGGTTAAGGGAAAAGCCCCCTTTGAACCTTCCCACTTGAGATAAATCGAATATTTTCAATAGTCCTTAACCATGACGTTGGGCTGGCTTCAAATACTTAAAAAAAAAAAAAAACGCTTTTAGAGCATTTGTCAAGCGATATTTTCTGGAGCACTACTGTCGAACGTTTTTGTGTTTTATTCTGCCAAAATTTTTATTTTTGCAGCGGTATACTTCGCATCCAATCTATGGCTGTTCTATACATACGAGAATATCACAATCAACTTTTTCAAGCGTTTTTCCAACTATGTAGGGATCGGATTCCAGTCTAACAAGATGCGGGATGTATTTTACATGGATCAACTGCCTATCCGATCTCCATAACCCAGTATCTGGGTAACAAGACGGGTATCAGATTTTCTGGCTGACTGACTGCCCGTAACGACTGTCAAATATGAACAAATGACAGCCGGCAACAAAGGTTTAACGTGCTTTCTGAGATATAGAGGAATCTCGCTATGCGAGGATGGTCACCCATCCACTTTGTTGCTCAATATTTAAGATCAACCCGTTCAGCTGTTATTATTTCGCCATGAAACAGTTACAGTTACAAATAGTTACATACATATGAGAGCATAGCAACTCACAAACATTAATGGTAACATGCGCTCAATGTATCACACAGTGCAAGGTTTCTAGATAACAAATTAAATAATGTCGATTTATTCATAGAGTAAACATGATTTTCTTTAAAGATGATTCTACTAGAGCATTTTCCAGATCATACCCTTCTTGTTACCATAGCCTCCTAAATTAAACCAAAAGACCAGAATACTTTTCAAATTACACACAGTTCTGTGGGTAGGTATTTCAAATAAATATTCTGTACGGTATCAGTGGCCGGACATATTTAGTAATTCATTTGTCTCGCTTTTGTGCGTTTGCTCACAAGTGGGTTTAAGATACGGTCAGGACGTCTTATGGTTTATTTAGCCTGAGAGTACAGGTGCATGAACAACTTTGCCAGTGTTGTATTAATTATCGATTTGTATGATTATATCGTCTCTCATAATATGAATATCTTGCAGGTACTGTTATTTCTTTAAACATGGTTGGCGTAGTCGCTACTGACGAATGTTATATGATATGAGTTCTTTTAAATACTAACGGAACGTAAGGCAATTCATATCTGTAAATATAAACTGTCTTATGTTCCGTTAGTATTGAAAAGAACCCGTTTGTTTTATGAAGTAGATTAAAGACACTGTGATACTGTTGACTCAGAATTGTTCAGCTATTGCCCGCGACTTCGATCGCGTAGAAAATTTCGAACATTTTCCAGGATACAAAGTAGACTTACCGAAACTATCAACGCTTTCCGCTTCTTTGGTACCAGTTAAAGGTATATTTGACGTTTCATCTTGCTGTTTCTTGTCTTTTTCACGTTTTCCTAAAACAAAAAGGACAATTTAAGCGGTCATCGTCGTATTCAATTATTGGTAATCTTTTTTTTATTCACACAATGGTTTATGTACTAGTTTTGAAACATTGGATAGTTCATGTCTCGGCATAAACATTGGTCTCAAATACAATACGTTTTATGTAATAACAATAAACACAAATTTAACTTAACATTTTTTCTTTCGTACAAATTGGTTGAAATTGTATCGAGATACTTTAAAAAAAATCTTTTTGAAGTCTGTAAAAATAGCTTTAAGGAAGTTTTCTTAAATTATATGAAGCATCTATTTTTACAAAAAAACATTGAATAAATAAATTGAAAGTTAAATTTAATAAAAGTCATTAAACAAGACGTTCAATGAAATCATATACAATGTTCAATTAAACCACACACAAAGTCCAATAAAATCGTCTACAAAGTTCATTTAAATTACAAATGGTACTCACTCTCTCTCTTTTTGCAGTACTTGCAGCAGAAGATGGTAGCAGACACAGCTGTGATGGCGGCGACCACTCCCGCTGCTCCCAGGACTAGCATCAGGACCGTAGTCAGCTCCACCTTCACGGGAACTTGCGCTATAGGAACAACGGTGGCTTTTATTTTTCTTATCTTACTTAATAAGACCAACGACATGAATCCAAGATCATATCAATGTAAATTTTGAAAGTCATCATCTGCTCATCTGCTTAGACTTTTCCCAAGTACTCGTATGTTGGTATCGGCTTCTAGTGTAACCGGATCCAGTTGAGCATTAGTGTTTTATACGAGCGAATACCTATCTGACCTCCACAACTCAGTAGCTGGGTAACACGATACCCCATGGCAAGACCAGTGACAGATTTTTCGTCCAGCCGGGGCCAACGGCCGGGGTAAACGTGTTTTCCGAGGCTCGGAGGAACCGACTTCTCCGCATTGCTTAACCTTGAAGGTCGACCCATATGGCTCTTTTTATTTAGCCACGAGCTCTCAAATTATTAATTTGAAGTGTTTGGACAATATGTTAAACCATTATCTACAGAAAATTTTGCCCAGTTTGCTTGTTTAAGACAAAAATGTACCTGTGCCGCGTTTATCACAACTGACAAAAATGAATGTTTTTTAAAATATTGCCCCACACTTAGGAATTCCTCCCGTATCGTGGGCACCTATTTCAAATACGATAGATAACATTTAAAATGCAAACTCATACCAGTATGTGGTTGTGGATACTTCAGCAAACTGGATGTCAACGTCAGAGCCTCACTAAAGCCCTTCTTATTGAAGGCTCTCACCGACACTGCCAAGGAGTTGCTTGCTGATAGTCCTGCTACTTCAAACTCAGGGTCATCACTGCTAACATTGCGGAGAAGCAGCCCTGTCGCCATGTCGAAGATCTGTGTGACAAATAAGGAGTAGGTGTATTAATATACAAAATAAATGTTCAACGCTATCGTTTCCGAAACCATGAATGGAAAAATAAGGAAAAATTACTACAAATGACATGTTACATGTACCAACCCACACAGGACCAGATTAGAACATCCGTACTTCCGCGAGATGTTCCAATTTGTTGGGATCTGTTTACCCGTCCCGATTGACCTTTCATCGGGATACAAAATGTTCTGATCTACTCATATATACGTATTTTAAAATAAAATTGGCCAAGTGCGAGTCGGACTCGCCCATAAAGTGTACCGTAGTAACTATGCTAAATAACTTTGTTTTTCATAGTGATTGTATGAAATACAAGGTTTTATTTGCGGTTTTAGAAAATATGCTGATCTCAATAACTGCTGACGATCTCGTTCAAACAAATTTTCGTTGAAAGTTTTCAATAAGACCTACAGTATGTATATAATTTTTTTTTAGATTTTTTTCTCCTTTATTATAAAATTTAGCGTGGGTGGCTGGAGTGGTTACACACATTTTACCACTTTGGAAGCGTATATTTAGAATGGTCATTAAGAAAAAAAAAATGGTTGTAAGTACCTCAATATCATTTTTAAAGACACACGTATAGGTTTGATGAAAAAAAGTCGGTTGTCTGTAAAGTCGGTTTACTGACGATAGTTGAACGTGACAACGTCATAAGAAAATACTGATGGAATGGTTGCATTTTTCAAAAGAAAATTTTAATTTTACATCACTATTACTGCACTTCTCATGACAATGGAAGAATCCCTACACAGTGACGTCATATCTTAGCGTTTTATGATAGCCTAGTACTTGACTCCTTGAGTCATACATAAATGTCAAAGAATCCCTACACAGTGACGTCATCTCTTACCGTTTTATGATAGCCTAGTACTTGACTCGTTGAGTCATACATAAATGTCAACTTGTAGATCCAATTTGATTTGCTTTGGAACGCCTCAGAACGATGGAACGTCTCAGAGCGAGGTAACGCCGCATGAGTCATGTATTTTCGTGCGTGCAGCCAGCTTCATCGAATTATAAGACGTTGTCACGTCAAAAAAATAAAGTTTCAGTTTCAGAATAAAATGACTGTGAACAAGGGTTCCATTTTTTGCCATTCGGTTACGGAACCCTAAAAAAACAATTATAATTGACAATTAAATAAAACCCGTTATAAACCCCACTTTATCAGTTAGTAGTAGGAGACCGTAAATATGATTGAGCTCGCTTTGCCCGTTCTTGAATCTTATTCTTCCTTCCAAGGTGAGATTACATACATTAGGAGAAAGTATCGCCTTTTTGCGAGTGAAATTTCAAATCAAGTCATTAAAGACGTTTCGTGAACATGCAACTAGCTACTAATTTATAAATGTGAATCGGCTGACCTGATTTACTGGGTCTTTCACTGGAAGATAGAGGGTAATTGGTATGTGGGAATTGGTGTACAAGAATTTCCATGCGAATGAAGTCGTAGGCACAGATAATTTGAAAAAAAGTTTTCAAAATAGTTTCTAGCTAAATAATTAATTTGATGTTATTTCGTTCAGACACGAGATAAGAAAACAAAAATAGAGAAAAGCAAAGATTTCCCGCGATAACGAAAACTCAATATAATGTGGGCCTCAGAAAACGTTTTTCCAATGATATTTTATTCCCCAGACAAAAATAATACATGTCTGTTAACAGTGCACTTAATCTTGTTCTGTTTTTATTTGTACTGAACTAAGTGACAGTAACAAGATATATTGAAACGTATTGACATCTTTAACACAATTTATTAAGCTTGTAAGAAAGTATATTGTACTTGATTTCTTTTATTATTATATGATTATTTATTTTTATTTATAAAAATAGCAAAAGGAAAATCATTCATTACCATTTTACTATATTGTGCACCTTATCATATTCACAAGAAAAAAAAAAAAAAAACAAACTCCTACTAACTAGTGTGCAATGGCGGTCTCATCGCTCAAGACAATAACAACAACTCAAGGCTGTCAGTGTACAAACATTAAAAGGGTTCATTAAACGTACTTAAGAATGTGAAATTGATGCGTACAAGTACGTACGATACTAAAATATAATATAACAATGAAATTTTTGTCGTCTTGAGGTCACAACCTAGACTTTCCAATAGATGTCAGAGCGAAGTCATTTTGATCAATATAGTGTAGTATAGTCAATATAGTGCCACACCAAAGCCATGCTTGACCGACCGGCAATAAAAGCCAGGATCAAAGGTTTGGAAATCATATTTCGAATATTATAGCTAAGGGCAGTTGATTGACAGGCCTATCTGTATAAAGGTATATCGACATCCATGCATAATTGCATATATCTGTTTATTGTTTGTTTGAAACCAGGTGTTCCGTCACTTGTTCCCACAAGGTTCATTGGAAGACCAGCATCAGACAGTATTATCTGTCTAGCATTAATGCTGAAATGTACCTTTTTGGTACAGCCATGAGGCACGTAATGTCTTCTTAGTTTTACTGTTTTATTCATTCATATGTATTTTTGTTTCGTAGGTACTAATCATTTATTTGTATTTTTTTATATGTGTGACTGATGTAGTACACTGATGATAAATAAACGTTTCTTTCTTTCTTTCATGCAGGTTTTATGTAATACTGTGAATTAATAAATTAAAATTAATTTTAAATTTAATTTTGTAATTTTATATTTTATGGTGTACTGGATTATGGAGGTCAGATAGGCAGTCGCTCCATGTAAGACACTGATGCTCAGCGGTTAGACTGGAAGCCGACTAACATGGTTTGGGAGAAGACCAAGCAGATAACTATGAATTCATGTGTACCAATTAAGATGAAATGACCGATCCCGATTTATAATGCACACAGACAATAGAACTGTCATGTTGGTCTTTTTGGTTCAAAACTTGCTACAAGTCGGACTGAACATTCAGGCAGCTAAACTTCAGAGTTCACGACATCAACTTGTACTATATACCTAGAAAACTGTAGAAAACCAAATATTTCAAGTAAACCTCAGTCTGGACTGACAGTTCAAACTTGGGACTATCTAGAGATGCTGTGTACGTTTGGAAAGTGGCTGTACAGGACAGTTGAATACTAGGGGGATTATATAATCACGGATACTGGCTGATTATATGTACCCTGAAAGACATTGCACTTACCTCCAGTAAGAACGACTGCTGGATTCCCCCATCGTGTCCCGGGGTGCAGTGTAAAGTTAACGAGTCGTATGTCACGTTGGTGATCTCACACGCTTTGGGGGTGGATGGCTTGTCTATAATAACAAAAGTATGCATTAGAGTTACATATCAAAATAGTATCATAAAATTTTTTTTTTATTGATGTTAGCTCTCGTTTGACCACCGTCAATTGTTGTTTTGTTGTTTTAATAATAGTTTTATTATTTTTTCTATACCCATCAAGTTACTGAAAATTCACAACCCAACCCGCCGGAGAACTTCATATAAATTTAGTAGGGGAGCAAAATGGTATTCTGTCTCTTGAGCGGATTTGAACTCTTAGTGTTAAGTTTTGTACCTATAATGTAATTACTTGTTTATGGAAGAGCGGAGTGTCCTCATACAGGGATTTTTGCTTAAAATGAGGCTATAATAATTCATTGGTTTTTAAACTGATTTTGCTAACAAATAATTATTTTATTAAAGAAAGCTTTTATTTTATAAGAATAAGCTTCGGAAATCGTTCGTGTTGTATTCAGCAAACATTATTTAAGGACGTCGGGGTCTATTAGATTTGTATTAATAGCTGACTTTGGATTTCAGCATTTCATTGAAGCTTTAATTTGTCGATATCTTTGTTTATACACCATTGATATGGTGATAAAATATAAATAAATGTATTAACTACAATTAATTGGCTAGCCTATTTATTAATTTACAATCACAAATTTAAAAAGTTATAGCAGTGTTAATTCAAGTGCATAGTCAATGCATAGGTACTATTAAAATAAATATAAAACAAGTGTGCCTATACCGATGCCTCCGAATACTATTATCTAAATATCTTTGTGAGAATTACGGGGTAGTAGCTTGCCAGTTCTTCTCCATAAGAAACGTCTAATTTGAACCGTGCACTAGCTTTACTTTTTATAAGTTCATCACATATTCACATTTAATTAAGGTTTATGTCCAAAAGCGACCTGACTCGATTCATTGAACATCAAAGTTATTTCATTCATTCTTAAGTTTAAAGAGTTTGTCACTAAACTACTTACCGGCAGGAAATATATGGAAGAAGCACGGCGTGGTCTGCCGCCCCACGGAGTTGGTGCCTGCGCACTGCACCCAGCCGTAGTCTGATGACGTGTTCACCGTGTAAGTGTATGTACCTGAACATAATATCTTATATTACTAAAAGCAAACCTACATATCTTGAGAGACGACCATTCATTGCACGTATATCTAAGATACAGATCGTATAGATTTTGTTACATTCTAGAACTTTGGATAAAAAAATATATCTTTTATGTAGTATTGTGGGTGTCCCGCAAACGGCGTTCCTTCTATTTTTTTTTCTGGCGATAATTAACTAGTTGTTGCTTGCGGCTTCGCTTGCGAGAAAAGTTTTTTTAGGGAAAAATTTAGCCTATGTCACCCAGGAATAATGTACCGTAAAACGTGGCAACTTTACCGAACCCTCGGTAACATTACCATACTATTGGTATTCGGTATAAACTCATTTATCTCAAAAATCTGCCTACTAGAAATATATTTTGTAATAGTAGTATTTTTTAGACATTAAAAAGCAATATTTGTCATATATTGCGTAGAGGCAGAACTGCTGTTATGTCAGTAATGACTGTCACAGTGTACTGTGTGAAAACGTGCTGGGAGTAAATGGTTGCTAAATTGTGCTCACAGAGCCCTAAATATTTATCACAGGTAAGTGAAATTTTGATATTGTATGTATATTACGGTTGGGATTACTGTTGTAATGTCAGCAATTGCATTTTCTTTAATTTATTGAAAAAAACTGCTTTGGTAATGTTGGTTGAGGTTAGGTAAAGTTACCACTGACTGCTTTGTGGCAACTTTACCGGTAGTTAGGGTTGGCACTAAATCAAGCATGAGTGTTTATTTCTTGTTTGTGTGTATGTAACCATTTTCGAATACCTAAATTTCACAACATAATAGTGAATATCCTGGATGATAAGTTATATTGGATTTGCGTGCATGTGAGCTTTAGTTTTATTTAATACCTTTTGTTTCAGAGCCAAAATGGCCCCCATAAAACGAAACCGCAGAAAACTCAGTCAAATCATAATGTGACAGGAATGGGCTTGAACCTAAAGTTATATTACTCTTAGACAATGCCCCAGGACATCCAACCCAGAGACTTAAAAGTGTACGTGAAGTTCCTTCCACCAAACACTACGTCAATATTAAAACCTATGGACCAGGGAGCAATAGCAAACTTTAAAGCTTATTACCATCGCCGCACTTTTAGCCAACTAATTCATGAAACTGATAGGGAAGGAAGACAGTCTGCGAGACTGGTGGAAGTCATACAACATTATGAAAGCTATTCACAACATAGAAGAGGCTTGGAAGGAAGTTAAAAAGAGTTGTATGAACGGGTTGTAGCGTAATCTTTGGCCAGATGTAGTGGAATCACCTAGAACAATTGTCCAGATGCAGAGACAAGTGCTTGAAGACATTGCTGTAATGATTGAGGGGTCTGAACTTGAAGATGTCGCGGTTGAATATCTCGTAGAACTTGTAGCAACGCACGACGATCCTCTCAGCAATGAAGATCTGATCGAGTTACAGAATAATCCTATCTATGATGTGGAAGAACAAGTAGAAGAGAAAGTTTTATCTTCAGGGGGAATACAAAATACTCTTTCAAAAATTTATTCAGGTTTGGACATATTGCAGAGTATAGACAATAATGATAACCGTGTCTTGACCGTGTGTCAAACAATTAAAAACAGTGTTGGGTGTTATGAACGTATTTTACAAGAACGTAAAAAAAACGCTTCTCAAAAGACAATAGAAGTATTTTTCCGTAAAATATAATTAATAGTATGTATTGCATAAAGTGCTCTTAGAATTAAAGTGATTGATTAAAATGATTCATATTTAGTTTTGTATTAAATTTTGACTATGTTTAATCGTAAACCTCAATATACGCGAATTTCAGTTAACGCGATTTTTTCCGGAACGTATCCCTCGCTTAAAGCGGGGTATTACTGTATTTCATAAAAACACTGTTTTTTGACAACCCTGAGCGTTACAAATTATTTGTATGTAGATTACAATGAACCCCATGGCAACTTTACCTACTATCTGTGTTGCCGTTATCGTTATTGATTTCCTCATATTCTTTTCATTTTTAAAAGTAGTAATCGTAATTTAGGCCATCTTTACCTCTACTACTCTTTAATATGCAATACATGATGAATACGGTGCGTAGGTAAAGTTGCCAAAAATTTGGCATGTTTACCCATGTTGTTTATTCTTTTGTACAGGCTAAAATAAGTGTTTTTATAGATTGACGATTACGGTAAAGTGAGCCAAATGTATTATAAATATAAACAAATAGTTTTAGTTTCTATGCGTCTTATGGTTAAAAAAATAATTCGTTTTTTGTTATGAAATATGGTCAAGTTACCACGTTTTACGGTAGCTTTCTATTGGCGAAATAATTTTCTAAATCGGTCATATTTTTGAGTTGGTTCGTTACAAACATTAAAAAATACAAGTCTTTCCTCTTATAGTATTAGAAGAAATCTGTTATGAATGTGGCCAGTAAAAATACCTTATTAAATAACTATTGATTTATTAACATTGTTCGCACATAGTTATTTATGTTTTTATTAAATAAATATACGTAGGTATAGCCATGAAACACCACAAGAGCAACCCTAAACATTTTGGACTATGAAAATTTTGAAAATTGGTTTGGTGCTTGCTAATTTGTCACAATGAGCTAACTTATACTAAGGGAAAGGCAGATATTCTTACCAAGCAGATTCGGCAGAGTAGTCATCGGTGATGTCGTCAGCTCGTGTTTACTATGAGCTGAGCCATTGAACCACCAGTGGTACGACATTGGCTCCTATAAACAAAAAGATAGTTTAAAATTTAATGACAAAACAAATCCTAATCTTATTGGTAATCAGGTCATGAGCTGAGCTGTAGACCCAAATGTAGTACGATATTGGATCTCAAAGAAAGAAGAATAAGATTGAAATAGTTATTTGTGCAACATGAGAGCAAAGTCGTTTTTTGCTGCGAGTGCTAATTTTGAATCCTGAGTGTGGCGAGGGATTCAAAGGCACGAGATGCAAAAAACTTTGCTCTCGTGTAACACACAACTTTTCACTTTAGCAGCGAGAACACTTTAGGAAATAAAATAATAAACAGGAATTTTTATTTTTTTTATTTATTTTTAACAATCTTACCTACACTATCATTACAGATCTATGATCCAATGCGACAGAATGGCCTTACTAATTAAATCCTAAATCTACACCTTATACCTAGTTCTGTAATATCTTAATCTGAATAACTTATTACATATAGTGTAACTTTTGCGAATTCACTCAAGTTGCACCACAATACATCAACCCTCCCGTGAACCTCATTCACCACGCGTACGGCTCTAGTGAGAGGAGTTCTCGCCAGTAGGTTGGTCCTGGCTGCAGGCACAGCGAGTAGGGGCGGGCGGTGCCGCCTCCACACGTACCGGTCGGGCACACACAGCTGTAGGTGTCGCAGCACTCCCGGGTTATGCGCCATGCCACGTAGTAGTTTCACTACATACGCTACGAGCGAAAACTCCCGTCGTACTCTTAGAGTGTTATACCCTACCATACCCAGAACAAATAGTGTAGGGTACATCAATGGGTATAATGGATATACCCCATACAGCTTGTAATACAAGTGTCTCGTGAACTTGTTTTGGATACGTTCCAACATAACACTATATTTTGCCTCATGAGGAGCCCAAATGAATGCGCTATGTTCGAGGTGACTTCTAATTAATGCGTCATATAGTACTCGTAGTGTCGTTATGTTGGTGAATCCTTGGGACTGCCTGAGTACGAAACCTAGGTTTCTGTATGCCTTCTTACATATCCTATTGATATGCTCACGGAAGGTTAGTTCCTGAGAGAAGACTACCCCTAAGTCTCGTACCTGAGACACTCGTTGCATCGGCACATCCTCAACCTTGTACTGATAACTCAAGGGAGTTCGCGCGCGAGTGAACGACATCACCGAACATTTAGCAACATTAAAATGCAGTTTGTTGTCATTGCTCCATTCGACCACTCTGTCAATGTCTTCCTGTAAGTGTTCACAATCAGAGTGATCCCAAACCTCGAGCAGCAATTTCAGGTCATCCGCAAACAATAAACAAGTCCCATGTCTGACGACTTCCGGCAAGTCATTTATCATTACAATAAACTCGAGAGGCCCTACATTGCTGCCCTGGCTCACGCCCGATCTCGTGTAATATGGTTGAGATACACAGCCATTGTAGTCGACATATTGCTGGCGATCCTTCATATAGCTAGCGAAAAACTGTAGCAGAGGTAGTGTACATCCAATTTTCGCGAGCTTCCTTAACAAGATGTCATTATCCACCGTATCGAACGCCTTTTTAAAATCGAAGTACGCAGCATCTACCTGTACCCCCGAGTCTACTGCCGGCACCACCTGTACCATAAAGTTAATAAGGTTTGTAGCAGTGCTGCGTCCAGGTCGGAATCCATGTTGCGCATCTGATAGACGCGCACGCATTTGTTCCTGAACGGAGCGCTGAATAGCCGACTCGAGTACTTTAGCAGGCGTGGAGAGTACAGCCACCGGTCTATAATTACAGGTATCTGAACTTGGTTTTCCTTTAGGAACCGGAACAACGCGCGTGATCTTCCACCTTTGAGGGAACGTGGCTTGTTTTAAACATGCATTAAAAATGTGAAGTAATGGCTCCGCCAGTACCCTCCCGCAGTCTCGAAACAGAAACGCTGGTATCCCGTCTGGGCCAGACGAATGTTTTGGCTTGTGACTCCCAAGCGCCTGCTGAACTTCCGCGAGACTCAGCGTCTCAACGTGTACCCGTGCACTGGTCGCGCCGAACTCCGCCGCCGCCGCGCACGCGTCCAGTTTAGGTGGCTCCTTGCTGTACACAGACTCAAAAAAGTCAGCGAACTGCACAGCACACTCATCATCTGTTAGATGTTGACCTTCTTTTATGATACTCTGCTTATTTAGTGTTTTTCTTTTCGATCTTATATACTGCCAGAACGATTTCGGATCCTTTACAAATAGAATAGATTGAAATAAGTATTTATTATGAATCAAAGTAATTAAAATTGTAGGTAGAGGTACCAATTCAATAAAATGGAACGTTTTAAAAGTTTAAAGTAAAATTACTACAATTCTGCAAATTAAAAGTAACAGATTTATTTGGCAACATTATAGTTGCATTGAGTTGAGTTTGATTATCTGGGGTTAAGGTTTCTGTTCCGGTGGCGGATTGAGAAGGAACAGCGGTAAACGTTGGTGACTCTGATCGGCTTTCTGTATAAGTACAATGTGCGTCGTTGGAAGTGGATGTGCGTGAGACCAAGGATCCGAGGTCGAATTCAGACTTATTGTTTCCACTATACGCTTACAGATTTTTGACTTATTTTCTATTGAGTCTTCAATGTAGCCTTCTGCAACCGTATTGGACTGTTCTCGTCGCTAGTTTCACTCATATTTTAGGATTATTTTAATATTTTTTAACTTATTCAACTCTTTACGCCAGCTACGAAATTTTATTCCCGCTCTTTTATTTAAATTAAGGCGTGTTCGGAAATAGCACCCGTGATATTTTATTATTCAAAATATATTACGTAACATTATTGAAACTATAAATAAATATTTACAGGTTAAATATCAGTTTTATTTGCAGTAAATACTTATTTTCGTTCAAATACAACAATAAGTTAAAAATTCAATAAATTACATAAAAAGACATTTTGCAAAATTTCTTCAGTTAGTACGAAATTCCGAACGTGTTTGTCTTTGAGGTTGAATTCAAAATCGGAACTTCAAAAGGGCTGGTCTTTGTCTCTCCCTCTTTATAATGGCGGGAAAGAGATAGAGTGTGAATGCTTCGAATTGTATGATTAACCCAAGGCTGAATAAGATATTCGTGGCTTTCTGAAAACAAAAGGATGAATCCTGAGTGTGGCGAGGGATTCAAAGGCACGAGATGCAAAAAACTTTGCTCTCGTGTAACACACATAACTTTTCACTTCAGCAGCGAGAACAATTTAGGAGATAAAATAATAAACAGGTATTGATTGAAATAAGAATTTATTGTGAATCAAAATAATTAACATCGTAGGTAGAGGTACCAATTCAATAAAATGTAACATTTTAAAAGTAAAATTACTGCAATTCTGCAAATTAGATGTAACAGATTTATTTAGCAACGTTATAGTTGCGTTGAGTTGAGTTTGATTATCTGGGGTTAAAGTTTCTGTTTCGGTGGCGGATTGAGAAGGAACAACGGTGAACGTTGGTGACTCTGATCGGCTTTCTGTAATTTATCTGAATGCTTTTTGATATTATTTACCGTTAGCTGTATAAGCTCGTTATTGCGACACGCTCCACTAAAATTCCTATGATCATTACAGCCTGTAATGAAAATATTACATAATTAATATGCATAATTTAACATTTACAGCATCTTTTACATATCGTAATAAATATTTTAACAGTATTGCTAAGCCAGACTAGGATTCATTGCGCCTCCAAAAATTATTAGTAGTAGGCAGTAAGTACCGTTATACATAACAGTCTACACCATTGACCGTGGTCTACACACAAATTTTAATAACTAACAACATAGATTTATAGGTACCACTTACTTTAGCGGCAGGAAAATTGTAGTCCGGAGCTTCATTAACAAGTTTTTCTATGTTAAGGGCCGTGAAAATTTTGGACTTTTTAGCCTTATGCCCAACTGACATCCTTTTTAGAAAAGATACGAGTTTTGCGTATGTTTCAATATGCACGTTATGTTTTCTTTTTAAAGTAGCTTTCAACATTGAGTAAATACTGATATTAATAGTGATAAATCTAAATAATAAGATAGCAACACCGTCTCTGTCTCCATTAATTGAAGACATGGTATGCTTTCAGATATTTCTCGCGAGACTTCTCAGACAGGAAACTTAATTCTGCATTAATAACTTGTTGTTTTCACTCTTCCGGTGTTAAAATACTGTTCTCGTCGCTAGTTTCACTCATATTTTACGATTATTTTAATATTTTAAACTTATTTAACTCTTTACACCAGCCACGAAATTTTATTCCCGCTCTTTTATTTAAATTAAGGCGTGTTCGGACATAGCACCTATGATGTTTTATTATTCAAAATATAAACTAGAAATAAATATTTACATGTTAAATGTCAGTTTTATTTGCAGTAAATACTTATTTTCGTTTAAATACAACAAAAAGTTAAAAATTCAATAAATTACATTAAAAGACATAATTATCTTTTTGCAAAATTTCTTTAGTTAGTACGAAATTCCGAACGTGTTTGTCTTTGAGGTCGAATTCAAAATCGGAACTTCGAAAGAGCTGGTCTTTGTCTCTCTCTCTTTCTAATGGTGGGAAAGAGATAGAGTGTGAATGCTTCGAATTGTATGATTAACCCAAGGCTGAATAAAATATTCGTGGCTTTCTGAAAACAAAAATTAAATAGTTACTTTGCCTCACTCAGTGATCTGGGGGCACTGCTCGCACCGTGGCCCAGATCAACAGGAAAGAAGGGGAGTTTGATTAAATAGAAGTATTAAAACTCTCCTCTGCTCCACCCAGGTCAAGATCTTTGATATCATATCAAGTAAAGACGAAGTCTTGAAATATGATATGTTATCTGGGGGCACGGCAGTGCCCCCGCCAAGTCGAGCAAAAAAGCAGCACGGCCGTACCATTCTTTTCTCGAAGCAATTCAGGCCATTTTCGACCCCCTATAACTTCGTTGTGGATAAAACCAGAAGCCTGAATTTTCAGTAACCAAACTGGCATTGTATAAACACGGTATATTTCAAATTTCATTCAATTCGAACCAGTAGTTTAAGAATTATAACGAGTCAAATTTCTTAATTTTGTCACTCACTGACTGACCGATCATCAAAAGTCTATGGCACTTCTAGCAGATATAGAAGCTTCAATTTAGAATACAATTAGCGTTTAGTATATGAATCAAGGAAAAACTATAATATTTTTCAATTTCAGTCCAGTTTTCTAGATACATCAACTGCATAAATAACTTTGTAATCCCATATAAATATATAGGATTACAAAGTTACATTTGCAGTTAATTAATCAGTGTACCTGTATAATATAATGAAATAATAGATGTAGATGGGTACTTTTTTTTTTCTTGGTGAAAAATATCATCGAATGACTTCTTCCACTCGGGTGTGTCAGAATTCTACTGACTAAAAACCCACCCTGTTCCTTCGGAAGCCCTAAAGTTCCGGGGCCGCGGTATCTCGATGGAACTTTCCCGCAAACGCCTACAGGCAATGGCCCTATGAGGCCCCGTCACGGGTATTGACAGCTTTTTGAGGCGCGCATGGAACACGACGCGCCGCTGACCCAGGCCTGGTCCTTACCGGACTGTGAGCGACCCCTACTCGCCATCCGCAAGCCCGCGCCTACGGTGGCCCGAAATCGACTCGCGATCCGCGACGCCCGGGGCGTCTCCCCCGGCGGCTGGGGCGCGAGGAAGAGTTGCCTCTCCCTCGCACGTTCGGCCTCCTTCTTCGCTAGCATGACTGCTTCGCAGCAGGAGGTGACTACATCCCATTCCCTCTCGCGTCGCACCATGTTCTAAACCAGAGCAGGGCGCGAGAAGTCGCCGCCGCCGATCGCCTCTACGAGGATACGTCGTTGCTCCACCTATGCAGGGCACACCTCGACCATATGCTCCAGCGTGTCTTCCAGTGTAGATAGGTACCTAGATATAATAATTATATTCAAAGGTAACTTGTTAAATGGTCAACGGAATAAAAAAGCAAGAAGTATTAAGGGTATTGGGGAGTAGAGTAAATTGCCCGAAATTGCATAATTACTTACTTATGGATTAACTTTAACCGAGACGTTTGACGAGTGCGGCATTAATTATTACTAACTAATGCAAAAGACGTACGTGCGTATTCATATGTGCGTATCAAAGCCTCCGAAAAAAAACCATAGAGACAGGGAGTGGGCTTTGAAAAAAACTTTAGCTGAAGTTCAAGAAGTAGTACCGGAAAATAAAAAAAGGAAGGCTACCTACAAAAATAAGAAAAACTCATAAGACAGAGAGAGGGCTTTAAGAAAATTCGTTGTTGGTATACAAGAAGTAGAAGGTACCGGAAAGGAAAAAAGTAGGACTTTCTACAAAAAGCAAAGAGATTAAGTGAATAGATTGACTCGGCCATCGCATGAAAACACAATATATCTCACAAGTAATACATATATAAATTAAATTGTTTATTGCGATTGCCAAGTCAATCTATTTATTTAAAACGTTAAAGATTTTTAATATTGATATGGTCACTATAAGATGTCGTTAGGTTAGATAATTACGTAACAACTTAAGACAGTAGGTCCCTTAAGTAGGGACTGAATAAATTAATAAATGACTTGGTATTACATGGATCTCACAACTTTTTACGGTAGAAGAACGGAGTTGCGAGACTTGGTTTTTTGACAAGTATTGTTTTTTATGGGATACTTATTTTCGTTTAAATACAACAAAAAGTTAAAAATTCAATAAATTACATTAAAAGACATAATTATCTTTTTGCAAAATTTCTTTAATTAGTACGAAATTCCGAACGTGTTTGTCTTTGAGGTCGAATTCAAAATCGGAACTTCGAAAGAGCTGGTCTTTGTCTCTCTCTCTTTCTAATGGTGGGAAAGAGATAGAGTGTGAATGCTTCGAATTGTATGATTAACCCAAGGCTGAATAAAATATTCGTGGCTTTCTGAAAACAAAAATTAAAAAGTTACTTTGTCTCACTCAGTGAGCAAAATCGCATTTTGCTCACTGATTTCAGGCAGCAAAACCTACATGTTTGAGCTACTGAAGTGAAAAGTAAATTCAAAACTTATTGGTGTACACTACAGTATATTCCATCTATTTATTTGGTATCCGAGTCGAGCCAATTTTCTCTTCCGGTTGAAAATACATTTCGGGCCCGATTATTACAATCCTTAGCAACATACCGGCTATGCAGGTAATATAGCTCACTGATGGATTATTATGTTATTCATGAGGTTACTCTCTTTGGGTTATAGCTTGATCGCTTGTTTTGTTATGATGTGCTTCCGATATGGACGAGTGGGTTAGAAATATTGATCCATTTGATGTAGAAAGAATTTAATTGAGCAATGTTTAGTAGTTGTATACTTACTACAGGCATTTACAGCGACTTAAATTTTTGACGACATCAAGAAATTGAAAGAAGATTGTTTTATAATTATCAGTAATTTTTTGTTTGTTTGTTTTGCAATTTTATCCTTAATTGTCGACTGATTTTTGATGAACGTTACAAATCAATGAAGAACATTTGAGATAGGCAGTGTAACTCTAGCAATCAACTTGAAGGAATGTTCTTTTATTAATTTGGTCACATCAAAATATTTTGGTATACACGTATTCTTTTGGGCTTGGCAGCCTAGGTTTGAAGACATACAGTGTGAATATAATTTTTTTTTTGCTTTCAAGGAGATCAGGGATTGTGGGATCTCTACCTCACTAAAACACCCTGATGATCAACATAAGTACATAGAACCTATCTCTTGACATCCTCTTGATATATATCCTATACCTCTTGACAGAACACTCCGAAACCTCCTCTGTGCATCAAGGCACATCCCTGGGCAGAGTAAGTATTATACTTCCATTATTTTACGGGCTGATTCAGTTACGATTTATGTGTCCGAAAGCATTCAGGAATTTAATTCAAATTATAAACGCGTACATACCATCAATTTTAATATAAAGCTCGACAACAACGGCTGTGTCTTATTTATTTTTAATAAATATGCATGAGTTCATTATAGTTAATCGTAACAACAATTTAACCAGCAAATAAAAATATGGGTATATTTTTATGCAAAATTGAATATAATAATATTTTCGGAAACAAAACTGTTTTAAAAGGGTCGATGAATATAAAATTGTATGATAAATACTTCCGTTATTTTTACGTCGGTTTGAGTAGAGTTTTATTGCAAAATCGTATTACCTAGTATGATTTACGATGTTTATTTTTCGATGTTTAGTCAATTATGTTAAAAGTTACATGTCAATCTTTCTGTTAAATAAATATAAAGTAGGCCGGTGTTTCCTAGCAAATACTACCCTGAGGAGAAAATCCGAAACCATCTCAGAGGTCAACGTCTCTTTTAATTTCCATAATTATATAGGTAAATGTAATCTACACAGAGCTGGCCCATTGTTTTGAGGTACGACTGAAGAAATGAAGATCGCGTGTTAGAGCCCAGGCAGGCACATTACTTAGTGTAATTTTCATCATCATCACTGCTTTCAAAACGGTGAAAAAACATCGTGATGTAATCGACATACCATAGGACCGAAAAATCGAAGACATATAACATCCACGAAACCGCACTGGATCTCTGTGGTGGATTATAGTACAGCCCAATACCTCTCATACAGTAGAGGTCGGCTCTCAGCAGTGGAATCGTTATGTGTATAATGACTTACTCTAACATAAAACACCTTGACGTAACAAGATCATGATCGTATTAGCTAATTTTTTTACTATGAAAGTCTATCTGGCTTCCAGTATTGTGAAATACAGCTGATTACCAGTATCTTACTTGCAAAACAATCTAGTAACTATCTACGTGTCACGTTACCCCTTGCCAGATCCCTGATTACCCCATAAGTACCGACTGCCAAGATAGACTTGATATATTGTAAATACATAATTATTTACTTCTAAAATATAGCTAACACATTTAATTTTTAACGGTGACAAGATTACTCGCAAACCTAACCGAACTTTGCATCCGCAAACCTGTAATTTTTTTACAAAAGATGATTCATAAATTTAATAAAATCCTGACTGACTCATTTATAGAAAATTTAGGTAACCATTAGTGTCGCCTCACTAATATGGACACAGAGTAAACATAAACAGTAGCTCAAAATATATTATCAATACTAATATTATAAATGCAAAAGTTTGGATAGATGGATGTATGGATGGATATTGGTTACTCAATCACGCTAAAACTACTAAACGGATCCGAATAAAAGTAGATAGTTGTCATCCTAGAATAACACATAGGCTACTTTTTATCCCTGAATGCCCACGGGATCGGGATTTACGCGGGAATATCTTACGACGCGAACGAAGACACGGGCAGAAGCTAGTAATTATAGATCATAATTTTAGCCGAAATATTTCTTCAGATTTTTGCCTACATTTATTGATTGAGATCAGAGATCAGAGTCGTAATCTGTCTAATAACTGAATTGACGGTCACTTGTACAATTGACACAACCCTAGGGCCTACGACTAATACAGTGGAGGTGTGCCGAACCACAGATTACTAAATAGTTACTTCGTAACAGATACATCACTCTCATACAAAAGCGAAAATACCTACGCTATAATAGCCTACAAAATCTTAATAATAATACCAGCTGTTTGCAGCGAGAAGAAATGTACCATAAGTATGCACACAGAGAGTTGAGATTGTTTTGCCCGCCGCGCGACCCACTTCATCGAGCGAATGTCCTAGGGTTGTATATGATGATATTAGAAATAAAACGAATCTAGAAAAACAATTATTTTTTATTTGTTGATCAAATATGTTTCAGTTTAATAAAATGAGGGATGCATTTTTTCCTTCCCTGAATTCCCGATTATTAAATTTTAGTGTGGAAAATATCCGAAACCGCGTAAATAATTTTAATTTTAATAAAATTCCGCGCAAATAAATAATCAAAAAGGAAACAGGAGCAAAGCGAAAGAAAATCACTTATTTTTACGTCGATCCATTATGACGTTGTCAAAATTGTTTAAATAGGCTCAGGCAGGCGTGCGGCAGCCCACTGTCGGATGTACCGATGACGATACGCAAAGCGCTATCGCTTTGCGTATCGCGTTACTCGCTCAAGGCCACGCGTTATATGCATATAACGCGTGGCCTTGAGCGAGTGACGGACGCCTGGCCGAACTGTGAGGCCGAACGCGCGAGGGACAGGCAACTCTCTTTCTCACGCCCCAGCCGCCGAGGGAGACGCCCCGGGCGTCGGGCATCGCGAGCCGATCTCCGGCCACCGTAGGCGTGGGCTTGCGGACGGCGAGCAGGGGTAGCTCACCGTCCGGTAAGGACCATAGGGCCATTGCCTGCCGGGGTTGCGGGAATGTTCTAACGAGATACCGCGGACCCGGAACTTAAGGGCAGCTTAAGGAACAGTGTAAGTTTTTAGTCAGTAGAAGTCTGATACACACTTCCGCTTAACCCAAAGCGGGAGAAGTCTAAATGATTTTCCCAAGCGGAAAAAAAGGCCTACGACTAAACAGGCCGTTTTAGCGGTCGTGACGGAAGTTATGCCAATTTGCGTTGCTATTGCTATATTCTCAGATCTAGTGCTTTTTTGTGTCAAAAAAACATTTACGACGAGCACCAATTTGTTTGAAGAAGAAAGAGGCTCAAATCAAAGTGAAGACAAAAGATCAGTCAAGAAATACATTATTTTAGTTTTTACCATATTTATTTAATATATTTCTTCTACCAATAAGACATATTCGTCTTCATAATCGTGCATCTCGTCCACACTCGCACTCAAAACCGCTTTGTCCTACTGCAACTTCGCACGAGTACTCTGTGACTCCTACTGAAGAACATTCTGTCATAGACCAACTTTCAAGGTGACGAATTCGCGCCTTAACTTTCATAAAAAGCTATTGTAACCTTAAATAATGATCTTAAGTTGACCTTTAATTGAATTTTCCTTTCCTAATATCTTTTGTGGCATCTTTAGAAAATTATTTTCTGCGACGAGTTTATTACAAAGGGTATTTTCAGACGGAATTTGAGGAAAATTTATAAAAGGAATAATCACAATAGGAAATAGTGTTAAATGAGGTTGAGTCGTTCTTTGTGTAAATAAAAGTTATTGGAGCGAGGAATGGATTGAGATGCTTAAGTGCCACTTTATAGGTACATAAGTTCTTCATAGCTTCACAAGCAGTTTGAGTACTTGTGTGGCCTACCCAAAGGTCCTTACTTTGGTATTGTTAGTCAAATTGTTGAGCTCCTTAAGTTCTAAGTTGAGCTACACGATAACTGACTAATGCTTGCACTGTCTGGACAGGTCCGCTCAAATTTGCGTGGTTATTTCCTCAAAAGAATACCACAGACATGAACCTACATGCTTCTCATATACAAATACAAATTGTCTGGACTTTAAAAGAGACTTTGCCCTCTGAGTTTGTTTCGGTGTTTCTTCTCAGAGTAGTCAGTTAGGAAATACCGGCCTCATCTAGCTAAACTAAACACGCAAAAAAACATGACGTGTAAAAGTGTTATTTATAACCAATTTACAGAATAAATATTTCATTTCATTTCATTTCATATAAATAGTTCTGTGTTAAAGAAGAGCTTGTGATTAAATAATAACAGCCGCAAGGTCGATCTTCCACCGAAGGCGCAGGTCTGCGGTCGGCGAGCAGGGGTAGCTCACCGGTCGGGGAGGACCAGACACGAGTCGGCGGCGCATCGTGTTCCGCGCGCGCCTCAAAGAGCACTTAGCAGCATTGACGGGGCCCGATAGGGCCATTGACTTCCGAGGTTGCGGGAATGTTCTAACGAGATATCGCAGCCCCGGAATGCAAGGGCAACTGAAGGAGCAGGGTAGGTTTTTAGTCAGTAGAAGTTTGACAATCTCTTCTGCTCCACCCACGGCGGGAGGACTCATTTGAGGATTTTCCCACCCAGAAAAAGAAAACGTCGATCTTCAATAAGCAATCCTCACCGACGTTAGTCTGTTAATGTGTGACTATCCTAACGTATCGAGATTTCTCCGTGCCACGGATTGCACGCTAAGCCGTAGGTCCCGGCTGTCATTCGAAAATCTTAGATAGTCGTTGTTGACAGTGGTTGTCAGACGCCAGAAAATCTGACACTGAACTTACCAAGGTGTATCATGCTACCCAGCTACTGGGCTGTGGACGTCAGATAGGCTCCATATTAAACACGTGTACTCAGCTGCTTCCATGCAGACTGGAAGCCGACCTCAACATAGATGGGAAAAAGGCAGATAGAGAGGAGGCAAGTTGTTATGTGAGAATAGGACTTGCTTTTATATAATGTTTTAGAAGTGCATCATCATACACTCAACGTGGTCGATATAATTATACTATAAGGCATAATTTACATAAATAACTAAGTTATCTGATGAGTTGTTTTTACGGGTAGCCTATCATCAAATGACACCTCTCGCTTTGGATGGAGCAGAAGGGAGTGCAAACTTGTACTGACTAAAAACCCATGCTGTTACATCAGATGCCCCTGCGTTACAAAATGCTATCTCGTTTGAACAATCCCGCAACCACGGCAGGCACGGGCCCTATCAAATCCCGTACTTAGTGGTCACTGCTCTTTGACGGCCGTCGACTTGGGAAATATCTAACGACTTAAAAATGTTATTTTTATGTAAAATATACGCTTACCTTCGGGTTAGCGTCCAGGTTGCATTCGATGTCAATGACCTCTCCTCTCGCTGCCCTCACCACGATTGGGGCTGATGACTTGCAGGTTGGAACAACTGCACAGAAAAGAAAAAACGGGTAAAATAATAATTTCGTATCGAGAAGAAACGGTCAAACTCTACGATTACTCATTTCGAAACCTGATTTTCAATGTGTCTATAAAACAGTATTAAATTATAGTGAAGAGTTAGACCATTAAACACAGTACAAAGTAATCAAACATAACACAAAACAGCCACAGCTATACATAATTTCCCATTCCTGGGAGACAGGTCTCCTCTCATAAAAAAATATTCTAATATTTCTGTGGTCTTCGCTCATTCTAAATTAATCATCTCAGTTTAATCTACTCACATTTGACGTCCAACACAAGGTTCTCCGAGGACCCTTCTCCCAGGGAGTTCCTCGCTGAGCAGACGTAGGCACCAGCTGCCTTCCTCGACACCCGCTGCAGAACCAGGCTCTGGTTGGCTAACAGAACTCCTGGGCCTGGCTTTACTACAACACCCTGGGGGAAACAGAAACTAACTTAGTAGACGTATGAATGATTTCAATTAGCATTTTGCAGCAGTTATTTATTAGATACATTATTATAACATAATCAGCCTTTACCATTCCCAGTGCTGGAACACAGGCCTTCTCTCTCTGTAGGACTGTCAGCAGGTTTATGTAAGAAATTTATTAATATTTTGAAAGAAAGGAAGAAAGAAAATATAATTTATTTGACCCAGGTGTAAAGGCACGCAATAAATACAAAAAATAAAATAAAACTAAAACTAAAAAAAGGTATTCAAACAAACTAAAACAACAACTTAATTAAATAAAATAGCGTTGCGTGTGCCTCACGGATGTGTCAAATAGGCCCAGTTCAGCAAAATGCCAGACAAATGCAAATTGCCTGACGCTGGTTTTCAACTGGACCTTATGTAGTGAGGACGTGCTACAGATGTAAATCAGCTTTAAAGTGACTTAAGGGTGTGTGTGTGTGTGTGTGTGTAAGCGTGAGTGTAAGAATTGTTGTTATACTCGCTTGAAAAATTTAATTCTATTATGTATTGCAATTTGCCTAAAGAATTTAGGTTTTTAAGATAAGATAAGATAAGATATATTTTATTTGCTTTTATTATTATTATTTTATTTATTTTATTTTATTTAATCACTTTTTCTTGACGCGCTTATCAAACCCAGGACTACTTAGCCGTCGCATTTGCAAACACTAGATCCAACACGATCATACAGATCCCACTTGTAAATCGCAGAGATCATAGAAGATAGAAAAATATAATCGGTACTCACATTATGCGTAAAATATACATGATTGTGCCACGGGTTTGCTCGTACTCTGCAGTCTAGGTACACGTCTGAGCCCTCCACCACTTTGCTGGCGTCCAGATTAGCTCCTAACTCCAGTCTTGCTACGGGCAAATCTATTAGGGAAATAAAACATTAAATTAACAAAAAAACAATTCTTATACTATCGTAGTCGTTTAAGGCCGTAACCCACCACGGAGGCCCAAGGCGGCTCGGTGAATGTCACATGTCTTCGATTTTTTGGTACGTTGTTTTCTATTCCCGTTTTGAGAGCAGTGGTGATGATATAAATTACCCAAAGTAATGTATCAGACTGGGATCGAACTCACGACATAAAACGCTCTGCTCGAACTGCTCTAATACTTTAATAAATTGTATGTGATAACGCAAAAATATGTGACTTTTATTTAACGTTACATTTGTTATACGTAGCTTTGTCCTGAATATCTCAATGGCTCTGGCATAACGTACGTTGTATCTCCATCTTCCAGCCATCCTCGTGTGTAGACTGCGGCAGACTCGGCTGCACAGCTCTGCAGGACAGCACTCGTCCAGCGTCCTCTATAGTTGGCACGAAGCTCAGGATGCTGCTGGTGATATTGCCATCTGCTGACATCTGGTGATAAAGACGTTGTTGTGATTAAATTCTACAAGGCTAATGGCACATGTAGTGATAATTGTTAGTTTAGTTGGAATTAAAACCAAGTTAAAATTAAACCGTCTTACAAACATCGTTTACAAAAGAAAACTCGCAGATAAGATTAAGCCCGTTCTTTTGATTCAGAATTTAAACCTATTGTTCTTGTTTAACCACTTTAATTAAGCTGCATTTACTTTACTCCGTAGCTGTTACTTGTTATAGTTCCAAAAAAAAAGGAAACGAGACAAAAAGAAATCGGATCAGCAGCTGAGAACGAAACATTGTTTTTGGAGACTGTTTTCAGTGCTGCTCCAAATTGTAAAGTCAATTTCGGCTTTCAAAATATTGAACATATTATGGCTATCTAGTTTTCATGTACTTATTTCTTTTTAATTAGGTTCCGCTGTTATTGGTAACGTAGCATATTATCTAATGTATTTATCAAGAAGATTCAGACGCCTGTTTTGCTTTATAACAAGAAAAGATATTGTACATTTTACGTTTATGTAATTTTTGGTAATCATAGGTAATTTTTTTATTAATGAGGTTCTGATCCTAGAGGTGCCTAAGATATTGTTAAAAATAATTAAACTGACTTAAGCGCATTCTGAGAAAATAATGTATAGACGTAACACAAATAAAATGTATGTTACGTGATGTGATAGGCAGTCATTCACCAAATGCACGTCATAATATTGTTGGTGGCTATTATGACGGGTATACATATATGTACATGTTTGACATTTGTTGTTGTTTTAATGGTTATTTTAATTTAATACTCATTATTCGTATTTGTTTATGTCTTGGAACCAAATTAGCGGAGAGGAAGTCCCGCCATTTCACAAGAGCGAAGTTTCGTCTTAAGTCCAAGTTTCGGCTGAAACTATAACCTACTTTGGGTGGCAGCACCAGTTCGTATTTATGTTAACCAGTGGTCATCTGGCGTGTAATGCAATGCAATGCAAACAGTATCGCTTGTTGAAGTTACTAATGTTGGGATAAGCTTAACAAGCTGTCCTGGGTTTTCGTTGCTAAGTAGGATTGGGGTATGGTAACAATGACCATAGCAAAAATACACGGGACCAATATTTTTATGGTGATTTGATAATAATAATAATAATGTTTATTTCCATCAAAGTAGGTACAAATTTCTTAATATTATGACAAATTAAATCTAAGTTTACAGGTTGTACGCTGTCACATAATTATGGAGTTTCCTAATTCCTAATAAGAAATATAAATAAAGACGTCATATTAACTTAAAATGTATGTGTTGTTCCTCAAGATTTTTTTTGTAACTATAAAGACCATGGCACACCTAGTCGGGCGCCGCATTGAACAGTATTTACGTGTTCCGCAAATATGCGACAGGACACGGAGTGGTTTTAGCCAGTTAGAGTCTGACAGACCTTTTCGTCCGCCTCAGGACGAAGATATCCATGAGAGTTTCAAACTCGAGAAAAGAAATATTCCACGTTAACCAGTTACCGGGTTGAAAATATCAGATATGCAGTCATTTCATGTAAAATACTAGTACTCAGCTGCATTTGGTAGACTGAAGCCGGAAAGATTAGGTAGATGATAAAACACACTCACAGAACAAAGAAATTACATGAAAGTAGACCTACTTGTATACACATATACTCAAAAACCACAGGTCCCAAATATCTACTACATAAATTGTAGTGTTTATAACCTGTATTTTTACTGGTCAGATTAAGGCAGTAATAATTTACTCACAGTTTCTCGAACAGTTTTCAACCTGGTGCCTCCCTTCCACCAGGATATGGTCGGCTTAGGCCTGGCCCCGACAGCTTGGCAGACCAGATCGGTGCTCTGTCCTGCCACTAGAGGTCGCTTGCCACCTTGAAGACGTACCCAGAGAGGTCGTACTGTGAAAAAACGTAGCAACGTTATCATTCAAATAAAAGAAGCCTACCTACTAATTTACGTTGAACTTTTTTTTCGGGGGATTTATCATCAAATAACTCTTTCCGCTATGATAAAGGTTGATCATGAATATAGTTCTAGGTAGCCGTGCTGAATGAGTGAGCATTTTATCGGAAATAACGTATAACGGTGCAAAAACAACACTATTTATAAAGTTCGCTCAATAATGCAAAGATCCAAAAAGTTTCCTAACGGTTTTACTTTTCAATAGTTCATTTGTAAAGGTTAATGTTCAATTTTATTATCATATATTCAATATGACTACATCATAATAAACTGAAAGGTACTATAATTGTATGAGTGTAATGTGTGACTACAATTCCTTTCATTTCATTTGTCACACGGCATTCGGCACTGATACAGACTTTTAGTTTTCCTAACTTTTAATCATCATACTCGTCACTTTTGCGACACGTTCATGTTTGTATGAGAAGATTTATTCTAGTGGTCATTTACCTAATCTTAAATGGATTGGCGTAGCAAAATGGATTTATCAGGCACAGATAACGTAATTGTTTCGATATTTAAAATGGTCATTATACAACAATAAAAATTAAAGTGAACATAGAATTTTTTTTCCTAAATAAGACCAGCACATAAGTATTTTAATTTTGCTTAAAACGGAAAAGGATACTTCAAAAGCAACCACAAAAAGTATATCGAATTCAAGTCGTAACCATGCCTTTTAAAACAAGTCATTAGCATTTATTATAACACCAGCCATTGATGATAATTTCCCAAATAATGTAACATCACCTCGTGACAACAATAATGAATTTTTCAACTATTAAATTAAAATGGATTACGTTCGTTCTACTGTTCCTCCGCGCGACGGAATTGAATTTACTTATGCATATCAAATATCAATTAATCAAGTTTGTGATAAAATTAAGGATGGAAAGCACGGAGGGTAAGCATATCAGGTTGTGACCATATAGTTTTATTAAGGTAACTAGCAAATTAATTTTAATAAGAGTTGAGTTAAGAAAATCATGTTCCAATGATGGTCCATTTATATTTAATTGTTATTTATTTATTTATTTATTTATTTATTTTAGGGAAAAACAAACAGTAACATATTACATAGTTATACATAGGCTTACATACAAAAATATGGTAAATATGCTACCCACAACGTTTTCCACGGATTACTATATAAAAACTAGAGCGACAATTATAATACGGTGTGATTTACTTTATAAACTAAAAGAAAAGCAACAGTTAATAAAGTGCGGTGCAGAAAATGTAAAATACAAATGATTTCATAAACAGGGCAGACGAAATTACACGTTAATCACAAAGTCAACTGCCGATCCTTAATAATTGCTCGAATTTGTTTCCTGAATAAATTTTTGCTGAGGAAAAATATGTCGACTGTGCCAAACTCATTATTGTAAGTCTCAACTAAACGATGAAGAGGTGAGCGTGAACCAGCATTGGATTTACAACGGCTAGTAGCAAATAAGTGTCGTGTGCGTACCTCACGTACATGTACTGTTCGGGGAACAAGGTAACTTAAATTCTTCACTAGGTCAGGACAATCAAATTTATTCCGACACACATTAAACAGAGTCATAACATCCAGGAGCTTCCGTCTCGACTGCAAGGTAAGGAGATCGTATTTTTTTAGAAGTAGGCTGTATGAGGCTCTCTTTCGAAAACATCTGTAGTTTACAGCACGAAGGTATTTACGTTGTACCAACTCCAAACTCTCATTATATTTCTTGTACAGTGGGTTCCATATAGGTACCGCAAACTCTAATTGTGGCCTTATTATAGATTTGTATAAATGCGAAAAGGTGGAAGGGCGACGAAATTCCCTAGATGCTCTCATTACGAAACCAAACATTTGGTAAGCCTTACTAACTATTTTGTCTATATGAGCATCTAGATGCAGCTTCGAATCAAGCTGAACCCCAAGATCACGGAGGGAAGTAACTTTATCTAAAAGTGTATTAGCAAGGCAGTAGTTGAACTCTGTTTTCTTTTTCTTTTTGGTAAATGTTATAACGTGACACTTTGGAATACTAAGATATAGCTTATTAGAAGAACAATAGTCAGAAAAACGGTCCAGATCTTGCTGGAAATCAATACAATCTTGTTGATTTGATATTTTTTTATAAACCTTCAAATCGTCCGCATATAAAAGAAATTTAGAATGTTGGAAACAGATTTTTATATCATTAACGAATAAGATAAATAATAAGGGGCCCAGGATGGAACCTTGAGGAACGCCAGATGTGACCTGAATAGCGCTGGACTCGAAGCCATCAACCACCACTTTTTGAGTTCTGTTAGTTATGTAAGATGTAAACCACCGCAAAAGGTCACCTCTGATTCCGTTATACGCAATTTTATTAAGTAGCAGTGTATGATCAATTTTATCGAATGCTTTCTGGAAATCAGTATAAACCGCATCGATTTGTTCTCTATTGTCTATACTTTCAAAGAGCTGAGATGTGAAAGTAAGGAGATTGCTAATACACGATCTACCCTTAACAAAACCATGCTGTTCATTTATTAAAGCACTGTGAATAGCCGGATATACCTCATTATGTACTAGCTTCTCAAAGAGCTTGGAAAAGGCAGATAGCATAGAGATAGGTCGATAAGTAGCTACATCATGCTTGGATCCACTTTTATGAACTGGCACAATATTTGCATGTTTCCAGACATCGGGAAAGACACCAAAAGATAAGCATTTATTAAATATGATAAATAAGGGATAGCAAAGTGTATCACACGTATTTTTTAGAAAAACTGATGGAATCCCGTCCGGACCTGGACCTTTAGATGAATCGAGTGACTTCAATTCTCTTCGTATAGCATCAAGAGAAAGCTGCAGCTTACACAAATTGAGATCATTGTCAGCACTGTTAAGGGGTGGTGTCCAAGAGTGATTGTCAAAAGTTGTCGGCGCATATACAGAACGGAAAAATGTAGCCAATAAGTTACAGGTAGTTACAGGATCATTAGAGGAGATTTGATTGTAGTGAACCGTTGATGGGATTTTATTTGTAATTTTGCGGCTGGCAACGTATGTCCAGAACGTCTTAATATTGGTAGAAACACTATCTTCAACAGCATTGATGTAACTTTTATAGCATCTATCGGCTTCTTTTTTAAACTTTGTCCTGTTGATAGAGAATATCTCATAATCGCTCAAATTGCCATACTTCTTCCACCTAACCCAAGCCCGATTTTTACTTTTAAAAATATTTATAAGTGACTTGGAGAACCAACTTGGGAAATTCATATTTTTGGGTTTACAATATGGCGTGTGTGATCTTATAATTTCATAAAGTTTTTCATAGAATTTAGAAACAGATTCATTTGGTGATATGTTGTCAAGTACGAAATTCCATTCAACGTTTCCTATATCGGTATTTATTTTGTGATAATTAGCTTTATGATAATTAAGTTTGTTATGAACACTTCTTTTGGAGATAATATGTGTAGGACAACTGAAAGAAATATGTACAGAGAAAGCTGGATGATAGTTGTCAATGGGTAAAAGGGAGGTATCAGGAGAAAACGTTAAGGTATGTGCGTTACAAAAGAATAAGTCTAAGATGCGACCAACAGAGTTGGATATATGGTTATATTGTTTCATACCTTGTTGTGAGCAGAAGTTTGCTAAATAGCGATTAACGTTTGTGAGTTTATTATTTGTGGCATAATCCATGTATGATGATTTTTTTACCCAGTTAATTAAAGGCAAGTTGAAATCACCTGTTAGAATAATATTATCTATGCACGGGTCATCACATAAAGTTGATAGAGAATCAAGAAAAGTTATGTATACATCATCCATAGTGTTTGGCGGTATGTACGTAGCACATATTAAATGATACTTATTTTTGTTGGAGGGAACTTTTACAATAACATGTTCTGGTAACGTTAACGGGGGCGAAAATGCAAGATAGGTCGGTTTCAGGTCCTTAGATACAGCGATAAGGACACCACCGCCATCCTTTTTATTGGTGAGTACACGGTCACGATCGCATCTAAATACCAAATATCGGTGATCAAAAAATTCGTTATCAGATATTTCTGGCGTCAACCAGGTCTCGGTCAAAATAATGACATCATATGTATGCGACAAAATATTTAAATATAAGGCATTTAATTTAGTCCTAATTCCTCGACAGTTTTGATAATATATAGAAATATTACTATTATCAGCCATTTATAATGTGTGAGGGTATAATGAAATTAAGCAGTGACATATAATTAATTGACGCAACCCATTGCTTATTACTTACATGGTACTTTTCCATAAACTTAGAAAATAAAAACAAAAAGTAGACACAATCGACATAAGTGATTATAATATTCGGCAAAAATATCACGATAGGTGGCAGGACTATAATATTTACGTTATTAATGAGTAGGATGATTTTACAATGTAAACAGAGCTTTAAAATCACACGAAAAACAATCACACTTCTGACCGCAAAAAAACATAACATAATACAAACATAATAACCCATAAATGACAGCTTACTTATACTAATGAGGTGAAACATACAATACAGTTTATGATTTGTTGTTACCGACATTGTTATTCGAACAGTTTTTAGACCTAATATTTCTAGCAATGTCGTCTTCTGAGCGGATCGCATAGGTAGATGAATCATCAGTTTCCTTGACCAAAACTGTTGCATTTCGGACCCATACATACTTGTACTTGTTTGATTTGGCAGCGTCGCGAGCTTTACGAAATAACTCCTTATTACGAAGCGTCAAATGTTCGTTCATGTAAATACGGCACTGAGTACCCGCGATACCAATACGATCTGACGTAATACCTTTAGACAGTCGAAAAGCGCTTAGCACGTTATCACGTAGCAGCCGGGAACTCAACTTCACTATAATGTTTTTCGGACGAGAATTATGCGAGTGTCCGTGTGGAACACGGTGAATAGCCACTATATCTCTCTGCGTTAAGGGTATGTTGATTGCCGACGCAATTGACTCCAAGATAACGACTAGGTTTTCACCACGTTTTTCAGGCAGGTTTCCTATTTCAATGTTGCATTGTCTAGCATGTTGTTCCAGACGATCTATTTTATTTTCCAATAAAGATATGGTCGCGGACGCACAGGTATTAATCCTTGACTCCATCTCCGTAATACGCTTCACGTTATCAACGTTGTTCGCTGAGTTAAAGTTAACTGACGACTTCAACTCAGTCACGATCTTCGATAATTCTTGGTGTTTTGTATTTAGAGTTAATATATCCTGTTTGGTATGAGAGAACTCGGAACGTAATTCTTTCAAATCGTTTTGAATTTGACAGGAGGTAGATGATAAATTATTAAAATCATCTCTCAGATTGCTGATGTTCGTGTTTATATTTGTAAACTGGTCACGCATATCATTACGCAGAGCATTCATTGACCTCTTAAATTCTTCAGATAATGAAGATATAGCCATAGTCAGCTCGCAGTCGGGTTGCTTCCTCTTGAAATTTCTCTGGGTTACGTTGGGGTCAGACTCTTCGCTCGAGTACAGATCTGGAACCGATTGGCATTTACTACCTTTCGGAGAGTGCATCATTGTGTACAAACAGCGTTCAATTGGGCAAACGTATGAGATAATGATGTGTGATAACGGTTAAGTGGTCGCACACTCACAATTTGATTGTCTGTTTCACTGCACAATGAGCGGGTAAACAAAAGTATGAATCGCACTGTTTTACTGTCACCCGTGATTTAAATATTTATAATAAGTAGACGAAGCACTTTGTGGTTTATTGTCTTAGTGACAGGATACGATTTTAAATGACACCGAATATTATTAACCGAGCTTAAACACGATAACACGTCTGCTCTAGCTAGTGTACGTACGACGGAATGAAATGTTATATGAATGTTATCATATAATTATAGATTTTAATCCACGTAGTTTAATAAAATTATACTAGTTGTATTTTTTGTTAAACTGTTACAAAGTTACTTTTTAGATAAAAGGGCAAAAAAGGGCGTTTGCCTTATGTTTTAATATTTATCTGTTATAATTAATCTTATCTAAAAAGTTAAATCTTCACAACCAGTATAATAATATGGTTGTCTAGACTCGGCCGTCTGCATTGGGGATTTTGGATGAATATACAAGTACTGAGTTCTTTGAAAAGGTTTTACTTACTAACTTCTGAGTTCATATTTTTTAATAACTAATTAATAATCTTTCACAACAACATAGCAAGCAAAGGTACAAAAAATTATTTACGTAACCACAAAATTAATAAAAATATAATTATCTAAGCCCAACTATTTGTGTCCGACTATTTTATAAATTCATTGTGGGCTACAACAATAGCCCAGTTGTGGGGAGACAAAGGGCTAACTTAACTTCAATTCTAAAGAATCCGATCCCTTTTTTCATTTAGACTACTGAAGAAGATTAAACTGAGTTTTTTGTTTGGGTAACCCTTTTTAGGGTTCCCTAAGGTTGTGTGATAAAACCTTTTGCAATGTGGATGCGAAAGAGCAACAACGTTTACATTTATGTTTACTTGATAACAATTACAGAAAATTACTTTCCAATTAGTCATTACAGTACATTATACTTACTACATGATTTCCTATAATTAATTACCTAAACAAAGGAAGAGCAAGTGGCCTAAATAATATTAGCCGCAGCCCGCATGGCACCTTTAACGTTAAACAATGCTTGCCGAGTTTTTTCCGTGGATGAAACCATCTATGATTCAGATTCTCAGAAAGCATGTTATGCCCTTGGCTTCAGCTGCCATTCGTACATCTGATACAGACGTTACGGATAGTCAGAAACCAGTAAGTCTGACAGTCTTCTTGCAAAGGGGTGCCATGGTATCAAGTAACTGGGTTGGGGAAAGTCCATCAGGTAGTAGATACGGATAAAAAAAACTACCTACCTGAATTTGTTGGAAATACACCACCCTTGGTCATGCACAAAAGATAGCGAGTGGACAATCAATTCTAAAACAATTTAATAACGTATCTATTTAGTATATTTATTCAATTTCACATAAAAACGGATCAAATTTAAATGCATCAATTAAGCAATGCCTGTTAAGGATTAACCAATTTTGCATTCAGTAAATATAATCGATAACTTTATAGGTACGGAACCCACAGTACAAAACATTAAATCATTTATGATTGTAATTTTTGTAAGAGAAAATGAACTTTGTTTAAAAAAAATAAGGTTGAATTTTGTTTATGGTTAAAATCTGATATGCTACTACAAAACCTAACCAAATCCGTAGCAGATATAGATTTTAGAGTGTTACAGATAGGCTTTAAAATCCAATACAACGTCATAGTTAAATGCAGAAGCAAACAATCCAAATTTATGGAGTGAGAATATTTTGAAGTTGGTGCGAAATTTTTTAGATAATTGTTTTAAGTACCGGGACACGATCAATTTTCTATGGTGCTTTTTTAAGTGAAAAAATGCTTGTTTCTTTTGTTTGGAGTTGTGAATAAGTGTTCGATAATTCTGATTAAAATCTCGCATAGTTTATATTCGGTCCCATACGTGTATTTTGAACGCACCTTTTTGGTATGGCAATTATCTATGGTCATTGATTTTGACACTTGACATCTTGACATATAACCTTTTGCTTCCTGTTAGAAAAAAGTCCACCGTTTGGGAGATTGATTTTATTGATTGTAATTTGAAATCGAATTGAATCTCAGGTGCTATTAACGGATTGATCGTAATTAGTGATTAACTGAACTCTAGAATCCCGAATTGAGTGGGAACCTGGGATATTTTGAACAATAACGCCGTATTGAAGTCAGGCTGACTGACACGCGAACTTTGTTGAAAGTAATTGTGAATTGGTGCTAAAATACGGCCTGTGGCGCGCTGTGAATGCTGCCTGGCCCATGTTGTGAAGACCTGCGTCTGTGGAGACCGCCGTCCACCAACACTTGACAACATTACACATTTCAATTACACACTGACACATACCACACGGACGTGACCAGAGGAAGGTCGAAGCTTGTCGTCTCCAGCTCAGAGGGTGAGTGATTATTATTATCCGAACAAGGCCTAAGAGCCTATTGTTTGTAAAGCAACGTTAGGGCTCCGTGTAATCGCGGACAGTTCGGCCATCCAGTACCGTTGCGCTGATTGTAGGATCGAACAAAGTGGTAGCAGAGCGTGGCTTATAATATAAAATCCACTAAGTAAATTGGAAGTTTTGAACATTGTTAAAAATAATTTAATAAGTTTGAATATATTGTTGTGTCAGCCGGGCTCTCAAATTAGTGTTTGTACTGTAGCCCCTGTTATTGTACTGACAAAGTAAGATTTATTTGTGAAATTAGGAATTATTAGTTTGTATTTGGTACATAATTTGGTATATTTGTTGTAATTATTAATTTAATGTCACTAATCTGAATTTAAAAGTTTTTTCTAAATAATAATCACACATTTGTTAACATAGCCTAACATAACAAGACTTGAATTGTGTGTATTGGTTTATTGCTTATTGTGTTTATTGGATTGCGTTATTGGAGGTTGTCCGGCCCAATATTATACATTCAATTGTTGTGTTTCATTGGTAATGATCCAGCAATATATTATACATTTAATTGTTATTTTTTCTGTAACTAGCCATCTTTAGCAAGCTAGATTCATACTTGGAATAAGTACAGGGTCGGATTTAGGTTTGAAATAAATTGAATTTAAGTTTTATTTTGGTGAAATTGTTCGGTTGGCTAACAAGTCATTGTTTGTTTAGTTAATTTTAACTTGTTGATATTGACATTTGATTGTTGCAATGGCCTCATTAAAGGCAGTCAGGGAGTCTGCTGCCGGATTGGCCTCACAGTTGAGATGGTTCACATCGGCAGCAACAACGGTTGAGCGTTTGGACTTGGAAGAGCTCACCCTTGCTCGGTACGGGCGCTTGAATGAGAGGCTCAAGTCAGCTGATGCTGCGCTCACATGCTTCAACGAGTTCATCATGGACGTGGAATTGGGGGTGATGGACCAGGCAGCCCGCAATAGGGTTTTGGGTGACTATGACCAGATTGTCCACCTGGGGGATGTCATAAGTCAACGAGCCCGGGAAATTTTGAGGAGCCGGGTGCCTGAGGAGGCCAAGCCTCAGACCTCCGTTGTCAAGGGCCCTGGACTATTGGGTAGGCTGCCCACCCTGGAGCTGCCACATTTTGACGGTCGTTTGGACCACTGGCTGGGCTTCATTAATCTCTTTGATAGTCTTGTGGATGCACGCGCGGACCTCGGACCTGCCCAGAAGTTGGCCTACTTGTTATCCGTTTTGGAGGGCGAAGCCAGAGCCTTGGTGCAGCACTTGCCGGTGACGGACTCCTCCTACCCGACCGCTCTGGAGCTTCTCTCCCGACGGTATCAGAACAAGCGCTGCCTGGCTGATGTGCACATGGGCCAGATTTTGGGGCTACCGGCCATTGCCAGCACGTCGGCGTTGCGCACTGACTTGCTGAACCCGTTGGTCTCAGCGACCAACGCCTTGAGACGCTTGACGTTACCGGTGGAACATTGGTCCTACCTGTTGGTGCACATAGTGCTGCGGTTGCTCCCTGCGGAGTTGAGGTCACGTTTTGAGCAGAAGTATGGTGGGGATAGTGCCACCCATCTTCCCCCCTTTGACGACCTCCTCAAGTTTTTGGAAGACTAGTGTCGGGTTTTGGATAACACTCGTGGCGCCACGGGGTCACGCCCACCACCTTCTCGGCCAAGAGTCCAGGGACGGACTAGGGCTAGGGGGCCTGTTGATGTTCGCCCCACCCCCCGTTTTGCTGGCACCCGGAGTCCTCATCATTGCGACTTTTGTAAGGCAACGGGGCATGTCATGGCGCGTTGCTCGGCCTTTTTGAACTTGCACCTAAGTGCCCGCCGCCGCATTGTCAACGCACGCCGTTTGTGCTTCTCGTGCTTGGGGGCCCACTTCCATCGATACTGCCCCAACCCCCGCCCGTGTAGAATTTGTAAAGGGTCCCACCTGGATATTTTGTGCGCCAACGCGAACCGCTCCAGCAGACCATCTTCTGAGGGTTCGCGCAGGGGGGTATTCTGGAGACGAGCACCGGGCTGAGGCCCGCAATTCTGCACGCCACACTCCACCTCCCGCGCAAGTTGAACGGGAGCCCCGCGAGCGCCAGTTGGTCTCCCCTCGTCAGGGAGAACGCGCGTTGGCTGCTAGGCAGCAGTGGCCGGACCGGCACCGCTGCCTTTCCCCTCCGTTGGCGGAACGTCCGCGGTTGGAGTCGCGCCCTCCGCTATTCAGGCATCCGGTGGGATATGCCCCTCCAGCGATGGCGAGCGGCTCGGGACACCGCGCGGACGAACAATTTGAATGTTACCCTTGTCGTGAACGAAGACAGCCTGGATGCGGAGATCGGTCGTCGCCCAGGCATCGCTAAGAAATTGACGCCTGCCCCGCTAAGGACCTCCCCCCCGATCAAGACGGTTTTGTTGCCAACGGCCTCGGTCAAGGTCTGGGGACCCTTGGGTGACTCGATTGTGGTCCGTGCCATTTTGGACACGGGAGCCCAGGGTTGCCTTTTGTCGTCTTGGTTAGCGGGACAGGTTGGCCTGAAAGTGAACGACTTTTCAGGCAAGATTCGGGGAATTGGCGAAACGGCTGTCACCACTGTTGAGGGAAGGACCTGGTTTGAAATTACCCCTGTGAGTTGTCTTTACCCTAAAATTGGTGCTCCTGCCCTTGTTATAACTGAACTTGGTTGGGACGAGCCACTTCGGGAAACCCTGTTGGAAGACTGGCTCCAATTTGTATCCGCACTCCCTGCGGTGCTTCTTGTGCGTCTCCTAAACCACGTTGCGCACACCTTGGGCGGAACTGTTGACATTCGGGCTTCTTACGCCTGGACGGACAGTCAAATTGTTTTGTGTTGGTTGAAGACGTCCGTCCACTCTTTGGAGGTCTTTGTTGCGAACCGAGTGTCGCAGATTCAAGGTTCTGAAACGCCTTTGATTTGGAGGCACGTGCCTGGTGACCTGAACCCGGGCGACGTGGCCTCACGCGGGTGCATGGCCCCCCACTTGATTGCTCACACCCTCTGGTGGGGACCGGACTGGCTGACTCGCCCCGAGGACGACTGGCCTCGAACGCCAGTCTTGATGTCGGATCCTTTGCCCAGACTTAAGGTGTTCGCCGTTGGGACGAAGGACCCTTCGTTTGATCCTGATATTTTGTTGAATCGATACAGCTCCCTCAAAAAATTGTTGAACGTTACCTCGTGGATCAGGCGTTTTGGTCACAATTCTAGGAATCCAGGGGACAAGCGCCTGTCACCAGTTCTGTCTCCTCAAGAGCGACAGGAGTCACTCCTCCTTTGGGTCCGCTCTGTGCAGGCTGCACACTTTGAGAAGGAGATCGAGGTCTTGAAGTCTGGTAGGGTTAAGTTGTCGGGAGCCGTTAGTAAGCTGAATCCTTTCTTGGACAAGACGGGTCTTTTGCGTGTTGGAGGACGGTTGAGGCACTCTAACCTTCCTTATGGGACCCGTCACCCCCTTTTGTTGCCCAAGTAGGGCCACTTGGTTCAATTGTTGGTGACTGATCGTCACTTTAAGAACTCGCATGCCGGTTGCAATGCGCTGTTGGCCATTCTGCAGCGAGAATTTTGGATTTTGTCGGCTCGTCGTACTATTCGTAGCATTGTCTTCCGTTGCATACCGTGTTATCGGACTAAGGCCTCCACTATGCAGCCCCTAATGGGAGACTTGCCGGCTGATCGTGTCAATGAGGCGAGGCCCTTTGCTGGCGTCGGAACGGACTTTGCTGGTCCCTTTTCGGTGAAGACGTCCACCCTTCGTAATAGTAACATTGTTAAGTCTTATTTGTGTGTTTTTGTCTGCCTGTCAACCAAGGCCATTTGGAGCTGGTAACCTCCCTCTCGACAGAGGCCTTTGTGGCGACTTTGGAAAGATTGGTGTCTCGCCGTGGGTTACCTTTTCTGATTAGGTCTGATTGCGGTACGAACTACAAGGGTACAAGTAACTATTTGAAGGAGGTATACGCCTTCCTTAATGAGAGCCAGGTTGACATTGGTAACAGTTTGGCCCGCCGAGCGGTCACTTGGTTGTTTGACCCGCCAGCCTGCCCCCATTGGGGGGGGGGGTATTTTTGAGGCCACGGTGAAAGCGGCAAAGGGACACTGGCGGAGATTATTGGGAGACACCGTTCTCATCTTTGAGGAACTAGCTACGGTATTTTGCCGCATTGAAGCTGTGTTAAATTCGCGCCCATTGTGCCCGCTCTCTTCGGACCCGAACGACTTGGAGGCTCTAACACCGGGCCATTTCTTGATTGGACAGCCACTTGTCGCCTTGCCGGAGTACCATTTTGTTGATGTGAGCCAAAATCGGCTTTCGCGGTTTCAGTTGGTGCAACAGCTCGCTCAGAACTTTTGGAAGCGTTGGAGCTTAGAGTATCTGCACATCCTCCAGCAACGCGTCAAGTGGACGGATAAAACTCATCCGCCCAAGATTGGAGACCTCGTCCTGATTAAGGATGCCAACCTTAAGCCTTTGTATTGGCGCAGGGGGCGCATTCTCAATTTAGTGGCTGGCACCGACGGGGTCCCTCGTTTTGTTGAGGTTTCGGTGGACGGATCCATCATAAAGAGAGCGGTCGCAACGTTGTCAAGGCTTCCAATTGATTAGCGGACGGGTAGGCCCGTCCGGGGGGGGGGGGGTAGATGTTCGGTCCCATACGTGTATTTTGAACGCACCTTTTTGGTATGGCAATTATCTATGGTCATTGATTTTGACATCTTGACATATAACCTTTTGCTTCCTGTTAGAAAAAAGTCCACCGTTTGGGAGATTGATTTTATTGATTGTAATTGGAAATCGAATTGAATCTCAGGTGCTATTAGCGGATTGATCGTAATTAGTGATTAATTGAACTCTAGAATCCCGAATTGAGTGGGAACCTGGGATATTTTGAACAATAACGCCGTATTGAAGTCAGGCTGACTAACACGCGAACTTTGTTGAAAGTAATTGTGAATTGGTGCTAAAATACGGCCTGTGGCGCGCTGTGAATGCTGCCTGGCCCATGTTGTGAAGACCTGCGTCTGTGGAGACCGCCGTCCACCAACACTTGACAACATTACACATTTCAATTACACACTGACACATACCACACGGACGTGACCAGAGGAAGGTCGAAGCTTGTCGTCTCCAGCTCAGAGGGTGAGTGATTATTATTATCCGAACAAGGCCTAAGAGCCTATTGTTTGTAAAGCAACGTTAGGGCTCCGTGTAATCGCGGACAGTTCGGCCATCCAGTACCGTTGCGCTGATTGTAGGATCGAACAGTTTATTTAAAAGAGTTCCGTTTCCAGCTGTGAGCATTTATAAGGAGTTTGGATTGTTATTCATGATGGGTAGTTTTTTTTATTTTGTAGAGTCTTAAACCCATAATTCCTCTAGGAAGGCTATTTGATCGTCCTATCGCTGATTCCAGAAATAAAAGAAGAATTTAAGGCGATGGCAGCTGCAGAGATCTTAAAAAAGAAAAAAAGGAAAAAAGGAAAGGTGGGCGCAGTGGTTGTGTGATTGATGCTGCATGTCACGGGTTCGATTTCGCACCGGGATACTGTTGACCCGGTGCAGAATCCTGTTTGTATGGCCGGCTCTAGGTGTTTATTAAAAATGCAATCACAATGCAGGAGAAATTCGTAATTTATGTGGCGATGTGTTTTTTTTTGTATTTGTCTTTGAAATAGTATAAAGAAATGCCACGAGTTATTGCGTTGTGTACGGCTGTTTGAACTCGGCTTCAACAAAACCGGAGCTATCGTGTTTTAAACTTCCTGCTTATTTTGAAAGGTAAGAATGATTTATTTATTGTAAGTGCTATACTTATAATCGTTATCGAATTATAAGTCCGCGATCATAATGAATTTATGATCTTATTACTTATAAATCCAGAATGCGGTGGTTATGAGGATATTTAAAGCCGATAATGCAATAGTTGTAACAAAATGTAAATCAAGGTTACGCCACCGTTATGACAAAGTTAGTTCTACGATTTGCTGTGTGTTATTATTAAATTGTTTTTCGTATTTAAACTATCGTCTTTTGCTGAGATTACCGACCCCATGAGATTACCTATTTAAATTCTATTTGTAAGCTAAGTACTTATTTAAATTCGATGGACTGATCACTACAGAACAAAAATGTGAAAAAAAAATCAATACCATAATCATTAAAAGTTACAACCGTATTGCTTCTATGGAGCGTAGGTAATTATGTTCTCAACTAGGCTTAGTTTCTGTACTGTTCGTATCTTATACTGTGGCATACTTATCTGTTCACTTGAATATATATGTACAAGTATCTACATAATGGAGTAAAATTGCTTTTTATTCGCACACAATATTAAGAAGTAAGGAGAAAATATCGGATAAATAATTATTGAATAAACTCTAAGCAAACATTAAGAGATTGTCTTGAAAATGCAATATGGCTACATAAAAGAAATGTTAAATTTATGGAAGAGGAGCCGACGCTATTTTCTAACATATAAGATTGCTTATAATATTAAAATAAATAATATATAGGAATAAATATAGGAATAAATTTTAATTTCGAAATTAAACTTTAGCATAGGCAGACACTTAATGTGAGAACAAAAATAAGGAACTCTAATGTAAGATAATAAGTGCTTTTAAAGTTGAGATGCAAAATAAACAATAGATACTGTACTTTGAACAACAAAAGTTTTATAAGCACCTTAGCTATTTACCCCTTCGATCAACCATTATCACTTAATATATTATAAACAGCAACGCATCACTTTTGCTTTGTACCCATCACTTAAACCTATCACAACTAAACATTCGTTAATTGACTTCAAAACGGCTGTCAAACGTCAAAGGTGGAGTGATTAGCATCTCAAAATAATTAAATATGGCGCCGTCTACGGTGAAATAAATAGAGTTAGAAATTATATCAAAGTTGATCTAATTCCATGCGGATCTAATTACTTACGGCGTTTAATTTAAATTAATAACTGTCGAAGATGTACAAATGACATCCGGGACCAACAGCTTAGCGTGCTTTCCGAGACTCGGAGAAATCTCGATATAATTATTAATATTGTCACCCATCCACAGACTGACCGGCAGCCGTTGTTTAACTTTGAAGATTGACCCGTGTGACTGTTATTATTTAGCCAAAAGCTCCTAGTAAATAATAATAAATGCATAGGTTTACGTGTTAATAATTTATACTAAACAATGGTAATGCTAGCAAGTGCCATCGAGCGGTGTGAAATAGAGAAAGAAAATAAAATATGTAAAGGTATGTCCAAACATCGAGCGGCAAGCCCGCTGCCTTGTGTTTAGACACACCTTATTAAGGTAATTTTGAGCAGCAAGAGTGCGGCAGCAACACGCGGCATTTCTAGGACACGTTTCTGCCGCGCTCTAGTTAGGACAAAGCCGACTAATGTTTGCGCGGCAGTCTTCTAAACACAGGGCGGCGGGCCGCGCTCGTTTGCCGCTCGATGTTTGGACACACCTTTAAAGTATTGTTTGTATTATCATGATTTATTAAAAACAGTGATATAACAAATGGCGATAATATCACGAACCGACTTTGATAAACACCGGTTGCAAATATTCAACACAACAACCGTTAATACTTAATCATGAATTACTTACATTAATAAGGCACTTACGGTAATAAGTCTCTGTTGTTAATTGATTATGTGTATTAATTAATTTGCTTACAAGGCGCCTTACATTGTAATTGGTAATTAAGAAAATGAACGTAATTTTAGATAGAGATAGATTAAGGCTTTATATATCAATAAATGCACCCACGATATAGAATTAAGATGGAGTATCGTTTAAACAACGAGTGCCGCATCCACACAACTCTCATCCACATCGGCACAATCGATAACAAAAGTATATCATGCTCTCAATTAGACTCTTTTAGATTTTCATCTGCGAGTTATACTATGCGACGATTATATCGTTCGGTTTTTTCGGGGATTTTCGTGATTTACGATGGGTCAAGAATTTGGCGGCAATAAGGCGCATTAAAAGGGTCCCAGAAGGAATTCTGATTGGATTTTGGCCGACTGAGTTGGTATTGAAATATACGAGATTTGTGTGGAATGGTTGGTTATTTTCGTTGTGAAAGAGAACTGGAATTTTGAATGTGTAGTTCGGAAGCCATGGCCGCATAATTCGGTTGCTGCATAACTGTGACAAGAAATAAAATTAATGTTTAATAAGAACTTCTCAAAAACGTGTTTATAATATCCCTTATGTACCCTTGGTCATTATAAGATAGAAATGCAGAACGCTTACCCACATATTTGGAAAAAGCTACGCAGCTGATGACCGTCGTAATCTTACACACATAACTTCAAACTATTCCTCGATCCCTGACTCAGCAAATTTTAAACACTTAATCAACTCATACCTTTCCATAACAAAACTTTAAACATAAATATTAATCTAAACTAAAACTAATCCATTAACCGATTTATTGTTCACACGTACCTACAGCTCTCAATATAATAATGTGCGTAAATATCGACAAGATAATCCCATCTCGTTAGAGAGAGATGAAAGACTTAGTTGTAATGGTATGAAAGGGATAGCGATAGATACGTTACTTGCAAGTTATGGACAAATATGTATAATCTGTATCGGTAATGATACGTCAATCAGAGGGATACAGGGTAATGATGTGTTATGTTACATCTTGATATGGGAAACACAAATGCATTAGAACCAAGGAGTATGTATTTAGGAGCTTATAGAGAAAGTTTTCGGGTTAAAATGCAGGCGACATTCTTCGTATTATCATTAAGAACGCCACTCAATGGATTGCTTATTATTAGTGGACATAACCGCCCTTCACAAAAATCAGAACTATGAGAAGGATCGTAAGTATGCAAAGACAAACTAGAATGTTCCATAAAAATGTAGTATTGAAACAAATAGTCAGATATTATACAGATTTATGTTTAAACGACTACCCATTTTTCACTGTCACAAAAAACACCAGTTTGCCAAACACCCTACATTTTGTAAGTTAATCTTGATGTAGTAGTAGATCATCATCATCTGCCTAGTCTTTTCCCAACTATGTATGTATGGATGCAGCTAAGTACTAGTGTTTTAGACTGGTGTCAGATTTTCTAGCTTTCGCGTTCACATAAAAGCTGCTAAAGATTTGCAATTGATATCCGGGACCAGCTGGTTTCGGAGCTTTTCAAGGCGCAGAGGAATCTCGATATGTTCAGATGGTCACCCATCCACGGAACAACTTCGACAAACGTTGCTAAATCTCTAAGATCGCCCCATGCGGCTGTTATTACTTACCCACAAGCTTGTCTAACCTACACATTCCAATATGTACCTACTTTTCAAAACTAACTTAATAAAACTCAAACTACACTCCGATAATAATAAGACACTGCTTCGACCTGAGTACTCATCTAGAAGTAAAGGTTAATTATTATCTTACAAGTGCACGTCTACTATAGTTACGGTGAAGTTACCTTACGTTGAATCAACGTAACTTAGGATAGTTATGTGCTTAGCGCTGATGCTGCAGTTTTCAGTTTTGTGTAGGTACTTTGTGTTGTTTTGAGTTTTATTTGTTCATGAGTAGCTCTTGATGAGGGAGCTCGTGGGTAAGCAATAACAGCCGCACAGGTACATCTTTAAGGTACCAAAACAACGCTTGTCTAGATCGGGCCGTGGATGGGTGACCATCTCATCATATCGAGATTGTTACGTATCTCGGAAGAAGCCGTTGGTCCCGGCTGTCATTCGTACATCTTTGTCAGTCGTACGAGTACTCCGAAGCGAAAGAATGTAACACCTATCTTACGAAGGGGTATCCCCAGCTACTAGGCTGTGTAATTCAGATAAGCAGTCGTTCTATGTAAAACACTAGTACGTGATAATGCGGTTAGCCTGAGAGCCAGACATATAAAAAAATACTAAGCAGATGAATGTGTAGCTGTGGATGAAAGCTTGCGGATACGTCGCTGTTATCACGTTAAGACACTGACTGTCCTGACAAACAGTGATTGACAAAATATGCAAAACGACATATATTTCAGGGTGAAAAAAGATGTCAAAATTGTAAAAAGCACTAAATTCTGAACACTACGGAAAGTGTCAGACTATTTCTTTTTATGTACTATTTATTTTTCTGTAAGCAATAAGAGCCAGCCTGATATAACTCCTACTGTTATAGCTCATACCTGTTCTCGAAATTCTTGCTGTACTTGTCCCGCTCTTATGTTCACACCCTGTATAAAATACTTGGGCGTCCAGATTGACAAACACCTGAACTGGTATAGACACCTTGATACTCTGGTTAGTCGAACGCGCAAGCTTATTTCCATCTTTAAGAAACTTCGCGATTCGGTTGATTCAGAAACGCTAATGATGGTCTATTACTCACTCTGTCAGTCTCTTCTACTATATTGTTTACCAGCTTGGGGTGGCGCTTGCAAGACATACTTTTTAAAATTAGAGAGAGCTCAGAGAGCAGTTCTTAAAGTTATGTTCCGCAAGCCCTATAGACACTCTACATTGGAACTTTTTAGGGAATGCAGGGTTCTGTCGGTGAGAGGATTATATGTCTTACAATGTGTATTAAGAAAGCATCGATTACCTTTTACACTAAGCACAAAACGTCGCGCTGATATTGTCCTTCCACCAGTCAGACATAAACGCTAACGCAGCAGTAATAAAGTTGAATATCACATGCGCTCTTTTACCATATTCGGGTTCGAAACTAAATGTCGTAAGTCTCAATTCTCATTTCGGTTATAACCAAAGTGATAATTGATGTAGAGAAAAAATGTCCTATATTTGGATAATACACTATATTTTCTTAATGTCAATACTAATTTTAGACATAAAAGCCGAGTTATCTTTATTAAATTTTGAATGATCTTTCAAAAAGACATGATTTTCGATTAAAAATGAATCGAGTGAAAATGTTCCAATTGCGAAACTGTTCTAGACATGGAAAGAAAAAGATTTGATTGTATGCGTGACTGTTTCAGAATATTAATACAAAATTACACACTTTAGGGAGCCTCCTCTTAAGCGACTCGCTGCTGCGTTTGATGTCACGGGTCGATCACCACATAGAAATAATAATTATGCCTATGGCCTGCAGGTAGATTAGAGTTTATATATCTGTAAAGGCACCCAAGATGCAGGATTAATTGGGGTAATGTTAAAAACATATTTCTTAGTTAAAAACATTATAACCGGCCTGGGTATCGGACCCAGTTCTTCAATGTTTAGTAGTAGAGTTTAGTAGTAGCAGCGTTTATTGACTCGAATGCTTGAAGAATACCACGCGACGAAAACGCACCCTAACTTGAAAAAAATCCTAATGAGTACCGCATCTATATCATGTATCTCTCATCCGCGTCGGCGCATCTCTGACAAAAGTATATAATTATATGCTGTCAATTAGACTTCTTTAGATTATCATCTGCGTGTTATATTTGGCATGATTATACCGTGCGGTCTTATTCAGGGATTTCCGTGATTTACGATAGGTCACAATTTTGGCGGCAATATGGCTAATTAAAAAAGTTCCAGCAGGGATTCTGATTGGATTTTTGCCGAGTGAGTTGGTGAAATACGTGAGGAACAGTAGCTTATTTTCGTTCGTGAAAGAAAATTGAAATTTTGAATATGTAATTCGTATAAATAAATATAAAGAAGTATAATTCGATCCCTGCCTAATTGTGACAATAAATAATTGATGTTTAGTCAGAACTTCTCAAAAAGATGTTTATGATATCCCTTATGTGGCCTTGGGCATTATAAGATTGAAACGCTTTTGAATGTCTCAACACCAGTATGAATAAAAAGTACCTGTCACATTAAATATTAAAAGCCGCTCAAGTCGATCTTCAAGGTGAAGCAGCACTTTACAAGGTCGGTCTTTTGATTGGGTAGCACGCTTAGCCCTGGCTCTAATTTGTAATAGATTTCTGCGAATCCATGTAGAACACTAGTAATCAGCTGCATCTGGTTAAACTTGACCAACATATTTGGATAAAGCTACGCAGCTGATGACCGTCGTAATCTTACACACGTAACTTTAAACTAATCCTCGATCCCTGACTCAGCATAGTTTAAAACACTTAATCAACTTATGCCTTTCCATAACAAAACTTAAACATTAATCTAAACAAAATACAGTTCTCAATATAATAATATGCGTATCATTATCGACAAGATAATCCCATCTCATCAGAGAGAGACGAAAGACTTAGTTGTAAGTGTATGAAAGGGATAGCGGTAGATACGTTACTTGCAAGTCATGGACAAATATGTATAATCTGTACCGGTAATGATACGTCAATCAGAAGGATGCAGGGTAATGTTACGTTACATCTTGATATGGGAAATACAAATGCATTAGAACCAAGGAGTACGTATTTAGGAGCTTATAGAGAAAGTTTTCGGGCTAAAATGCAGGCGGCATTCTTCGTATTATCATCATTAAGAATGCCACTCAATGGATTGCTTATTATTAGTGGATAAAAACATCCTTAAAATGAGAACTACGACAGGGATTGTAAATTCGTAAGTAGGTATGCAAAGACAAACTAGAATGTCTCATAAAAATTTAGTATTAAAACAAATAGTCAGATATTATACAGATATATTTTTAAACGACTACCCATTTTTCACTGTCACAAAAAAACACCCGTTATCACCAGTTAATCTTGATGTAACGGTAACGGCATTATTATCATCATGCATCCATACACACATATTTTCCCAACTATGTGTGTATGGATGTTGTCTGTGTTTCCCGATACCTATAACCTAGGAGTCTTTAAGTCAAGAGTGAATAGGTTACTTTTAGGTAAGCGTGCTCCATCTTCGACCACATCATCACTTACCATCAGGTGAGATGGTGGTCAAACGCGAACCTATTCTAAATAAAAAAAAAAAAAAAAATAAATAAAATGTATGTATGGATGCAGCTAAGTACTAGTGTTTTAGACTGGTGTCAGATTTTATAGCTTCCGCGTACACATAAAAGCTGCCAAAGACTTGCAAATGATATCCGGGACCAGCTGGTTACGGAGCTTTCTAAGGCGCAGAGGAATCTCGATATGTTCAGATGGTCACCCATCCACGGAACAACTTCGACAAACGTTGCTGATTCTCGTGTATCGAGCCATGCGGCTGTTATTATTTACCCACAAGCTTTTCGAACCTACACATTCTAATATGTACCTACTTTTCAAAACTAACTTAATAAAACTCAAACTACACTCGGATAATAATAAGACACTGCTTCGACCTGAGTACTCATCTAGAAGTCAAGTTTAATTATTGTCTTATAAGTGCACGTATACTATAGTTACGGTGAAGTTACCTTGCGTTGAATCAACGTAACTTAGGATAGTTATGTGCTTAGCGCTGATGCTGCAGTTTTTAGTTTTGTGTAGGTACTTTGTGTTGTGTTTGAGTTTTATTTGTTCATGAGTAGCTCTTGATGAGGGAGCTCGTGACTAAGCAATAACAGCCACACGGACACATCTTTAAGGTACCAAAACAACGCTTGTCTAGGTCGGGCCGTGGATGGGTGACCATCTTATCATATCGAGATAGTTCCGTGTCTCGGAAGAAGCCGTTGGTCCCGGCTGTCATTCGTACATCTTTGTCAGTCGTGCGGGTACTCCGAAGCGAAAGAATGTAACACCTATCTTACGAAGGGGTATCCCCAGCTACTAGGCTGTGTAATTCAGATAAGCAGTCGTTCTATGTAAAACACTAGTACGTGATAATGCGGTTAGCCTGAGAGCCAGACATATAAAAAAATACTAAGCAGATGAATGTGTAGCTGTGGATGAAAGCTTGCGGATACGTCGCTGTTATCACGTTAAGACACTGACTGTCCTGACAAACAGTGATTGACAAAATATGCAAAACGACATATATTTCAGGGTGAAAAAAGATGTCAAAATTGTAAAAAGCACTAAATTCTGAACACTACGGAAAGTGTCAGACTATTTCTTTTTATGTACTATTTATTTTTCTGTAAGCAATAAGAGCCAGCCTGATATAACTCCTACTGTTATAGCTCATACCTGTTCTCGAAATTCTTGCTGTACTTGTCCCGCTCTTATGTTCACACCCTGTATAAAATACTTGGGCGTCCAGATTGACAAACACCTGAACTGGTATAGACACCTTGATACTCTGGTTAGTCGAACGCGCAAGCTTATTTCCATCTTTAAGAAACTTCGCGATTCGGTTGATTCAGAAACGCTAATGATGGTCTATTACTCACTCTGTCAGTCTCTTCTACTATATTGTTTACCAGCTTGGGGTGGCGCTTGCAAGACATACTTTTTAAAATTAGAGAGAGCTCAGAGAGCAGTTCTTAAAGTTATGTTCCGCAAGCCCTATAGACACTCTACATTGGAACTTTTTAGGGAATGCAGGGTTCTGTCGGTGAGAGGATTATATGTCTTACAATGTGTATTAAGAAAGCATCGATTACCTTTTACACTAAGCACAAAACGTCGCGCTGATATTGTCCTTCCACCAGTCAGACATAAAACCACTTTCGCACGGCACCTGTTTACTTACCTAAGTTATATTTTATATAATAAAATTAATAAGTTTATCCGCATCCACACTTTAAACCATCACCATTGCAAAAACACAGTAAAAAAATGGCTGATGGAGAAATCATATGACGAAATTGAAAAACTGCTCTTCCCATATACCTAAATCATAACTCCCCTCATTTTATCACACACGCACAGACTCATACACACTCCTTAACTACACATATACCTACACTTCTCACGCATATATTCTACACTACTCCTAACACAACACACACCTTCTCACTCCAATTATTATCATTAATTATTTCTTTTCTTTTTAGTTTGCATGATTAATCATCATAATAATATTGTTTGTTATCTTTATAAAACCTTGTTACTGGTGGAAACTTATGTTTTATCTACTAAGATTGTATTGGAATCACTGGTCCCCAAGACACAGGCTATAAACCTAGTTTGGGAGCCAGTATATAATTTATGCATATTATGTGTACCTGCATTGTACTTGCCATCTTTGTAAACATATTAACGAAAATAAACATATTATTATTATATATATTATTATTATTATTATTATTATTTACGAGGTGAAAGTGTTTAGTTTTGGTATAAATTACATAATCAATTTATAACGTTCCCACTTCTGAGACTCCTATCCGTGGGACTACTCACATAAATATATACCTACTTCATATAGGCATATTTTTATGGTATGTAAACTGAAACTAATTAATACTATGCTTGCTACTTTTGGTAGTCTGAGATGAGTCCATGTTGGTATATAGATAATAAAAAAACATAACCCTTCCTTTGCAGTCGGGTAAAAATATAATTAGAGTACTTACGATTGGCATCGATGGATATGTTTTCAGAGACGGGAGCTATAAGCGGATCTGTCACAGCCTGTGAACAAAATAAAGCAAGTTATTGTACAACATACGTATCCGTAATAATATTATAAAGAGGTAAAATTGTAGAAAGTAATCTCTGGAATCTGGATCTACAACATCGAGGTTTAATTCTTTCAAACTTTTCACGCAAGCGGAGCCGCGGTTTAGTCCTGTATATAAAATAGTGATGCATTCCTTTGATATGTCATGATCTTGATTCTACGCGCGCATATATAGCTATCTATTATTATTGACTAGAACAATCAGTGCTTACTGCAACTGTGTTTTAAGAGCCGTGATGTTGGTGCTTATCTTACAAACTGCTCACCCGATTTTTAAAAATGGTTTCACCAGTAGAATTTTCTCCATTTCACCATTAAAAATAAACTTTTTATCGTGAGAAGTCGCGTGCAGAAGCTAGTACATAATAAACTGTTTACTTGTATTAACGAAATGACAATCAACTTTTATGAATTGTGACAGAAACAAGGTGAAGAAACTAATTAACTAGCGTGTTTACGATTACCGTATTAGAAAACTAATTGTTAGACAGCTTTATTAACTGAAATGACATATGATCAGAAATCTGTTTTCAAATTCTATCTTATATTAACAAATATTCACTCAGCAGCTAATATCACGATATAGAAGAAAATGCTCTTAATATTATTTATCAATTCATCATACATGTATTACTGAAAGATAGTAACGAACTTTTAACGATAAGGTACATAGGTATTCTACAGGGATGTATTAAAGACATTCATTTCTAAAATGAGATTTACATACATGACCATAATAACCAGAAATTTCTCATTTATTTATCGGTTACTTGTTAAAAATAGGTAAATTTAAATGCAAGTAGTTGTATGTTTATCTTGTCTTTATCTGTATGTTTTTGCAGTTACCGGGTATCTTTTATCGCTTCTATCGCTTCTCAAGTAAAACTATTACATCTGCCACGCAATCTACTGTTCACCACCCTTAGTTAATTGGTAGAGAACGCCTACGAAATTACGCCCGTCTTTGTACCTATGAGCATGAAGTGTAAGTAAATAAAGAAATCAGCCTATAACGTTTCCCGTGCTGGGACACAGTCCTCGTCTCTATGAGAGATAATGGGCCGTATTTATACAAGTGGTACTAGGACACCCCTCGAACCCTGGTTGTCTGGCGCTTCTTACCTGACAAGTGACGTCAGTGCCATAATCAGATCTCTGGAGCCTGAACGAGACAGTGGCCCTCGCTTCGGAGTTGGCGAGGAGTGCGTGTGACTTCCACCAGGATACCCGGGCGGTTGGACGACCTGGACAGAGAAAAAGAAACATTAAATATTAAAGTTTTGTCAAGTCATAATTAAGTTCAATGATTTCTTTTAATTAGATCGCTAAGATTAAATTAATGTTAAAATATTTATAAAATCAAGCTGTTTCACTATTTTCGTTTGGTACTTATATCATACCAGTGCAAATAAATAACTAGTCCACTATCTTGGGCAGTCCGCCATATTATATTTAAAATGACGTAACTTAGCTAACCAAGCGATGTCATATAAATTAAACGTGTATGCAAAATGTCATATCGGTTGAGAATAACTTCATTAAAATTCAGAACACATAACAACTTAAATAATAAAACTTTTCAACTAAAAATAAAAGTCTAAATTACATAATTACGCGATTCTTTCGTATATTTGAAAAGGTAGATTCTTATGAAGAAGAGCGGACAATAAACTTCATAGTTAGTTACTGTTTTCCAATAAAAATAACAACTTGCGGACTAATTTATGGGTATGTTTAAAGCGGCGCGTGAAAAAAGTTCATGGAAGGAATTGGGGGAGGACTTTGCCCAGCAGTGGAACAGTATAGGTTAGCTAGAGAAAAATAGTTTTTATAACAGCCAAGTGCGTGTCGTATTCGCTGACTGATCGTTTCGTACCATACTCTAACTAAAAGCCAAACATGACTACCTTACTAATTTGACTTCCTATACAAATCCTCACCTGATCCGACAATTTTGCACGGAAAGTTTCAATTCTTTTTAGAGAGTTGTATAAAACTTGTCATAGCCGGTGTTTTGAATTTAAATACGGACACAGAGCTACACTACTCAATCGTCACAAGAAGCTAGCACGATACAACTGGCGCTTAGCGCCATCTATCGATATTTCTATAGAGTTGTTCGAAATTTTCGAGTCAAATACAATTGGTCGACTATTACTCGTAAACATGTAAAGCCCACTTATGTCTGATAGTTTTCCTTTAAATTTCGTTATATATAGGTACTACTGCCGTGGCATTTGAATTTCTAACTATAACCGTTTAGTTGATAGAGGGTGGGGACACTTGACTCTAACGAAAATTGGTACTTTAAAGCTTGATAAGTCACGAACGGTTTACTTAATCAAAAAACGGTATTACCAAACCCCTAATATTTTTGAAAGACCTATCCAACGATATCCCACACTATGGGAAGAACGAAAAAAAAATGATCATCCCACTTTACATGTATGGGAGGTACCCTAAATAATTGTTTTTTTCAAAATTGTATTTTACCACTTTTTCGGCGTCATTAACGTGTATACTCATGCCAAAGTACAACTTTCTAGTTCCAATAGTTTTTGAGCTAAACCGCGGACAGACAGACGGACATGGCGAAACTATAAGGGTTCCTTGTTGACTACGGAACCCTAAAAATGGGTATGTAGGTATCTAGATTGATGGAGTGGTAATGGATTGTCTAGTAAGTTGGTTGCGAGTTCTCCTTATCGAGACTTCTCCTTCTGTCTCTATTCGGGGCACTTCATCAGTCAGGGACACTTTAATGAGGTCTGTTGGTTTGATGTGTTTGGTGTGAACATGGTTGTAAGATTGGATAATAACGTAGGCTACTTTAATTTCGCTGAATACATTTTACGCGAGCGGAGTCGCGAGCAGAAACTAGTATAATATATCTGCCGTCGTACCACGTCCAACTAATACACGTTGATACAATATTCAATTATTTATCCAGCAGAATTTTTACGATACGAATTCAGTAAGCAATTCAGACTTGTGACCTATTCTTTTAAGATTTCTTCAGACACAAAGGAATTATTCTGACATTATCTTAAACATTCCCAGACAAAAGGTAAAACGTAAAGAGAGTTAACAAACTCCCAAACTTTTAAGTAAATGTACTCTTTAGAAACAATAGCCAAAATATTTTGCTGGAGTGCCTAAATATCTAAAAATGTTTCCTATTCCTCTCTAAGTTAACAAAAACCTATTCACACCTAACAGTTTTCCAAAAAGTCCAGCCATTTTCTGCCCACATAATTAATGGTGGGCACAAAAGGTCACACATATCGCGGGTCTCAAACCATAGGGGCGTATCCACAAAACCCCTACTTTTCAGGAGAGACAAAAAACTTAATAACTTTTCTTGTGATTGAGCCAGCTTGTTGTGTTTTTGCATGTAGCTATATATTTACACTCCAGTTAATATGGAATGCTTGATTTTAAGGTTTTCTCTCTATAACACTGGTTTTTAGCTGATACGTCTATTTGCCATGACGAATATAGGGTAAAACTCCGTCAAAGTTCTCCCAAAGATGCATGGAATTTATGGACGTAAAACCCTTCTCCTTAAATTATTAATATTTATACCTATATTTATTTTCACCTAGTTGGTGACTCAAAATATTGCAATTTAGGAATGAGAACTCATCCAAATTAACGTTATTTGCGCGATTTTTGAAATTCATACACCTGTCTGGCTTGTCATTTATATTGAGAAGTGTTTGAATTCAAAATAGAGGTATAAACCAGTTTTGTTCTAAAATCTAAAGAAAAAAGAACAAATGGTAGTAATTACACAAGGTTTTCTGTGTGAAAAGAAAAATAAGCATAAAAAAAATAAAATTTATTCATTAATCTGAAAATCATTTTAAATGACTTAAAATCACAAACATTTAAAATTGAGCTCAAGGCACATTACAAGAAATGAAATAAAACTGAAATCTTAACAAAATTCTTATGAACATAAATATTTCAAACTTAAAAAGGCTTTTACACAGAAAAATAAAACTTTATAAAGAATAAAATCGAATATTTAAAAGAAACAGTCACAAAAACTTAGAACTTAGAATAAATTCTCTAAAACAATAAATAAAAGATATAAAAAATAAGAGCAGAGGAAACATTGCACAAGTGATGTGTAAAGCGTGTATTAGAAAGCACACCTTTCTGATACATGCTGTAGATATTTAAGCTTTCCTTAATTACTGTTTGTTCTTAGGTCGACGTCGTATATAAGATGCTCTTGTTGCAGCAAGGGTTAAGTCGTCGTCGTCATTTGTAGCTCCTGTTTCTGAATTTTCATTTTCTTCTACAGGCAAATTTTCGTAATAGCTGTGGTAATTCTTTGGAATAGTTCCATCCTTACACATAGCCATAAGGTCTTTATATTTAACTTGTTTTAGTGGAAGTGGTTCTGAGTACAGGTTTGTATCCATAGAAGAGGAAATGCCCGACCGCGTTACTTTTCTTGTAAACCTAACCTCCTTAAATTCTTCCCAGTAATCAAATTTGAAGAAAAGCGAATTGGGAACATCTTTCCTCACCTGTATCCATCTGACGTTAGTCCATTTTAAAATCGTTCCATCCGTGGCTTTTATTGTGTTACCACCTCGCCTTGCCTTAAAGTCTTTAAATTTTGAATGGTCTAACACCTCAACAATGTATGGATTGTCTTTCCGTGCCAATCGTATTACATTTAGCCAGTCTTCGGGAATATAGATTTTGGCGTATTCCGAAGCCCGTTCTATTGTAGAATGCATGTTGTCACATTCCATCTGGGTGTGACCTGGTTCGAGAAACTTGTAATCAATAATTTTTACATTATTTTCTGGAGACATCATTACATACCTTAGCATTGTAGCAACCACTGAATTTCGATTTTGTCCTGGGCAGCAATCAGAATAAAGAATCAGGTGTTCCACATTGGTAAGCTTTGTGATATAAGTATACAAACATGTTGAGACTTCATTTACCCCTCTGTTCCCCTCGTACTCTGGCCAAAAGTAACAGTAGCCCTGTTTGCTCACTGCATTATGTATTGTGAAATTCATACAGCCCAATTTCCTTTTATAAAAGACAGGTTTACCTAAAACTAATGGACAATATAACACTGCTTCAAAATCAAAGGTACAGACAAGAAGAGTAGAGTCAACCATTGCCTTTAATTTATCAGTCTTCTTTTCATCTTTAGCATATTCTTTCCTATTAACATGTTCTTCATACTCCTCCTGTTTTTCTTTCTGTTCTTCTTCGGATAACTGTTCAAACTTATGACACCAACATTGGTCTTTTCTGGGCTTGTGAAAATCTATATTCTTTTCCAGAATTAATTCCTTGTATGATGTCTTGCAGATAGGAACTTTGTTATTCTCCATGCAATATTCTTTATATAATTGATACAGTTTTTCTCTATTTAATGTAGGCTCCAAATATATTTTTTTTTGTATCTTTACGACACCAGTGTGATGGTACTGCTGGAAACAAATCAATATGATCTTTGGCGCATTGAATTTTTATGTTGTCATATTTATTTGATGGTACATGTCGACCTCGTTTATCGGGTGATATAATTCCACAAACTCCTCTGCGTGCTTTATCTAAAGCAGTGCGGACCATTTTGTCGCTTATATGCAATGTTTTCAAAAAAAAAGGTTGACAAACTAAAACGGTATCTGAATTTACTTTAAAACTGTACTGGAGTGTAAACTTTCTTCTAGAATTTTTAACACGTGATCCTGTAGCTCCAGTTACAGTTACGTTTTTGGACAAAAAATCTCTTTGCCTGTCAAGACCCCCTAAGCCCCAGAAAGAATCAAAAAGCTTTTGTCTTGTTTCACTGTCAATTTTTAAATGACATTGTTTTTGACATTTGCATGGTTCATAGCTGCACTCTTTTGCAGGTTTATTCTTGCCTAGAGCCGACGTATATGCAGCGCCACTGTTTCTTTTAAATTTCCTTTGGTTTTTTTTCCACAGTTCTGGTAACTTTCTTTTATTTCTTTTTGGCAAAGGGGAATCAACCTCCTCTTGATAACTTTCACTAATGGAGTTTACCGATACTGGCTCATCTATTTCAAAAGACTGTTGTGGGGTATTCAAATTGTTTATTGGAGGAGGTTGATTAGATGATGGTGTAATTCGTAACATTGGGGATGGCTGACATTCAATATCTGAAGGAACGTAATTAGGGTCTGCCACAGAATCATCATCATCAAACTCTATCCCTGTTTCTGGTAATGTTTCATTATTGATGTTAGATGTAGTAGTTGGTGTTTCTATTATGCTAGGGCTTGACAATGGCTGCACAGATTGGATTGGAGTAAAAAGTGGTGTAAGCTCTTGTTTACTTTGAACTAAAGAATGTTCTGGCTCTTCAAGAGGTATTTCGTTGGGTATAAATACTGACATTGGTGACATTTGTGAGGCTAATGAAATATCTTTGGTACTATTGTCGAAGAAACTGCCAGTAAAGCCTAAGTTTTCCATTTCAAATATTGTGACTTGTTGTTCAACTGTTAGAGGTGAATCCCTGGATATATTCACTGGCGATGAATGTAAAATTGGAATTGGTTTTTCGACTGGAAGTGTATTCACTGGCGATGAATGTAAAATTCGAATTGGTTCTTCGACTGGAAGTGCTAACTCCTCATAGTCGTCCATAGTCCGAGACCCTGTAATTTATAAAACATGAGAGAAAGGCAAATTCAAATATTATACAGGTCATCATAACCTATAGGTTATGATTTCCATTTTTTTCTGGCCAGTCATATAGTTAGCATCCTTCCTACTATATAATATTATAAACGTGAAAGTTGGTATGGATGGATGGATTTTTATTATCCCGATATTCCCACGGGATCGAAACTTATGCGGGTGAAACCGCGGGGCGCAGCTAGTTCTAACAACAACTGTTATTATGTTAAACTAGCTGTGCCCCACAGTTTCACCCGCATAAGTTTCAATACCGTTGAAATATCGCGGTAAAAATGATCCTATATGTTAATCCTGGTTATAAACCATCTGTGTGCTAAATTTCATCCAAATCCGTTCCGTTTCGTTTTTGCGTGAAAGAGTAACAAACATCCATCCATCCATCCATACAAAGTCTCACGTTTATAATATTAGTAGGATTATAAACAAAAAAATACACGCAGTCAGTATTTACACGTAATAGGTACCTACACTAATTCAATATAACATTTTACAAATACCATACCTATCAACTCGCGCTAAGGATGCCTGTATATACCTATTCAACACAAACGATCGTAAAACTACCTACATCAATATTATTTACGTTATTGTTATAATAACAACAATAATTCATCATTATAAACAAGAAACAACATCCTAGTTAGTCAAATGAACAGTACCTATACTTTAAAACAAGACATTTCATATTTTAAATAAGGTATGATCAAAATTACTTACCATTATTGATTGATTGATTGATTACATTATCACTGTTTAGTGCTAAACGCAAGATATTGTCTCTACGCTTCATTATTCACAGTAAATTCACTAAACTTATTCCACACATTAAAATTACATCTACTCGCTATGGCAGCTCACTGCAGAATGACTGTGTTTTCGCGTTGTTGACATGACGATACGTCTGCGTAATGACGAAATCTTGAGACAGCAATACTAAAATATGTAGACGTATGTGCATACGTCCGCAATAATGACTAAATACCCCCAGGATCATGTTGACATTGATGGTCGTATGCGCATACGTCTATATGGCTCGACACAATGATTACAGGTAAAAATAAAACAAACAGTCGTATGTGCATACGTCTATATGGTCCGACTGGATTTCCTAGGACCATAATAAAATTGGAAGTCGTAAGTGCATACGTCTATAATGCACGTCGAAACGGCCTCAATAAGCAATAATATTGCTCTTACGTCTATTATACAGCCATATGGCCTAAAAATAATTGTAGACTGTCTAGCTTACGGCAAATAATATTTTGCAATTTATACAAAAAGTAATTAGTATTAAATTATAAGAAAAATTTAGGTTATGTATTGCTTATAGTAGAATCCATTTGCATTAAAAACGAAAAATCGCATTTTTGCATATACGCCCCTATGGTTTGAGACCCGTGATATAATTGTATACTTTACATTGTGAACCGTGAATTGCTTGAGTGAATGAAAAAAATCGTGTAAAACAATAGAGGCTTTGTACTCGCGGTACCCATGTCAAGGGTGTGAGGTGTGGTACAAGTTGGGAGTAAAAGCGGGTACATATTTTCATCGTTTTCTTACATATGTACGGATACATCTCCATCACCATGAACATTACTGTAGCAAGAATGCTGGTTTTCAAGGCAACAACTTTCGATAATCAATTAAGCTTTTCATGCGGCTGGAGTAGTTTCAAATGTTTTAAGAGACCGTTTATGTCCGATATTTGCTTTGCGCCATAATTTCAAATCTTCCTATAAAGTCATTACTTTAAGCCATTGCTTAGCGAGCTATTTTTGCAAATGAATACTACAGTAATTCTTGCGTTGTCGGCGACTAACATCATTTTTCAAACCCTACTCAAGTGTTTTTTTTTTTAAAGAGAACTAGCGTTGAGTGTAGAATTCACATTACTAGCAATCTTGGTAAACTGTTCAAATAAGTAAAATATGCTTGTGTGTTATATACGCGAAAGTAAATCTGTCCGTCTGTTCCAGTTTTCACGTCTAAACCACTTAAACGATTTTGGTGTTTTGTTGTACAGAGAGATATTAGACCTTGGAAAAGAACATAATTGGGCTACTTTCCATTCTGAAAACTTTTCAAGCGGGCGAAGCCGTAGGCTGAAGCAAGAATTATGATACCCGCTATCGCCTATCTTCTATACCACAACTAGGTAAATCTTGTGCGTGAATCGGACATTTTTCGCTAAAACGGAACACCTTTTGGTGACGGTTAATACAGGTTGCTGCAGTTTTGTATCGGCGCCACACTTAGTACAAAAGCTATGTGAGAAAGTATGGACATTTTGACGTTTAAAGACATTAGTAAAATATGAAAGTTATAATCATCCGTAGAGCTTTGACAGCCGTTACGGAAGGAGCTCGTGGTTATATAGTAACAGCCGCACATGTTGATCTCCAAGGTTAAGCAACGCTTGCCGAGGTAGGTCCGTGGATGGGTGACCATCTAAACTTACGGTAAGACTTTGGTCCCGGGTGTCGTTAGTACATTTTTGATAGTCGTTTCGGGTTACGGGAGACTTCAGTGACACCACACACAATAAGCTCAGTGAATCGTAGTTTTTGAAATTTTCACTATACTGTTTTCTTTTTGAGATTTTAAATTGTTGGTCTATTTTAGTCATATACTGTTTCGTTTTGGCAACAAAGAAAAATATAAAGAAACTTTTTTGAACAAAACTGGACACTTATTGCGTCAACATCAAGGAACTTGTACCTAAGGTCCTTGTACATAAGATCCTTGGTCAACATGTACACATGTGTCAATATGTATCAAAGACAAGAAAATAGGCTGAATGTTAGTAGGTATATACAACGTGTAACCACGTGTAACAGAATAAACGCAATTCCTCAAAGTAGTTGGTTCAGAATCGACTTCTGAATCGATTTCCGTCATAAATAAATCGGTGTTAAATTTTGATGGAAAAATCTTTCATTTAACTTAAAATGGAAACACAGTATCAGGACAAATTAATACAATCCTTAATTCAAGGAAATTGTGTGCGTGTAGCGTGGGCCGCTTACATTTCATGAGTGTATGCGTCGGAGTAAGGATATTGTATGACGCTCATACATTTTGCGTTTAGTAAGGATAACTATTTTATAAAAAAATACCTAGGTTTGGTTTCAATTTATTTAGTTACAGATGTTGTTTTAAACTTATAATTTACTATTCTAATTGGGGTGTCTGAGGTATTGCGCTTAATCTGTTACACGTTGTATAAGATCCTTGGGCTGAATACATTGCTGAATACAACAATTTTGCCGGATTTTTGCTTGTAAATAACTGACAGTTGGAAAAATTCTTACACCAACATGTTTTTGATGGCACGCGTGATTTGGAAGGCGAGAAATTGAAAAAGGAAATGTGTAATAGTTTGTATAAAGAAAATAGAAGTAGGATGAAATATTTGAGATGGGGCTACGAGGGGAGTTCTGAAGTTAGTAGGATACCTGTCTTCTGGACACGTTTCTAAACGACACGCCAAAGTATATGTTTGTGTTTTGTTTTGTAAAATTATACCGATTTGTTTAAGTATTCATAGTTTATTATGTTAAAGTTTACTCTAGTGTCAATATTTAAGAAGTTTGGAGGCTAAGGAGAAGTTTTAAAAACACTCCAAATTCTTGATTAAGATATTTTAGGTTCAAATGCAGCATTTTATTATTCATTATTCACAACTATGAACAACAAAACTCTGTGAAGAAAAATACATTACAATAAACAGATTAGTAAGGTTTAATGAATTAGATATTTTGTCAAATCGTTATTTAATGGAAACTGTCCGAGTATTTCATACTTATACATACAGGATGTTTCAAAAGTAAGTTTGTATTTGTTTAGCTTACTTCGTAAACGCAACAACTTGGCGGGGTACGACTTACGAGAGATATGTCAATCGGTAGCCTGGTTCTTGGGAATTTAGTCACTATACTCGTATAGCGTTTTTCAGAAGCTTATCACGCGTTGTGAGTACGCGAATTTTCCAAAAATGGTAATTCTGACGAAATTCGAGGTTCTGGTCACTTCAATCAACCAAGCATTCTTCACATTCGGAAATGGGTAAAAAAAGTTTGAGGAGACCGGTTCAACACTAATTAAACCAAAACCTGGGTACCCAAGGTTATTGAGAGCGGGAAAGAACGTGGAAAGGGTAAACCGGTCTGTTCCTGATGATCCCGACTTCTCTATTCGAAAGCGTGCAAGTGCTTTTAATGTGCATAGATCATGGCTAATGCTCATTTTGCACACAGATCTAAACCTCTTATACCTAAAAAAATTGTATCTATTTTGAAAAGATTGTGAAAATCAATAATTTTTTTTAAAGAGTGTCGTGGAGTTTCTTGTCGGTTCTTCTCCATAGGAAACGACCAATTTCAAACCGTGCACTAACTTCTGACTAGGGTGTCCAATCCCGGAATACCGAGATCTCGATATTGCGGGATCCCGCGTCATTTTCCAATCCCGCGTGATGCGGGATTACGGGCGCGGGATCCGCGGGATTTGCGGGACTGAAAAAAGCATGCATACGACCTCTCGCAAGCGCGATCGCTCGGTGACTGGCGGCCGGCAGTGTTCCAAACAACGCGGGGGCCGATGTCACCCGGTTTTCACAGCTTAAGTAGCCTAATGTAGCCGAATTTCAGTCAGTGGTAGCCTAAGTATGTAGCCTAAAATATCAGTAAAGTTTTTTATTCAGTATATGTTACTGTTTTTTGTGAAGAAAAAACGGTGTTATTTGATTGATCTCACACTAATAGTAATACGTAAATAAATGTGGAGTTAGTTGATTAATTCATTATTTTATTTGCCTTCTATAAATGTGAATATTTTCAATATGCGGGATCCCGCATATACCGAGATCCCGCGAGATTGAAAATTCGTAGTCCCACAAATACCGAGATTGAATTCAGGCTGCGGGATTGGAAGCCCTACTTCTGACGTTTTATGAGTGCCCATGTAGGCCTGTATATAAAGGCTGTGGTATGAAGGTGTGTGAAATAAAATAATTTTGATCTTGTTGAATCTCTTTAAAATTCAATTGGGGAAATTGAAAAAAATTATTCGCGCCACAGTCGCAGAAATAGCATGTCATTGTTCCCATCGCTCCGACATAGGTCTCCTCTCATTGAGTGGGAGGAGGCCACGACTGACTTTTCGGCCCTAGGACATACCAATTTCCTCACGATGATTTACACTACCGTTTTAAAAGCAGTACGACATTAAAACCTTTTCACACAAGCAAAGCCGTGGGCAAAACCTAGTAGCAAATAAAAAAATACATTCTATTCCTCTAAAACTGCTTTAAAGAACGATTCATACCTCCCACTGCGATGCACGTAAGGTTAACTTCAGTTCCCTCATCATACGGACCGAGGATACCTCCTTGTACCTCGTTATCCTCATGGTTCAGGATAATCAGCCGTTCTGGAGGTACTGTGAAATAATTGAAATTAACAATGAAGAACGTAAAAGAACAAATATAACGAGGAGCTCGTGGTTAAATAATAACAGCCGCACGAGTCGATCTTCAAGGACAAGCAACGCTTGCGGGTTGGTTCGTAGGTGGCTGATAATCAGATTTCTCCATGCCTCGTATGTGCAACCATTAGCTCGCTGTCATTTGTAGTCAGAAGTGAGACAATCTGACACCAGTAGTAGAATCGTGTTACCCAGCTAGTGCGTCGTAGAGGTCAGACAGGCTCGTGCTCCATGTACAACATAAGATTGATGGTGCACATTTTTGCTTCTAGAACATGTTTCCTGACGATCTTTCTTCGTTTGTTTTAGAGAAGCGGTGATTATATAAATTATAGGTATTAAAACCACAATTATGTGGAGTATGTATTTGAGATTATCATTAAAATGTTCACCTACGCTTATCTTTTCATACGGCATACTACTAAGATTTTAACCCGTATATCTCAGACTTCCCAAATATACTTACTTAGTACCGTAAGATTGAGCCTCGTGTTCTTGGTAGGGGACTTGATGAAGTCCACTCGACATCTGTACTGACCACTGTCTTCGGGCCTGGAAAGTAAAGAAGATTTATTAGTTTGAAATAGGGAACCGTAGATGTATTATTTCTCTATGAACATACAACCGCTTTGGGTAGACTTGTGAGCTGGAAGAGAATAAAATCTTTTGAAATCTAATCAAAAGATTTTATTCTCTCATAGGAGAATCATATAGATTTATTTCTGTTCTGCTGTTTTAAGAAGGACACACGGATTTGAACAGACAATTCCAAACAATGCAAGCATTTTTCAGTTATCGCGTAGCTCAACTTAGAACTTTCAAGGAGCTTGAACAATTTGACAAGCAAATAACTAAGTAAGGCATTTGGCTAAATATGTATTAGGTCTACATCCATCCATATCCATGCTTCCATACTTTTTTTACCTCGGAATTCTCACGGGATCGGGATTTACGTGGGAAAAACCTCCAACGCGAACAAAGTCGCGGGCAAAAGTTAGTTTGATATAACTAAAGACCTAGTGACGTAAATTTGATCAGAAATACGTGTAAATAATAAAGTAAACTAGCTGTGCGCGCGACTTCATTCGCGTGGCAGTTGATAAACCCTACCTGGTTTTTCCGACGTAAATCAGATCCTGTACGAACACCGGAATAAAAAGCTTATTGGTCTATAGCCTACCCTATCTTCCACTGAAAGCCTCAATAAAATCGGTTAGCAGCCGTTCCGTTCTTAATGCATGCGTCCACTCCCCAAGGAACATACATACTAAATTTCAGCTTCTTGTGTCCAGTAGTTTAGGCTGTGCGTTGTCTGTCAGTCAGTCAGTAAGGCCGTGCGCGCACTGCCTGGCGGTGGCCGCAATTCCGGTAGTTCTACCGCACCGGTAGACTGACCGCAGTGCGCGCACTTCTATGACACTCCATACTTCACAAATTTTGCGTTTCTAAAACGCAACGCAGTGCACGCACGGCCTTACGGAAGCGTTTTACATAATATGTAAAACGCTTCCGTTACTGACTGACTGACAGACAACGCACAGCCTAAACTACTGGACACAAGAAGCTGATATTTAGTATGTATGTTCCTTGGGGAGTGGACGCATGCATTAAGAAAGAATTTTTGAAAATTTCCCCCCTGAGTGGTTTAAAAAGAAGGTAAAAATGTATATGTCCCTTTTTTATTTCTTGGATGGATTCATTTGAAACTAAGAAAGGACTTTTGGAAATTCCAAAATTCCTTTCTTAGTGCTCACTTACGCCAACAAGCCGAAGTCACGGGCAACAGCTAGTGTTATATATTTCAGTAGCGTCTACACTTTCTAGGCTAACAGGTCATTAATCGGCGGCCATATTGCGCTGTTCTAGCCTTAATGAATATCATGTTTTGGGCTGTAAAACTTGGTACATACGGCCAGAGTTATGTCCAACGGGTTTAAGTTTATCTTTGTACTTTATAGTTTGTGTTATCCTTGCTCAGTAATGGAGGGATCATTGTTTTAGTTTAAGATAGGATTTTAAATGTTTTGCACTTAAGATATACCATTTTATTTGCGTGTAAATAAATGTCTTAAATTCTAAAATACCATTCTATTTTTAAAGAATAATGATAAATCGTTATGCTTTCGTTTAATGAAACAATAAAACTTTGAATCTTATACTGTTTTCCATAATATAATAAGCTCATGATGTGACTGGCACGTGGATAAATAATAATAGCCCCGCGGATTGATCTTAAAGGTCAATCAACACTTACAGAGGTCGGCCCGTGGATGGATAACCGTCTTAACATATCGAGATTCCTCCTAGCCTCTAAAAGCATGCTCAGCTTTTGGCCCCGGCTGTTATTCGAACATTTTTGACAGTCGTTACAGGTAGCCAGAAACCTGAAAATCTGATACCATCCTTGCCAAGGGGTACCGTGTTACTCAGCTACTGGGTTGTGGAGGTCTATTAGTTTTTGTTGAAGCCGATCCCAACAATTATGTAGTTGGGAGTTAGGCTAAATAGAAGCTTTAGTTTCTAATGCATAATATATTTAGTACGTACCTTAATTTAGTGAGCACCAGTACTGCAGGTTTTGTGTCACTTCTGAAGGTAGCCCTAACTCCTAATGTGGAATCTGCCCAGTGTGACGTCACGCCTTCTCGAGTGTCCAGTCTGAGAAAAAGTTTGTGTAAGTTATAAAAACGAACAAGAGACGGCTTTTGAACAACGACATCTAGTCGTTGTTGATCTCTGAAAGCGTAGCTTACTACCGTTTGACCAACTGCCCTTTTTTTTTAACGTGGTAAAATTATCAAATAAGTCCTCCCACCCCGGGCAGGGTGGGAGGGACTGTCAGACTTTTACTGACTAAAATCCACGGTGTTCCTTCAATAACACTTTACGTACCGGGGTCACGGTAATGGGATAAGTCCCACGACCCCGGCAGGCTTCGGCCCTCTGCAGAGGGGGCCTCGTCATGTTGCTGACGCTCTTTGAGGCGCGCGTGGAACACAACGCGCCGTCGACCCGGGCATGGTCCATGGTCGGACAGCGAGTTGCCCTTTACTCGCTGTCCGCATGCCCGCGCCTACGGTGGCCGGAGATCGTCCGCCGAAGTCCGACGCCGTGGGCGTCTACCACTGCGGCTGGGCTGGAGGGAGGACGCCATCCTCTCCCTCACGCGGCCCGCCTCCTCCTGACCAACTGCCTTAGAGAGAAAGATATGTTTTCGAAAATAATTTATTTTAATAATAATAATAATTTACACAGTTGCACAGCTGGATAAAGGGCCTGATACAGAAGGCGGTACTGCTCGACACAGCTCGTATTGTGAAGAAGTTCCTTTCTTTGGAGATCTAACCACCGGTAGCTTGGACCCTGCTCCCGACACCAGTGGACTGCCATTTGTTATATTTTTTAATGTTTTTTTTATTGTAAGTTTTTTTGTAGAAAAAATATTTTAAAATGTAATTTTTGAGAAATGAGTTGAATAAAGGAAATAATAATAATCATTTATTTTTTTACTACAAATCAGCAGTGTTGTTGTTTTAATATGAACTTGTGGTCGCTCGGTGGTCGATATTTGACCATAATTTAAACTATTTGAAATGTATTATTACATTAAAATATTAGTTTTCTGCACTCCTTCATATAAAATGTAAATGTGCTAAATTTCTTACTCCTCGTTCTGCGTAATTTTCGTAAAAAGAGGTACAAAGTTTTTGCTTCACGCATTTAAATATATAGGTTAAGATTTTAATTAAATTCAGCATGCAGATAGTTTCAAATATTTTAACTACTTATGATATAGATTCAAAGCCAATGCTCTTTTAAACTTCACAAAACAAAGATGAAGCCGCAAAATCTTCAGAACTAATACAAGAACTAATAAATAACGCACAAGTTTCAAAGATTCCGAATGCTCATGGAGCAATGTAAGTTTTAATAAACTCGTATGAGATCATCTACAAAGTTATTATATTTGGAGTACTATTCTCAAATCTGCTGCTGGATCTTGGGTAGTTATTTAATGTCTCAAAATTTTGCGATCGCAGAAGAGTATGAACAGTCCCGAAGAAGAAAGAAACAACCCTCGTCTTGGATACTATCTACAAACGAACTGAAATTTATTATTAACTAGCCGAACCAGTAAACCCCGAAATCGTTATTTTTATTAATACAAACTTTGTTCTGACAATAACGAACAAAAAAAAAAATTATATCCAATTTGTTGCAGTCGTTCAGAAGTTATGCACGTGTGAGAAATGTAAATGTATTACGAGCATCTAATCTAATATAGACAGACTAGCTATGCCCGCGACTTCGATGGCGTGGCAGGTTTTTCCGCGTAACTTCCTATCTCGTGGGAATTCCAAGCTAATAAGTATCTTACAAAATCTTCTATTTTCCAGTGACAGTCCCATTAAATTCGGCTCAGCCGTTTCAAAGACTAGCCTGGACAAACCGATAGATGGACAGTGATTTTTTATTGTTCATGTTTTAGTATCACGTAAATAACAATAAACACCTGAGCAAACACAGTTATTTTGAAATCACATACAGACACTTCTATTTTATTTATCTATACCAATATTATAAAGAGGTAAAACTTGTTTGTAAGTTTGTATGTAGGGGGTAATCTCCGGAAGTAATGATCCAATGCTAATCTTTTTTTTCATTGGTAGTAAGGTGCATTATTTGTGAGTGCTATAGGCTATAAATTACTTATTATCCACATGGACGAAATCGGGAGCGAAGTGCTAGTGAGTATGTCATAATTATAGAAGATGTAAAAATAAACATCTACCTATACTAATGGTATAAAGCGGATAAATTTGTTTGTTTAAAGGTATAGAAGTAGCTTGAAGCTTAAGGAAGGTTACAGGCTACTTTTTACCCGACTGAAAAAAAGAAGGGTTATGTTTTTATCGTGACAAAGTCTACGTGAGTGAAGCCCCGCGCGACTGCTAGTCTTACTATCTTGCGGAGATCGTTCGTTGGATGGATGACCATCTTGGCATGTCAAGGTTACCTTTTTTAGTAGCATACGGTGGAGATGTGCCCCGCTTGGGCAGAGCTTTGCCGTGTTCTCGTTGAGGCGATCGGCGGCGGCGACCTCTCGCGCCCGGCCCTGGTTCAGACCATGGTGCGGAGCGAAAGGGAATGGGATGCGGTCGTCTCCTTCTGCGAGGCAGTAATGCTAGTGAAGGAGGAGGCCCAACGCGTGAGGAAGAAGCAACTCACTTCCTCACGTCCCAGCCACCGCGAGCCGATCTCCAGTCAACGTAGGCGCGGGCTTGCGGATGCCGAGCAGGGGTAGCTCACCGTTCGGTAAGGACCCGGCCCGGGTCGGCGGCGCGTCGTATTGGCAGCTGAAGGAACTTGGTGGGTTTTTAGTCAGTAGAAGTCTGACACACCCTTCCGCTTAACCCAGAGCGGCAGAAGTCATTCGATGACTTTCCCACCCGACAAAAAAAAGTGATATCGTGCTATCCACCTACCGGGTTGTGTAATGTCGCTATTACTTTTATTATGTATTGTCGCTCCATCTAAAACACTAGTACCTACCCAGCTGCAACCGGTTAGACTGGAAGCCGACTACAATTTAGTTGTAGGCTAAAAAGTTGAAATATTTCGTCTTTTTAACCGACTTCTAAAAAAGGAGGTGGTTCTCAATTCGGATGTTTGTTTTTTTTTAAGTTTGTCCGCGCATAACTCCGTCGTTTGCCAACCGATTTGAAAAATTATTATGTTATTAGAAAGGGTATACTTTCCAAATGGTCCCATAAATTTTTTATCGAAATCGGACAAGCCGTTTCTGAAAAATCAACAAAAGTCTAAAAAAAATATTTACGTTGATGATCTTTTCGTTTACTCTGCATTGCGTTTTTTGTTCGCGCATAACTCCGTCATTTACGAACCGATTTGGAAAATTCACTGACCCACTAAAAAGCACGAAAATAAAAACCTTTTTGCAAAAAATAAAACCGACTTCCATATCAAAACACTACAAAGCCAAAAATAATTTTAATTTCGGAAGGCGGTGTGAAAAAAAAGAAAATACAAAACCAATAACACCGACTACCGAAATTAAAATTATTTTTGGCTTTGTAGTGTTTTGATATGGAAGTCGGTTTTATTTTTTGCAAAAAAGTTTTTTATACCATTTCTTCCTCATTCGGTTTATGCCCGTGGATAATATGGGCGATTGATGAGTGTAATGTCGCAATGAAAACCATTAATATCTCGAATATATGTACATTTCCTTTTGTAAAATATCACATAAGATCTACACATAGTGCTTTTACTAACAATTTACGGACACTTAATAACCAAAAATTATAACGCTACTCCATAGCATTAAAAATAACGGGTTGAATAACTGTTAATAAAAACTTTAAATAACGATACAGTTTATCATTTCGGTTATCGTCATAGTCTCGGACACAAACAGGTTGACTCGATTCCGATTAGTAATATAAGCTTGGACGTAACCATAGACACAGTATAAAAATATGGACAGACAGTACGGAAACTACCTACAAACGCTCGAAACAGCACACTCACACACAATTACACTTTAAAAAAACATTAACTGTATGTTTCGATACTACTACTGATAACCGTCGTGACTGGTAACCGTCCTGCCGCGGGAAAACTACAATTTAAATTTCACGCTGTATAGTTCTACAAGTTGTTGTGTTAGTATTAAATTGTTTTTCGTGTTTAAACTATCGTTTTTTGCTGAGATTAACCGTCGCCATGAGATAACCTATTTAAATTGTATTTGTAAGTTAGGTAATTATAAAAATTCGTTGGATTGATCACTACAGAACAAAAATGTGAAAAAAAACAATACCGAAATCATTAAAAGTGACAACCCTATTGCTTCAATGGAGCGTAGGTAATTATGTCGTCAACTAGGCTTAGATTCTGTACTGTCCATCTATGTACTGTGCCGTAGATAACTATGATAATATTAGTAATGGAATTGGGTTAGTATACGCTACGCCATGACATTAAGCTGAAAGAAAAAAACACGTGAAATACAGAATAAACTTGAGAGGCAAATTAAAATCACAATTAATTTTATTTTTTTACGATTATTACCAATCGACTCAGAATAATGAAGACTGCACAAACTAAAAATGTTTATCCAAGCAATCATTTAAAGTAACAACTTATAGGAGGCAAGAACTACAGAATTAACCAAAAAATGTTTTATTTTGATTTCGTAAATATGAAAAATCTGCGTTCCGTAGATATTCTGTATGGTATTTTTAACGCAAAGGCTGACTGGACTAGACTGGTGGAAGCAATGTCTTGTTGAATTAAGTCCGCCCATGTACCACTATTGCACATAAAGTTTAAATAAATAAATTTTCTTTTCTTACCAATGACACAAAATTTTATTTTACTGCGGACATTTTTAATGAGGATTTCAAGCCTCATTAAAATGTCAGTTCAGCCTCAGTTATTTCCTGGAGGGAAAGAACGTTGAGGTACTTTTCAATTCCCGAAACTCACTAATCTTGTGACGTTTGCTAGAGATGTTTTTATCAAACCATCTCGTTTTCAACACGCCGTCAACTTAAAACTATCAATAAAATATTCAAGAAAATAGTTGAATAACTTATTAAAAGCGTTTTAATCTATAAAGTACGGAATGTATCAATTTCATCGGTTCATTAAACGAATTAAAGTTTTTGTTATGTATTTTAAATGCGACATTGTTTCTTGTTTATGTTTCATATCGCCAGATATTCACATTTTTAAATTAAAATGTGTGTTTACCATTTACATAAATCTACTTCTTTCATTACAGCTCAACATTGGAATTTCTTTGTAAACTTTTTAGTGTTCATTTGAAATTACCGAAATTAATAACAGCCGTACGTAGATAAGGTAGGTAAGATCTTCAAGGAAGCAACTCCAAGATTGATCCGTGGTTGGATGACCATCTCGAGATTCCTCCTTGCCTCGGAAAGCGTGTTCCCGGCAATCATTTGTACATCTTTAACAGCTGGATAGTCATAAGTCAGAAAATCTGAAACCAGTATTTCCAAGGGGCAATGTTACCGAGCTACTAGCCTGTGGAAGTCAGATAGGAGATAGGCAGTCACTCCGTGTTAAGCACTAGTACTCAGATGCATCCAGTTAGAATAGAAACCGACCCCGACATAGGTAATTAGAAAATGGATTAGCAGATGATGCTTTAAAATGAACCACATTAAATTAGACGAACAATGCAACGTAACAACCTAAATAAATGCAATTAATATCGTCTAGCGGCAGTTTCTTTTTTATTATTACTGATGAGCCCACTCTTGGTAAGCGATAGATGAGGTGATAATGATGATGGGACGAGCGAGCCCTGAAGATGCCCATTTACTTGTGCTTTGAAGGCTGAAAGGTAATAAGTGGCAGGGAACACCTTTTAAAAGATTTTCAGGAAATAGTTTCGCCGTTGTGTGTTATTTCTTGTTCATTTTTATTTTGGCTGAGTGTGTTAAAATGTATAACAATATATTGAAAATCACTAACCGAGGAAAGTATGTTCGTATTTTTTTATTAATAAGGCAATTTAGTTGACATTATATTATTATTATAGCATCTGGGCATCGTTTTGATTGCTACGCGAAAACTAACAAATACTAGCATTGTTTGGCTAGCTCCACTGTTAAAATGCTTTGATTTAGTCAACTTGCTATCTTTCAAAGCTTTCTTTCATATTACAATAGTAGGCCAACTCATTAAAAACCATACCTCCCATACCAACCACGATTCGTACAATTATCCCTACGTTCGTTAACCCCAAAATGCCGACATCGTTCAAACCCAAATCATTTGATCATGACTAAGCCTTCGATTGTCAAAAAAAAAGCAAAACATTCTCTATGACAGCGGCAGGAAATGGTTGACACCACTAGACAGGGGGATCCAAAGCAACCGATTTTAAGGATTAATATGTACTAGTTTATGCCGCAGCGCTACTTAACTTGTCTCTATCAGTTTTTTCGTGAGAAGTATTTAGAGTAAGTTTTTGTGTTTTTATATATTAATTCCTTTGTTGATAATTTTATACATAAAGTGTTGTCACATTGGTTTCTAGTTTAAAAGTTCACAACTTTTAAATATAAGTAAGAACATGTACTATATGTATACAGGGCTTACAAGACTCACAAGAATTTGAGACTTAAACTACAAATGCATATACTGAAACCATTGAAAAAAAATATGATTAATTTTTTTCATTACCGTTGTAATTGTGCTAGAGAAATTGTGGTTTTACATAGTCAACATTTTATAAAATTAGTTACAGAAAATTGTAAATCTAATCTGTTCTCAGGAGAGTCAGAAACACGGGTAAGTTATAGGTGATATAACAACAAAATCTCTAATATTAACAACATATAACAATGGAACCTACAATTTTATTTAATATAGCTATTAGTTAATATAATGGTCGATTGATATAATTTTAAAATAACTAATTTTTATAAGCATAACATACATTAAACATAACATAGTTTGGCATAACATACATTAAATATAAAATCGTTTGACATACCACTCAAAAGACATAAAGCTGGGCATTCACGGTCACGCCATTCGGCGTGGCTCCAAACAACTTACGGACGCATTTACGTTTTCTCGCAAATATCAATGTTTTTCTGGTACTTTTTTGATACATAAGGAGTTCAAATTTTGACAATGTTATGGTATTAATTTCAAGATAATTTATTCATCTCCACATTGAATGCATTATAATTACACAGTCCTATTACATATTTTTCACACAAATACGTTTTTATCGCCGCAATAATCGTAGAAAATTACAAAAAATGGGGTCTGAATACGTACCTGTAAGCCAAATCTGGAGCATACTCATAACTTCAAAATAACAAGAAATTATAGCCTATGTATTTACCTATACGTTAAGCTAATTATTTTAAACATACATAAAAAGCTTTATGATTTATGAGAAAAATAAAATCGGTCTCAAATTTCTTCATACATTTTTCTACCGAACGCACGGCTCCGACCGTCATTCCGCGCTGAGACGCGCTCGTGAACGCAGGGGTGGTTCGCTTTCCTCCAAAAAATAAAAACGTCGAAACCTATAATAAAAAGAGTGGCATCTTGTATACTGTGACTAAAATACGTTGATGCTTTTTCTTACCGAAACAAAAGTAAGAACGAGAACCATACTTATTTTTAGAATTGGATGAATATTGGTTACTGAACCTAGCATGAAACAACATTTTTTTTTTAACCGACTTCAAATAAGGAGGTTTCGCAATTTGACCGTATAAATGTTTTTTTTTTTTCATTAAGTATCTTAAAGTACTACAAATCAAGGAAGGTCTAGAGTTGATCTGATGATGGAGCCTTTCATCAGATTGACTCCTGACAGTCGAGGGAACTCCTCAACGATTTACAGCAGTAACCTTTTGTTTGGGCTTGATTAATTTGAATTGACCAGAACTTTACACCTAGATAGTTTATGACTGTCATTATAGGTCTGATGATGAAGACGAAGGACAGTTAAGGGAACTCCTCAACGGCTTACAGTAGCTACTTTGTGTTTGGACTTAATTCATTTATATTGATGAGAACTTTGCACCCACATGGGTTATAAGTGCCATTACAGGTCTGATGATGGAGACCATAGACAGTCGAGGGAATTCCTCAACGATATACAACAGTTACCTTTTGTTGGGCTTACTGCATACGGTTCAATATGCCAAAATGTTCAGTTCGTACAAAAACAAAAAAATTGGCCAAGTGCGAGTCAGACTCGCCCATGAAGCGTTCCGTAGTAACTACACCAAATAACTTTGTTTTTCATAGTGCTTGTAGGAATTACAAAGTTTTATTTGCGGTTTTAGAAAATATGCTGTATCTCAAAAACTGCCAACCCGATCTCGTTCAAACCAATTTTGGTTGAAAGTTTACATTAAGGATCATAGCATATATTTTTGTATAATTTTTCACTCCTTTATTATAGAAGTAAGAGGGGGGACACATTTTACCACTTTGGAAGTATATATCTTTTAAACGAATAACTTTATTAAAAAGTGGATTTAGAAACCCGTATGTAACTTTTAAAGACCTGTCTATTAATACCACATACGCATAAGATTCATGAAAAAATATATTTTCAGTTTCAATTGCATGTGGGGTACATGGTACTGAAACTGAAAATATTTTTTTTAATTTTTATTTTAATAATTTTTTTCTTTAAATCGGAAAGCGGTTTACAGAATACATCTACCTACCAAGTTTCACATGTATAGTCCTAATAGTTTCGGAATATAAAAACATATTACCAAAAAAATTAAACCAGCTTCCAAAAAACACTGTAAATTGAAAAATAACTTTAATTTTGGTAGGTAGGCGGTGTCGGACTTCTGAAATTAGTTAGAAAGTAGACAAAATATTGCTTTTCCCAATGCTGGGCCGTTAATTGTTGAGGAGTTCTCCTGGTACTTCACCATCAGCTTCACTTCATTATATGCATTGTGACGAGCATATTGTGCTTAATAACCAAATATTCAAGTAATCGAGGCGGAACCTATGAAATACTTCTTATTCCTACTTATATATTGAGTAGTTCCAGTAGCCATCTGTGGTCTTCATCATCAGATCCACTTCACAAATGGTGCTTTTCGAATGCAACTACACAAGTTACTATAATGAAATACTCAAATCATTGTAGGTGTGCCTATAATATTTGAAGAGTTCCCTCGATTACTCCAAGATCGCATTATCAGCTCCTGACTTAGTGACAATGAGTATACCCTTTCAAACAAAAAAAGAATTTTCCAAATTGGTTCAGCCGTCTTCGAGTAATCGGTGATCAAACATTAAAAAAAATATACGCGTCAAATTGATAACCTCCTCCGTTTTTTTCGTCGGTTGAAAATGGATGTGACATATAGACGGATGGACAAACAGACAGACAGACAGACAGGCATGACGAAACTTCTTTATTTCTTATTAATTTTTTTTATCACATATGAGTATTTTATTTCCAAAGTCCCCTAGTACTCCTAATCAGGCGTCAAACACATTAATACAAAATTGAAACTAACATCTAATCAATAAGCATGTAACCCTTTGTAAACAATAAGTTACAACTTATTATGATCAAACAATATTAAAGAAAATATAATATTACATTCAAGTATCAATATTAGTTAAGTAATGTATAAAATCGGGCGAACAATGGTTTGTATGTGTGTGTGCGCGCAATGTTGTTGTGTTGCTACTAGGATACCTAAAATTGAGCGAGTGATAAACGTAAATGCGTCCTTAAGTCAAATGGATGGACGCCAAACATGGTTCCCATTCATGGTCACTCTAGTTTTCTTTCATTTACGTATTTGACCGTGTCGAATAACGTTGCCATGAGCTCTGATTTTGAAGAAGAACTTTTACTCTGTGCAGCTGCTGTTTGTCATCACATAATTAATCGAAAACCGAAAAAAAATGGTGCAAAGAATGGCTAAAAAAGAGATAACTTCACACATGTTAACTTATTATATGAACTGTCATTGGAGCCAAGTGATTGGAGAAATTACCTGAGAATGGACGAAGCTACGTATTTCAAATTACTGGAACTCGTTACTCCTGATATAATTAAACAAGACACCAATATGAGACAAGCAATAAGTCCTCATGAGAGACTGTGTGCCACTCTTCGTTTCTTGGCATCTGGAATGAGCTACGAGGAACTAAAGTTTCCAACGGTAACATCTCCACAACGTTTGCATAAACGCATAATATCAGAGACATGTTAACACGTACAGCTCGTTTGACGTCTCGGCACGGAATGAAAACAAAATGGACGTAGGTTTGCGCATTCACGGGAGCGCGGCGCCATGACACGTCGTGGTGTTTCTACATTCACGAGCCGTCGGCGCGATGTTGCGGCGTGACGTCACGACGTGGTACGATGGATTTTGGCGGGACTGGAAATCCAGAGTTTTACGTCAAGTCAACGGATTTTAACATTCACGATCAAAATTTGACTGTATTTGATTTTTATTTTTTTATTTCGCCATTTGATTTCAGTCTAATCCCGGGAGGATTTTGTACACACACAGGGTCTGAAATTAATCCTAGTTTTATCTAGATGTCTTAGTCTATGGCTGAACCGAGAATCAATACGAGACTGGCTGATAGACTCTTGTCTATTAGGTATTATCACTGGTTGGTATTACGTATAGCTTTTTTTATGTAGAATTTAACACGGTTTAAAAAGGAGCTTGTGGCTTAATAAAACCAACCGCACCAGTCAACCTTTCAAGGTAAGTACAGCTTACTATGGTCGGTTTGTGGATGAATGATTATCTATAAAAATCGAGATTCCTCCGCGCCACAGAAAGCACGATAAGCCGTTGGACCCGGATATTATTTGCACATCTTTGATAGTCGTTACGGGTGGTCGGAAACCACAAATCTGACACTAAGCGTAGCACTCTTGCTATGCTTAGTGCTCTAGAGCTCTGCACACCCTACAAGCTGGATAACAGGATATCTCTATATCGTCTTATCCAGCTTATAGGGTGTGGAGATATGGTAGGTACAGGTAGTCGTTCCTTTATATACTAGTACTGAGCTGCATCCGGTTAGACTGGAAGCCGACCCCCCAATAATTGGAAAAAGACTATCCCGCCAGGCAGATGATGAATTATAAAGTAGGTACCTACAACTTAGAACTCTATTAGTGAACTGTCCATCTCCAAAGAGATAAAAGCATTCCTATAAACAATTTGGAACCACGTAGCAATTCACGACGAAGCTCTCAAACATCCATCTATTAAAATATCTAACATTGTCTTACAAACAAACGAGAATGTTTTCAATGTTATATATGATACGATATTAAAGTTAAGTTTTAAAATTAATTGGCATACAATACTATATTTACTATATTTTATACGTTTTCGAGGTCGATTGCGGGACACTGCAAAGAAAGAACGAAATAAAGAATTGTGATTGAAATTCGTGTAACATAACATTAGTTTTAGTGAAGTAAAATGTATTATTTAGTTATGCTAAAGATATTGTTAAAGTATGTAAGTAAGTATTTTATTTGTATGAGTCAAGTTTGCATGAAATAAATGGTTTGATTGATTGATTAAGAATAAAATAACTTAAACGAGAACGCAAATATACTTAATAAAAATAATTGAATTATCGCTTCTTACGTACGTATTGCACCTAGCACGCAATCTCTTTACCACCCTTGGTTGACTGGTAGACAACGCCAACGGCATTTAGTCTACCTTTGTGCATGAAGTATATATAAATAAAACTTAATGATATTATCACCGGCCGTCGCCGCTGATTCGAACCTTTTACCTCAAAATCTAGTTACCATTAACGAAACAGCCTATTCTTAGACACAAACATTAACATCTAGATAACAGATATTACGATACAAAATACGTCATCCATCGCTTCACATAGCTTCTATAGACGTATTACGGAGCTACCAATCAGTATCAGGGCTGTCACTAGTAACTGGTATTCATCTTGTCGTCACACATTAGCCGTGCTCGTTACATAAGGGTAGTGTGTAGGATAGGTGCCGAAAAACAACTCGGGGGCATCCCTGTCTAAATCCCATTTCACCGCATAAGAGCGATGCATGCCGCACATGCGTAGCAGGTCCATTGCGTTGCCACCAATGTATAAAGATACTTTAGCAAATGTGAAAATATCTCATCTTGGTTATACTTAGTTATAGCATGTATAAAAAGGTTATAGTGAAACTTAGTACTGAAATATGTGACAATGCAGTGTTATGGACACCCACTGTTTTGATACGTTGCAACAGTTGTCTGCAAATAGGCTTAAGAACTGCAAAGAGCACAAATGCATTAATAATTATTTATTGCCCTCGGTTTTCTATATGAATTAAACATAAACTGCCCTTATAAAAGCTTGTGTCTTAACCAAAGAGCTTACCTTTTAAATATGTCCATTATCAAAACATATTATGACCTAAACTTCTGTATGTTTTCCCATAGTGGTACTGTCTACTGTACGAAAGCAAGGCAAGCGTCTAATTTTGATGTTTATTCAGTCATATTCATATCGTGGTATTCCATAGGTAGCACGTCATAGGATTAATTAAGTTAGACTAGTTTTAGTATCAAGGTTTATTTGCTTGACGTAGGTAAGTAATCCTCGAAATGAAAAGATTTGTCCTACAGTATTCGTGTCTAGACTATTGTGTTAGGTGTTTCCAGGGCCTTGACCAAGAAATTAACAGATTTACTTTATCTACATTGAACGTGCCTACAATACACTTTTGTTAAGCACGTCATGGCTTGTCTATCTTCAGTAGTAAGTTTACAGAAAAAAAATCTTTTGAAATAAGAAGTACCTTTATGTTCTTGTCTCTACACATAATTATATTTATTTTATAATTTTTAGATAAAAAATAGGAGAAGCTCATGACTTACTAGGTAATAACAGCCGTAGGGATCGATCTTCAAGGCTAAACAAAACAGATGATGTGGTGTATGTAGAAATTAATATATTGTTACCATCAAGTGAGATTCTTGTTTTCCTTATCTCTTTTATTAAAATTAATTGAGGGCGCTTACAAAAATATATACTCAGATACACAAATAGACAGACTCAGACCAATTACCTGTAGATCATACACACATTTGTTGCGGTGCGGGATCGAACCCGTGACGCTAAGTGTAGCGGCCAATCGCTCATACACTGCGACAATCATGTCATTGGTATTGTTAGTCAGTATTGCTCTCATGTTTGTTATTATTTAAGGAACAATACAAAAGAAAATTATATTTTAAATATAAACTTCTCATAAGAGAAAAATTGAAAACCCGTTTGCGAGACCAGAAAAATCCTCTCATAAGGATATCCTTATGAGAGGATTAGGTTGTTGGTTGGAGAGCGATTAGGTTGTTCAGGTCAGATAGGCAGTCGCTCCGTGTTAGGCACTAGTTCTCAGCTGCATCTGGTTAGACTGCAAGCCGACCTCAACATAGTTGGGAAAAGGCGTAGTAGATCCAAAATACATCAATATTTAGAGAGATTTTTATATCACTTTAATATATGGAAAATAAAATCCGTCACATTCGAGCCCCTCATCAAATTTTATTTAACAAATAATAACATAAAACGTCATCTAGTACAATACTTTATCAATCCCAATAGTACCCAGACACCTATCGATATAGTCAATCAATATGGTTTGTGTTACCGATGTAACACAAACCATATTGATTTCGATCACGACGAGTGAAGCCGGGATTCCTGGCCGTCAGTCTGAAGTACTCTTGGCATTCATGAGTAGTAATTATTTATTGTTAAAATTAATGAATTAAATGAAGGAGTGGGTTATGGTTATGGTTTGAAAGTGGTTTATAGGAGTAGTCGAAGATGAGAGATTTTCGTTTCGGGGTCTAACAAATAGATGTGACGCTGAGGAATTTGTTACACCACTTCTTGTAAGCTAAAACACAATAAAGTGGTAACGTGTAGGCATTATACGGGCATTGTACGGGTTTGCCTGAAATAAATGGATTGATTGATTATGATACTGTACTGTTTTAAGTTAAAACTTATTTTATAAACAAGTTAAGTTGGTGAGTTTTAAAGTTTGTAGGTTTGCACAAAGTAATCATTGGATCTACTGAGCTGATTTTGAAAATTCTTTCATCAATAGATAGCTATACATTCCACAGAAAAACCTTCAGACGCGATCGTACAATTTGAATAAATAACTTCAGATTATTTTGTTACAAAATGTTTTTGTTTTCTCTACAGAGAGAGCAGCAGAGTACCTAACGCCAGCTTTTACTTCTACCTTAAAATATGCATGCCAATTCTTATATTCAAATACGTACATTTTCACGAGGCAATGCCATCGCGTTTTGATAAATAAATATGTTACCTTCCTTTGCGACGCATAATCGAGTCATTTAGATTTGTTTCTGCCAACAAAAGTAAAATATGTGATGGTTTTAAAAAAATACGTGTTTCGTCTCCAAATTCTTTCAAACTGAGCATACATCCCGCCAACCACCCATGGCCCCACCGACATCATGTCATATGGGCCGAATCGCAAGGAGACGGCTGCGGACATAGCGCGTGCGCTATCACCGCAGTCGCTTCTTGACTTCTTTACAAGTTTCCTCGTCCTGTCCCTCTGTGCCTTTCTCCCCATTCTGGGGCGGCCTCTACCGTACGACCCCTCTCATGGGTCCGTACACCACAGCACGCCTTCGCTGCCCGTCCCTGCGCTTACCCCTCTCGCTCCAGCCCGCTCCTGATCTTATACCATGCGTGCGCGAAGTCTCTCAGCCGCCGGAAGTTAGCCTCCGAAGCCACGAGGTCGCAATAATGGACCGGTCCCTCCTGCAAGCGTGTGATCCCATCCATCATCTTACGTCGCTGTTCCTCATACAGGGGGCATTGCCACAGAGTGTGGTCCAAGCTTTCGTCAGCCTCTCCGCAGTAACACACACTAACCTCACACAGCTTCATCTCATGCAATCTCTTTCTAAAACATCCATGCCCCGTCAAGATCTATGAGACTTGGTAGTCCGGTTCAACCCAAGTCGCCTTGAGCCTAGCCGCCACGTCCGGGAAGAATCGATGGAGTTCCCTCCCCTTATCCTCCTGTTCCCATCTCTGCTGCCATTTGGCTACAGCCTCGTCCGCGATGACCCTTCTCCCTGCCCTGAGCTCATCTCGCGGGAGATGCCGGATGTCGTCTATCATGCCCGCACGGGCGACCTCGAGGTCGGCCGGCAACACCCCAGCCAGGACTGGGAGTGCCGCCGTACTGACGGACCGGTAGGCCTTGGTCATCAAAATAAGCGCTGGCCTTTGCGTCCTCAAGAGTGTCGACTTAACCGTGTATGAGGTCACGCGCCTCCACCAGCAGCCCGCCGCATACGTCACTGTGGGGGTGTAAATCCCCTTATACAGGACCTTAAGGGCCCGGTGACGCACGCCCCAGGATGCGGCGGAGACGCGCGACATCTTGCCCAGCCCAGCTGCAGCACGCTCGCCAATGGACAGAGCATGTTCTCCAAACGATAGGCTCGAATCGATCACCACACCAAGCACTCTGGTCGAACGTACGCTCTTGACTGAGGTCCCATCGAGTCGAATCGTGGGTGGGCGCTTTGACAGTCCCCCCTTCATCGTCATAGAGCATGACTTAGAAGGGGAGAAGCCCAGCCTGTTTCGAGTACCCCACTCACTAATTAGTCCCATGGCGCACGAGGCAGAAGCCTCTATCGATCGAGAATCCGACTCAAACTGAGCATACAATTATAATGAAATACTTACGTATAAATAGGTGACTCGTGGCCCTGTTTGTACCAGATGACGAGCCCCATGCGGTCTTCGGGTAGCGCTGGAGTGACGTCACAGGGCAGCTCCACACCGCCCCCAGATGGCGCGTGAAGGGACTCGATTGATGCTGGAACAAGTTAGAAGAGTTGATTAGATATTTGAAAAAAGTAATGATGTCCAGTTTTTTCATATTAATAGAACATTTAAAGATACTTAAGTAAAAAAAAATATCATATGTAATATTTTCTTTAGGAACTACAAGTTTATGTTTTTGTTATTCTAGTGGTTAAATTCCACCATTGCTCGTGTAGGTAAGTGGGAACTTTAAAATTTTGAGAAATTATTTATTAAGATAATTATTTAGTGTATGGTAGTGTGTAAGTCTATTGCTGTCTATCTCTGGCTACCCTTCTCCAGTTGAGACCGAGATAAACAGTAATAGAATATCTATGAAGAGACGCACACTTAATTTAGAGACATCTTATGAAACATCTGAAGTTAGCCAAACAGAAAATTCAGGATAACGGGCTAATTGATTGGTAGTGATATTGACTTTGTAATTTCTTAATGGTATATTAGAATCTGCTAATGATTGCTTTCGGGCACAATTGGATTTTTGAGCTTCAGCATATATTTAGTTAGCCCATGACACGGTAACAAGGTGGAGTGTGTTGTAGCCTGTAGCGACTTTGTTTTGTAAGAGACATAGTATGTTGTTATTATATCTTAAAGTATATCTGGAACTTGTGTGCGGTGTATAAATTGCCACAAGCAAAGTAATAATGAAAATAATAAATAATTATATTTATTTTGCAAACTGGTTATAATTCCCATGTAATTAATTTCGTAAATTTAAACTAGATCAGGCCAGTGTTTCCTGGCAGACTTACCTGCGAAGGATCACTGAAACAAACTCAGAGATTGTATTAAAGTCCGTACTAATAAAAGCATATGAGAACCATGTAGGTTTATGTCTGTGGCGCTCTTTTGAAGAAAAGAAAGAAACGCATTTAAATTTTGGTAATATAAAATAACCAACAGTATAATTAAATAAAAATAGTATAAGTAAGGAAATCGAATATAAGGGATTTGTATACTGAAGAGTAATGGCCCCCGTGGGTTACGTGAAAATGTCTGGGTGTATGTGAGGATGTTAGTAAGATTTGATGATGCTACTTTACTATAGTTTTCCTAAGCAGCTAAAGAATTAGCAATTGATCTTTATAGGTATTTCATGAATAAGTAGAGGTGACAACGGTACCAAAATCCAAAGTCAAACATACCGCGCTCTAAACTTCTCTTGGTACATTAATCTATTCTTACGTTATTAGTTATCCTACAATTCAAATTTCAACCATATATACTAATAGTTTAGGCTGTAGATTTATATTCAGTTATGACAAAAGCTTTCATAAGTAGTGTAATAGAAATACGTCTAATCAAATATCAATTAGAGTAGTTCATTAGTGCCGAATAAGGTCTTCTACACACAGATTCGATCACGTGCGTGTTAAATCGGATTATGTTTACTGATTTGTATGGATTCGATTCTGTGATTACTTCCAGAATTACTGTATGATTTTCAGCTAAGGCAATATTAGTTACAGATGGAATCAAACCAACATCATTAATAACTGCGCTGTAGCAAATTCATGACTTTGCGAACACTCGGACGCAGCGTTAAGCATACATATTACTTCACGGACGACATGTAATCTCGACACGGTTTTGCAGTGGTTGAACGATTGGCTGCTGCGCTGCACCTGGTCAAATGTTTGTATGGCCTCCAGATACGGTCCAGGTCTGGGTGTTTGTGTAAACTTACCCACGAAACAGGAGTTTTTTTTTGTTGTGGGGTAACGACTTTACCTTAACCAAAAAAAGTTGAGTACAGAAAATGATTCATTAATTATCGTTGAAATATTAATTATAATATTAAATTGAAATAAAATACAAACATAACACACTTTCACATTTATTTGACTACGGTTCTATCCTGTCCATTTATGCATGAGGCCAGGATGCAATTTAAAACATTTATTATAGGTTTAAGATAGCGAGTAAGTTAGTATAACATAAAGAGGTTTTCTTTTTTGAGAGAAAAAGATACCCATTTTTATGTAAATAGATTATAAAAAACCTATAACGCGTTGCAATTTAAAAGTTGAAGAAGTTGAAAACAAATGTTTACAACGGTGAATACTATTCTTCGTTGCAATTTTACGCATCTATATTTTTGATTTCTGTGTTACGCATCATAAAAGTATGTACATACGTCGTTCTGCATTTCCTCTGTGTCCGAATATAACTAGGGTGAACATCAATTTGCATGATAATCAGTCCTACTCATCTTTCCACAGCCTCTCGAATCAGATTAACGCATGCTCATCTAAATAGGTTGTTATTAATACGAGTGGGATTATACAAGAATGTATTTGTAAATTATAATAATGGTACAATTCATTGAATACTTACTGGATTTATTGATAACAGGTTTAGTAATGTTAGAGAAAAAATGCACACAGCAGACGTATGAACGACGGGGTTTGCGGGAAAGTTCTGCCGAGATACCGCGGCCCCGGAAATTTAGGGCAGCCGAAGGAACAGGGTGGGTTTTTAGTCAGTAGAAATCTGACACACCCTTCCGCTTGACCCAGAGCGGAAGAAGTCATTCGATGATTTTCCCACCCCAAAAAAAAAAAGACGTGTGAACGACCTCTATGCTTTAGTAATAAAGTTTACACTATCACTAGACCTTATAACGGGATATTTACTATGTGTATTTATTGTTTTGAGTTTCCGATAGTAAGGCACTGTTGCAAGCGCTATGTTGACGAATGAACTGAAGTCATTGCGGGTGGATGTTTATGAGCAGACGAATCGGTCTACCCTCTTCCTCGTTTGTTTTTTGTGATCGGCATAGCTACCACTGTCACATGTATCACTCAAAACCGTCTTTTGGTATATAATATCAATGCTCAAAACTTGATTCAGTTCCCGACACACAAAATACACGAGTCTACTTGCGGACTTTTAACCGTTTTATGTTTTAAAGATACTGTTTATGACCATATTAGTTTAAAAAAGTTATACTGTATAATTAATTATACTAATTAAGATTTTTTTATCCATAATTACTGATTTCAAATACTACGTTTAACTAAACGCGATCAGAAACAGACAACCATTGGAGTGTGTTACACATGACAATGCTTTGTCTGGAATTAATCTGATCATTGAACAATTTACTATGCGTACCTATTGAAAATCCAAATCAGAAGTAAAATTCTTCTGAAGCTGAGATGTTATTTATTATATACTTTATTGTAAACCTTACACAATAACAATGTTAAACAATTTGAAAAATTGCGTCTCGATATATAATTATGTAGTTATCCGTACTCTAGCGCCGACGTGGAAAGAACGGTCTATGTCATCATGCTCATTGTCACCAGCCCATATTCGTGCGGAATAGGAAAAATATATTTATTTAGTCAGAATAATTTTCAAATGCTCATTTCAACCAAACATAATGTTCTTGTATGCAAATTAAGCAGCATGCATTTAATTGCATCTGACACCTATATAAATACAATACGAACCGAAAATAAATAAAATATATCTTTTGATCACAATTCCGTATGTTAATGTGTGAACAATTACGGATTCTTACCACGAAAACCAATTTGCTGGTCAAGGCAACGGTCGAAAAAAAAAAAACGAAATGTTTCATTGCTGCCTACCCTCTCAAAGACTGAATATTAATAAAGGAAACATATTGACGACACGCAACGTTTGATTTCTGTTTTGAAAAATTTATTTATGTTTAAAAGTATTTTAAACCACAAATTATAATCTAAATGAACTGCCCTTGCCAAGCGTGGAGCGCGTTGTTCTATAGTGTCAGTGACTTTTAAACCTGTCACAGTTGCCGGGGTAGCGGGAATGTGATCTAAAGAGATACCGCGGCCCCGGAACTTAAGGCCACCTGAAGGAACAAGGTGAGTTTTTAGTCAGTAGCAGTCTGACACTCCCTTCCACTCCACCCAGAGCGGGAGAAGTATGATTTTCCCAACCAGAAAAAAAAAACCTGTGACAGTCCAGTTTAGTAGCCAGAGCAAAAATGTAAGTAGTAAGAGTTGCTTTTACAGGAAAAAATACTCAGTGTATCTAAATAATTGGAAATATCGCTAGTATACATATTTAATAAAGGTCGAGTTTACTGCTATTAACCGGAAATAAATAGAGATTATAAATACTGGCACTAATTAACACAAAATTGAAACCTCAGGCAGTTTACCACTAATTGTTAGATTATTAAGTAACTAAGTGTTAAATAATTACTATAGCAACAGAGTATCAATTAGCGCTGTAGGTAACTAATTTTGTGATTTATGCTCGTGAGTTGAGATGTTAATTAAATTATATCTTACGATTATGTTGATTCTGATATTACCGTGCCTAATCCTGTATACGCACAATCATCACTTAAAGACGGCCATAGCAACGTTGTTCAAAAATAACAGCCTCTGCTTCTCTCCAGCTAAAGCTTTATGAAGTGGTGACGCGAGGGCATCGCGTCAATTCAGGGAGACTACTCAAGTGAACTAACATTTTAAAAATGCTGATATGCACATATTTTTTCCTGCCTATATTTTCCTTATTCACTATTCAAACTCACTAGTCGTATCAAAAACACAGGTCAAGTGGCTTGGATAATCGTGAACGTTTTTCTAATTGGAACTTTTTAGTGATGAACTTCAAGGAAGGTCAGTGATCGGTTGCTGAAAAAACTCCTCTTAGATCTAAGTAAGGCACCACACAAGCACTAATATTTATCATTCTTTACAAAAAAAGAACAATAACATTAAATTAAAACACGCACTGCAGTTAAAAGAAACCAAGTTACTTTCTAGTGTGGAAGCGGATGGCAACAATTTTTTCTGTGTGAATTAAGTTTGTTTTCTTTTTCTTCTTTATATTATTAACCGGTATTTAGGGTATAACAGCGTGTGACACAGGTATCTAGGCCTTAAAATTTATGGGCTGTAGTTCACCATGTGGACCCGTTGCGGGTTGATAGATGTTACATGTCTTTGAATTTTTTGGTTCCAGAGCCAGTTTCTAAGCCGGTTTTCTCAGAATATTTTCCTTAAACAATTTGAGAGCAGTGATGATGATATAAATTATACAAAGCACAACCTGCAAATCACATGTCAGGCCCGGAGCCTCTGAGTCAGAAAGCAATAATAAAGGGTGAAAAAAATCACAAAGTAATTGAGCCGAACAAGTGACGTCACAAGCCCTCAGGTAGCGTAATCTGAACATGTAAATCTCGATCATGGTGATGTATTTGGTCGTCTTGATAACAGTGAGTGTTATTTTATTTTAGTTTTAATTTAAATCTCTTCGCTGGTTACCCCTTTTATTACATCCCTTGGTCACACGCGGCTAGAATGCATTTAGTTATTTTTAACCGACTTCTAAAAAAGAAGGAGGTTCTCAATTCGGATGCTTGTATTTTTTTTTTATGTTTGTCCGCGCATAACTCCACCGTTTGCCAACCGATTTAAAAAATTCTTATCTTGTTAGAAAGGGTATACTTCCCAAATGGTCCCATGAAAATTTTATCGAAATTGGACAAGCCATTTCTGAAAAATCAACAAAAGTAAAAAAAAAATTACGTTGATGATCTTTTCGCATTTTATTCTGCATTGCGTTTTTTGTTTGAGCATAACTCCGTCATTTACGAACCGATTTGGAAAATTCACTGACCCACTAAAAAGCACGAAAAAGAAACTTTTTTGCAAAAAATAAAACCGACTTCCATATCAAAACACTACAAAGCCAAAAATAATTTTAATTTCGGAAGGCGGTGTGAAAAAATAAAGAAAATACAAAACCAATAACACCGACTACCAAAATTAAAATTATTTTTGGCTTTGTAGTGTTTTCATATAGAAGTCGGTTTTATTTTTTGCAAAAAAGTTTTTGTGGGGTGAGATTTAATTGATAAGGAATAAAAGTTACGTTGTTAAATAAGTGTGCATTAAATATTGTGAATAGACAGCAAAGGGATACATTTGTCATCATGATTACATTGTTATAATGATTTATAATTGACACATGAATTAGTACATCAGAAATAAAGCTATGGAATAGTTATTGTACTTCGTATCTGCAATTATCCCAATTATGATTTGCAAAACTCGATTCGTCAATTCTTTAAAAATATAACCGTTGACCATGTCACTTTTCAAGGCAAGACAAGGATGGTATCATAACATAACATGCCCAGAAAAAAACAATAATATTATATTCACGCCACCAACAATAGTGGGTAAGCTTGAACGTAATTTTCAACGTATCCACAATAAAGGCTGGCAGGCAAATCCTCCATTTTTTTTTTCTTCAAAACACTCAAGTGACTCGGTGAATATTTTTTTTAAGATTTAAATGGAATAGTGGAGTTATGAGTATCGAGCGTAGTATTGCGTTCATTTTGAGCGCAGTTTTTTAAGTTACTTACAAACAAGGCTTTGCACTTGACGACCATTTGCAAATTAGATTCAATCGTTAAACGATTTTTAGTCATTTTTTCTATAGAACTTATACGGGGTATTAACCACGGTTGTACTTGTTTAGAGTATATGATATTTTGGCACAGTTGCAAATGCCATGATCACGGATGAGCGGCTATTTAGCCGCTCATCCGTGATCATGGCATTTATTATTATTATTATTTTTATTATTATTTATTATTTGTTATTATTTATTTATTTATACTTACCGTTGTTACCTTACCTTACCTATACCTATATTACTTATACCTATATTATTTTCTCTAATAGTTTACATTCCTGTCTATGAAGATAAGTTATATTCAAACAGTGAACAGAACTTATGAGCGTGTCTTTGCCACCCGCCTTATTACGATGCATCTCAACAGAAAACCGTGTTGTGTTTTTATTTTGGCAAGTTTAAATATAGAACGTATAATAGCAGATAAGTAATAACTTTTACATCTCTCATATTCGGTAAGTAGGTCCTTATTACCCCCAAATGGGGCTAGTAGGTAACCAATTAGCGCTCTAGGGTAATAATGTAGCTAGAAAAGCCCTAGGGCTGTAAGTAATTAAAAAAATCTCTTCACTCTTTCAAAAAGTTCGCGTACATCTAACCATCATACTGGCAATAGACATCATGCATTCAGCCCAATGACAAAAGAGGTCACTTCGCTATTCAGCCTTGTCTTCGTATGAGTATAATAGTCATCAATTTTAAATATCGAACGGCGAAACTCAATTTCGTTCTTGAAAAAAAAAAAATAATAAACAAAGATGAAAAAAGGCGGGAATAGAAAACTTTTACTTTAAAATGTTTTATTCTTGTAATGCCGGTTTTTTTCTACTTACCTCACAATCGAGATGTAAAGCAGAGTAGTTAGCTCGGGTGTAAGCATCAATTGCACCCTCGAACTATAGGCGCCGGCTGCAATTGATGCCTTACAGCCCTTGGCTACTAATCTACTATCAATTGTGCCAATTTTAAATGGGGCATTGGCATTGCTTTTTGAAGTGCTGTAAGTGGTTGACAAATGTTTAAATGTGGTTCAGTTTGACAATTTGGATGCAATGAGTGATACAGCTACTGTATTAAAATGATATAACATATATCGTTGTTTTAATGTATCTAGAAAAATTATGCAGGGAAATTACGAGCCTACCCATGAAGAAAAGCAATGACGCCGACACCTTCATTATTTCCTGTGCACTAGTTTTTTTTTTTAAATAAGAAATCGTATGTCAATTAGTAGGAATGACGGGGCTCAATAGGTTCATTGCCTGCTAGAGTTGCGGGAATATTCTAACGAGATACCGCGGCCCCGTACACAACGGCAACTCGCAGAACCGAGTGGGATTTAGTCAGTAGCAGCCAGACTCTTTCTTCCTTTCCATTCTTCAGAGCAGCAGGAGTTATTTGATGATTTCCCCCCGAAATAAAAAGAAGGTTAATATAAATAATGAATTAGCATATATTTATGGGATATTTCCCCAAATAAAAAGTATAGTAAGTTATAGAGGCATAAGGAATGATTATGAAAGACTTCTACTCAACCTAATAATATGACACACAACAACTTCCTGCTCACTATTTCTTACACCCTATTCAGTATCAAAATACTATAAAACAAAGACATACAAATAAATGGCCCCTTATTCCCCCGCCCGAATCTAATTCCACCAAAACGGATAGAAGCGAGCTCATGACATTCATCAAATGTATTGTTTGCCAAACTAAGGGGTATTGTTTGAGCGCCTTCCATACAAACTAATTCTGTGTTCTCGACGATATTTTGTGCATATGTGCCTATTCGGAGTTAAGCGTTGTGGAAGGAATGCTTTTATATAATTTTATTTTGGGCTAACCACGACACTTTTCACAATTCAAAAATTTCAAAATTTTTTATCATGTCTCTTTTATGGCATCCCACCTCTAACCTAACACTAAAAATAGATTCTTTAAAAAATCTTGAGAACGCAATGTTCTTGCTGTAAACAGCTTGCTCTTCCACATTGTAAAATAATTTAGCGCATAAATATCCTCATGAATTACACTTCATAACGTAATATAGGCAGTACGTCACGCCATGTTAGATCCATTACAAACGCTCTAAAAACTTTGAAGTCGAGAGAAAAATTCTTCGAAGACAATTTAGGTCACAGCTACGTTGGGACAAGGAGTATTAAATATTGAAGTAATCAGCACATTTGTATAGTCAATTAATTCCGTTCCCACTACTGGGGCACACTCAGTCCCTATTGCTGGATCTCAGGCGGACTTTTTGCTAATGGAAATTAAAACTTACAGTTACATTCCAAAAATACATATGTCAGTTCATACATATGTCAGTCAGTTACATTTCAAAAATACATATCATAATATGTAATGATCGTGGAAAATCATGCAACATCTGTGCTGAGTGTCATAATTTGTTTCAAACTGTAATTTGCAGATATATGAGTATGAAATTGCTTCTATCAAGATCTTTCTTCCGTTTTATTTTTATTGTGCAGTGCTTTGACAAAATTATAATATTTTGATAATAAATACTGCAATATTGAAAGTAAAACAGTTTCCTTAACAATATCAATTACGAGGAGTAAAACCAATACATTTTAGTATGATAACGTAGGCAACCATTCATACCAGATACCTCTTCACTTTTTGGCTAGACTACGATGTTGCAATTCTCAGATACATTTGTTCTAATTTTACAAACAAACGTAATACATAGTACTACAGTAAGCTCTCCATTTGTTTAAACTCTGTGACTCAAGCTATTATATTCCTTTGAATATGTGCTGGATAATGTTCGCTGTTCGTTTACTGTTTTATACTGATACTGTATATACTTGGCAGTAAAAGGCAATGGAATTATTCAATATATTTTTCATGGCTATGAACAAGAACAAACATAACTAGTTACCTACACCCCGCGTTTTCTTAATAGTTCGTGTTTCTATTGCCGTTACCGAAACAGTAAAAAGGGTTCCGTAGTAATACAAAGAACTCGACGCACTCGTGACTAAATAATAACAGCCGCACGGGTCGATCTTCAAGGGTAAGCAATGCTTGCCGAGGTCGGTCAATTTATAGATAGCAATAAAGACTGAAGATAGCAATAATGATTCCGATGGCAATTATTCTACAATATATTGCTTTTTTGATTGCTATTTGCCACTTGTTTATTTGTCGTTGATTGCGGTTCATATAACTTGTTTAGAATTTTCCATGTATATGAGTTATTACAAAATGTTGATGTGGTTAAGGGCTTGTAGCCGTAATCTTCTTACTTCTTACTGAATTATTGTATTTATTTTGCAAATTAGTTATTAAATAACACTTTTATACGTTATTATTTTTTCGTAAATTTAAACTACATAGATGAGACAGGTGTTTTCTAACTGATAATCTTGAAAAGAAACACCGAAAGTCCAATCAATTCATGTATGTTTATGGAAATCTTTTAAGGTAATAAGCATACAAATTCAAGCGAATCTGTCCAGACAGTGCAAGTATTTATCAGGTATCGTGCAGTTAATATGACGAACCAAATCCGTCGGCACGTAAATTTTCTTATATATAATTTTCAATTTTCCACGCATGTCTCTAAGAGCATTCAGCACTAGTAACGAGGTGTCTGTTTTCCTGATAGCTATACCTAACCAAGGACCCATGTTGCCTACTGGAGCTGCAGGAAGGTTCTTACGATATACCGTGGTCCCGGAATGCAAAGGCCACTGAAATAACAGGGTAGGTTTTTAACTCGTTTCCGCTAAGTCCAGAGCGAGAGTAGAGTCATTTGATAAAAACATTTTCTGAAGAAAAAAGCCATTTGAAAATTCAAAAGTGCAAAATCGTACGTAATCGTCAGAATACTTTAACGAACGTAGGTAACACACTAGTGCTAATACCGATGCTCTGAAACTTTATAATCTGCTGTTACATCGTAATCCCAGATATGCATAAGTTAGTACGTTCCACTTTCATAACTCTAAAGTTCAACTGCCTACATGATGGTTCCGTTCTAAAACTTAAACGTAGGGCTTATATTGTTAACCTTGATGGCTGAGAAAATGGAGAATTTTAATACGATGATGTGAGGTATTTTTTAATGGAGCTAAACATTTCATATATCCATATGTGTAGTCATCCATCAAATCAATTCTGAACTTCAACTAAACACAAATGCTCCGACTGCATCAAACTGCTTGAAAATTGTTTATTTTTTTTTTTCAGATTTACCTTTTTAATTTTCATTTCAACCCTTTCATACTAGACGTTGAGTTTTATTATTTACATTTTATCACAAACACAAGGGAGAGCAACGACCTAGAGAGGTACTTTTTTTATTTTATCGTGGTAAAATTATCAAATAAGTCCTCCCACCCCGGGCAGGGTGGGAGGGACTGTCAGACTTTTACTGACTAAAATGCACGGTGTTCCTTCAATAACCCTTTACGTACCGGGGTCACGGTAACGGGATGAGTCCCACGACCCCGGCAGGCTTCGGCCCTCTACGGGGGGCCTCGTCATATTGCTGACGCTCTTTGAGGCGCGCGTGGAACACGACGCGCCGTCGACCCGGGCATGGTCCATGGTCGGACAGCGAGTTGCCCTTTACTCGCTGTCCGCATGCCCGCGCCTACGGTGGCCGGAGATCGTCGGCCGACGTCCGACGCCGTGGGCGTCTACCACTGCGGCTGGGCTGGAGGGAGGACGCCATCCTCTCCCTCTCGCGGCCCGCCTCCTCCTTCGGAAGCATGACTGCTTCGCAGAAGGAGGCGACCGCTTCCCACTCCCTCTCGGCTCGCAGCATGGCCTCGACCAATGCCGGGCACGAGAGGTCTCCGCCTATTGCCGCCGTGAGGACACGTCGGTGCTCTGCCCAAGCGGGGCAGTCCTGCACCGTGTGCTCGACTGTGTCCTCAGGGCGACCCTCGCAGTGGTGACACCCAGGCGTTTCCTCCTTTCCCATCAGACACAGGTACCTCCCGAAACTTCCGTGTCCGGTGAGGACCTGCGTCATGCGGTAGGTCAGAACGCCGTGACGCCGATCTAGCCATTCCTCAAAGAGGGGTCTTACCGCCGCAATTGCGGCGTGCCCGACCTAGAGAGGTACTAAGGATACTTCTGTAAGAAGCATGAACTATACATCATGAGAAATCAAAAAAATTATCGCCTAATAACTCGAACCTCGGTTTCGTCTCAAATAGAATATAATTAATGTTTTTACAAAGAGGGTGAGGTCACATCCCCTTTCGTTCCTAATTTAGGCGTGTAGGTACTCGCGGTTTGTGTGTTGAAGCATGAAATTCTATGAAAGGGAAAATAAAGATCGTATTTTGTTTTGAATTTGAGTGAATGAGGGTAGTTAGAGAGGTGAGTTTTCGGAAAATTAGGGTCGGGAAAAAGTTATTTCTAAGTGACCCATTTGTTTCCTTTATTATTTTCTAGTGCCACCTAACACTAAAGCGTATTTATAACATTGCCAAATAAATGCGCAGAGTACTTACATTATGACGTTAACCAGCTGGTCTTTATTTTTTGTTTTTGTTTATAACCGATGAAAAAAAACGGAGGAGGTTATCAAGTCGACGCGTATATTTTTTTTTTATGTATGATCACCGATTACTTGAAGACGGCTGAACCGATTTGGAATTTTTTTTTTGTTTGAATGGGTATATAATATATACTTCGAAATCGGTCCCATTGTCACCAAGTCAAGATCTAATGATGGGATCCTGGAGAAATCGAGGGAACTCTTCAAATATTATAGGCAAACCTATAGTGATTTGAGTATTTTTTATAGCAACTTGTGTAGTTGCATTCGAAAATCACAAACCAAAAACGTTTTTATATGATACGATTATACTTCTGATTTTTATTGTATTATTTAGACCCAGACCACAAAAAAAAATCCCGGTTTCGCATGATTTTTTACGATACCCCTAGAGTGAAAATCCTTTTTTTATTAAATTAATTATCCATTTGAAAATCTAAGAAGATCATGTAAAATAATGATATGAAATCGGAGCAATAACAAAGACTGCCTCTCCGACCATTACTTTCATTGAAGGCATTACTTTAATTTCAAGCTACCTCTTATGCCCCACCAACTTAGCTTTGAGCTTAACTCTCCGTAAGCACTGAACTGAACAATTGAATTAATTAAATCTTTTGCTATTCGTGAAAATACCAGCTTTCATTTAAATAATCCTTAAATATGTGTTTTTGTTTTTCGTTAAATGGCAATGGTAATTACCCTATTTAAAAATTATTCAATTAAGAATCTAACCCACGTGGTAGATCACTATCTATTTACTCTCGTAGCAGCAATGGGAACGGTGTAGGCTGAATTATTACTATTATTATACGAGTCTAGGTACTAAAACGCAAGTTAACCTAAGCAACTGAGTGTTATTTTTAAACTTACTTAAAAATATATTTCTTTTAACTTAAAAATATATTTTTTAACCTGAGCTCCTGAGTTTTATTTTTAAACTTACTTACGACAAGAACTAACTATAGGCAAAACTCATACATGGTTAGGTCGAGCCGTGTGTGCAATGCGTCTTGCCAGGAGGTTGATATCGACATCTACATTTCATACTAGCATGTCGTTGAAGAAGACTCTATGTGTGCATTTCTTTGAAAATATTTAAGTTTTTTTTTAACAATTTGTATTTATTTATATATTTTTTTCTCTCTGTATCTCAATATATAGTTATTAGTAAAAACTTGTAATTGGCCATATTTTATTTATTATCCTTGTTATTTTCTCTGTCTAGCTGTAAGTTTTCCAAACATAATACAATAAAATAAGTTGATTAGTACAGAAGGCCTTACGCATAAGTTTGGGGTCGCGTGAATATAGGCACTTTTTTAGGGGATAAAATGAGTATTTTAAGAAATCCAAGCCATACTCTTGACTTTCACCTGGGCATACACCAGTTAGAAACTAAAAAAATATATAAACTTTGTCGTCACTTATAAAAGACAGTAAAGAAACCATAAACACGATCAATACCTCATCAAAGACAAACATAAAACAGACTCGTAAGTAAAAATTTAATAAAAATACGCCTCTTACGACCCTTAAACGTCTGGTCACGTAAATGTTCTTTAAAAACGTTGTCCTTAGGAGCTCGAGCGCGGCATACCAATACCCAGCCAAGATACATAGACTTGTGTCATGGTGTAAAATATTGGGGACATAAAACAAAGATGGAGAGACAATGTTTAACTGGGCACCCCGCCCAGTTAAACATTGTCGCCGAAAATGATGAGAAAGACGTGTGTGTGAAGTAAAGTGAACTTTAAGGACGGCTGGTAAAAATGCCTTAGGTATTAAAACTAAATATGTGTTTAGATCCAAATACTCTTAGGGCTGAAAGCCGACAACGCCAAATAAGCAACAGATGCCTTTAAAACATGGTACAAACGACTCAAGCAAAGCTGCGGACAACTGCAACTACAACTAGTAATATTATACGTTAATTGATATTATATTTTAGTTGACACGTGATTGGTTGAAAGTTTTATGAAAACAGTAGTTTTGTTAATCCCATAGCTCCTCACTAAACTCTCTAAAGTAGGCCAGACTAAATGGTTTTCGCTTGAAGATGTTTTTGAACATTCGGGCTATACGAAAAAAATAAGGTTAAGTAAATATATCCCCATCTATGATGACTTTTAAAAACTACAAATTTTTTAATGATGAGTGGCTTACGTCTGGTCACTATCTCATATCGTAAGCGATGATGTGGTCGAAGATGAAGCACGCTTATCTAGAAGTAACCCATTCAAGTTTGACTTATATAAGCATATAAAACTGAAGCAAAATAACTTAACAAAAAAAGCCGCATCATGTCTTTACACGAGTCGACATCCCCTTCTATCAGATAGAAATGTATACTTATTTCACCTTATTTTATTTGCGAAACATCACACCGTGACCACAGAACAAATCGCTCAAGACTTATCGGTTTCCCGTCGCGAGGAATTAGCGGTATTTGAACATGGGCACTTCCAGACCAGTGAATTCTTAGACACGAGGATTAACATCAGGGCTATTTTAAATTATAATGTGGTCCTTTTCTGTTTTTATATAAAGGACTAATACTCACACGGGGCTTCGGTCCCGTGGATTCTATAACGGTAAAAACATAACTCTCCGTTTTTGCAGTCGCGTAAAAAGTAGCCTATAACCTTCCTCAAGCTTCAAGCTACTTCTATACCAAATTGCATCCAAATCCACTAGGTACTTTCGAAGATTAGCGCGTTCAAGCAAACAAACAAACAAACAAACTTTTCCGCTTTATAATATTAGTATAGATGAGCTCGAACCTGCATCGAAGAGAGGAGCACAAAGCTAAATGATAATAATCGCACGGTTCGATCTACAAAATGCGTCTAAGCAATGCGTGCCAAGGTCGGCCCGTGGATGGGTGACCATCTTAACATATCGAGACTCCGTCTTAACGTAATTTCCGAAGCTCCGTGCCTCATTAGTCCCAGCTGACATTTATACATCTTTGTTAGTCGTTACGGGTGTCACAAGCCAGAAAATCTGCCCTAGTCCAGCATCCATCTAGGGTATTATCCAGTTTCTGGGTTGTGGAGGTCAGATAGGCAGTCGAGCCATCTAAAATACTATACCAGCTGCATACGGTTTGACTGACCCTAAAATAGTCAGGAAATGCCTAAGTAGATGATGTAGTTTCTAGCTATAGGGATGCAGGGTTGCTTGACCTGTTTGTTCATGTTATTTGGGCTGCCATGAAAAATCTTCTGCGCGTTCTAATTTGAGCGAAGGGTATCAGAGCGTGTGATGTGACGGAATTGCGTCAGTGTAAAGGAATGCAGATGAACACTAGTATTTTATACAGGATGACTGCTATCTCACCTCTGCATTCCATTTTGCCAAGATTACTTCAAAAGAGACTTTTGAACTCTGAGTATGTTATGATGCTTCTTCTCGAGGTAGTCAGCTAGGAAACCCCGGCCGTATCTACTTCAAACCGACCAAAAATGTTGACTTTTAAAGTATTATTTTTAACCAATTCTCAAAATAAATATAATTTATCACTTTTTTTGCAGCTATTTCACAGCATAATTAAGATTTTGAATTGCAGAGGTTTCTAGACAAAAGTTTGGACTAGTGAAAGGTTCTAATTTAGGTCAACATCACTCATAGTGTTCGAACAAAGGGTTGGTCCAATCTAAAAGATACGCTTCGGGTCCTATTCTATGTTTTGGTAGCACAAATTGGGGGCACGTTTTTACACAATTCAGTTCAATTTCACAAATATCCAGAACCGGAACAAAGATTGATCTAGTCAAATATTTAATCTAACGTGGGTATAGAATCCGCGACACGCAGCACAGTAGCCAATCTCTCAATCACTGCACCAACAGAGCAAAAAAATACTTTTCGTAACAGTATATAACAGTGCCAATAAAATATTATATTATATAATTAATAATAATATTATATTATGTTTATAGGGTTCCGTAAGCAAAGGGTAAGAACGGGATCAACAACAATTCAAACGGTGTGTATTTTCATTTTCATTAAGTCAGGATACACTTATGTCAAGTCACACTTTTGAAATACCTAACTCCTTAGTATACCCGTTCATCTTAGTATTAAAAGAACTATCACAGGAAGAGGTAACTAACAGGTATAAATTCTTGGAAAACGTAGGTATTCTAATAATTTCAGTCTGTTGGTGGCTCAGTTAAAAGGTTTCCTTACACACACAGATTCCCATCCGTATTCGTACAGCTTCTGCAGCTATTTACCCATGAGAGCATATTCTAACGTGACAATACGATCACCCATCAACGGATTGACCTCCACAAGCGTCAACAATCAACTTATACTGTTCGTAAAGCTGGGACATAGGCTTCCTCTCTACTTGTGAAAATGGCTCGTAATCTACCACACGTGCCCAGCATAGTTTTACTTTTGACGAACGAGCACACAGCACCGCACTGAGATAGGGTCCCGTACAAACTAATGGTATGTACGTTTAATTTAAACCACTAGCTCACAATAAGATAAGCGATGATTAATCGAAAAAAAAATAGTAATTCCTAACACAAAAAAACGCAATATATGTTATAACAATTAAAACCGTTAATACACAATCCAACTTAAAACCGAAAACTCTGTCGTCATAACCTTGAACGTAACCAAAGCATGAATATAAACCCTCATCGCTCAAAAATTAACATTTACCCAACTGTCCCTTCTATTTACAAAGAAATTAATTAAAGTAACTAATTTATTTTGAATATTGCTCCTCTGGTCCTATTTTAATTGCTTTTACACTTTATTCGTGATAATTTGTAGGTGTTCCTCCGCTGTTATTATTTATGAGAGGGCACTCTTTGTGATAAGGATTGTAATTTGAATGAATTTAGCCTTGTCATAAACCTTTTTCTATGTGAGTAATGACAACACGGTTGGCACAATGTTTGAGCGATATGTCGGCACAGTGATTGCTGCGAGGCTTTTCGTGGATTCTATTCCCACACAGGGTAAACGTCTGTATGGTCTTCCAACTCCAACTCAGAAATATTTTATTTCATAAATGGCTATAATTATCGACTCTTATAAAATGTCAGAAGCCAGTGCATGGTTCAAATTAGTCTATTCCTATGGAGAAAAACCGGCAAGAAACTCCATGGTTATTCTTTTTAAATATTAATACATTTTCACAATGTCACCATAATATAGTTTCATACAAACCTACAAAAATCCGGATCTAAGTGCTTGTAATGCACTTATGATACAGAAGAAATTCCTGGTGTGAGGCATTACGGATTGTATGGACTTGAAATAGACCTTAAAATAAAACGGATTGTCGCGGCCTCCATATGGGGTTTCAACCAGAATTATATTTGATACGTGACCATCAAGTTACGTAAACTCTCGTAGGTACATTAACTACACATAACCCAATCTGAAAGTTAAGTAATTCATTTTACTAACTTTTGGTACCCTTAATTAGTTCACTAACTGACCCTAATATAGTCGGTTTCACTTTGGTTGAACAGATTTTTTATAGTAGGATGTGGAAATATATTTTTCTAAATGTGCCTCAGAATGCATACATTTTCAATTCATATATTTCTTGGCTTTTTAATGATAAAAATACTCATCCTAATATATGATACATAAATTGTTTTTGGCCTAATTTTCAGCCACGGAAATACCGTTTACAGACGCATTAAGTAAGATTTCACGTGTTTGCCTGATTAGTCTGGGTTTAAGGTGCTACACAAATCATGAGTTGAGTATATGTGGTCGATGAATAGGCGATGGAACCCTCTTAGATCAGCGAGCTGATACCAGTGGGGTGTGTGCATGAATTTGAAAAGATGAGCCAAGGTCTGCGGAAAGACGTCACGTCTAAGACGCTGTGAAGAATATCTCTATCTACATACATACTTCATTGTTCTAAATCATGATTATCACATTACTTGTTGCATATTTATTATAATTTATATATTTTAGATCGTAATCTCAGAAACTGTGATTAAAATTGTTTGTGCAAAGTCAAATAGAAATAAAAAGTATTTTTTTTTTCTCTATTTGACTTTAAGAAGGTTTACTAAAAAGCAGTTAACAGACAGCTCAAAAACAACATAAAATATCTGTGCTACGGATAGTCAAGACTTATGGATAATCTAGAGTTAGATAGATCAAGTGGAAATTTATTTATATATTGACATAAGTTTTACAATAACATCATAGGAATCTGTAACACTTGCGCTAGTATACACTGTGTTCCAGGTGTTACTGTCTTTCCCTTAATATATAGTGGCAATATTCTTATAACGTAAACGCACCTATTACCGCCAGTTTAAGCCAAGTTCACATTTATGTGCAAAAAATAAGCACATGCTTAATAACTGGTATCATTTTTTATTTTTATTCAAGTACTGTAACTACCGATCTTGTCAGTCAGATATAGAAACAATTCGAAAAAATGAAAAATATATTTAAAAAAAAATATAAATTGATGAAAAGGGCTATGTTCCTATTACCGACTCAAACCATGGGTGTGTTCCTATTACCGTTTTTGTGGCACCTATTACCGACCGCTAAAAGAACAGAACAAATTCAGTCAAATAAAAATGCTCGTGTGGGTTTAATTCTTTAGAATACAGAATGTTATAATTATAATCAGCCTTTAATCAGTCTTAAGAGATATGCTTCATAATATGAATTACATATTGAAATATAACAGTGAATCCAGTCTATTAAATGGCGTTCTTCGTGCTTGGTGAAGACAGGTTGAACCCCACAATTTTCATTAGAGTACTTGACTGACTGACTCTTGTCACGAAGAGTTGTTCTAGGAATCCCAAATCTCTTTGAGGTTTCATAGATACTTGCTCCATTATCGATGAGCCATCAATGCAGAGTCAAGTTGATTAGCTGTATATTACGTACGTTTTAATCGTTCCATGTTTCTGAATCAAAATTTACCTAGTCGAATATACTAAACTACTAAAACTTTGCTTAGCAGTGGGTTAAGAATTATAGTAAGTGGAAGTCAATAGGTGATTTTTAATAATAGTTTTTAATGAAAAATGAATTACAGTTTTATATAAAATATTTTAAATTGTTTTTACGGTTAGAATTCATTTATTTCTAAAGATTACAAATCACTTATACAGAAATAAATACTTAAGATTACTTAATTTGTAAAACATTTGCGTTGTCCAGGAGTAGTACGAACTTATTGTGAATGATTTATATAATATACAAAATATGAAGGTACTTTTAAAAGTTTCACAAGTTAATTGTATTGCCTACCGCCGCCGCGCGTCGCGCTGTCGCGGCCGCCGTGCGATGACACATTATGTTAGCGAAATAAGGACTGGTTTACACTGGGTGCAAAATTAATTTTGTCCATTAATTAATTATTTTTGGTATTACCTTTTAAGATGTAGCATTTTAATAATTTTTTAAATAGAAATAAAGACTGTGTATTTTTTATATCTTTTGGTAGAGAGTTATAAAGTTTTGCTCCCTCATAGATTATTGTTTTCTTTCCGTAATTAGTTCTAGTACTAGGAATGTGTAAGTCATGTGAATGTAATTTGTGTGTGTATGTCTTTAGAAATAATTTTGCGAACTAAAATACATGTGTTATATAAATATATATTAGAAATTTTGAATAGTTTGGTTTCTTTGTAGATTTGGTGAGTGAGGGTCAGATAGTGGTAATGAAAAAGGACTTTTATAATTTTGTTTTGCGCTCTTTGTAGCTTTTCTAAATTAGTTTTAGCTGCTGAACCCCACACTTCTATTAGATAATCGATATGAGGTTTAAGCAATGAATTATATATAGTGTGGCGGACTTTAAGAGGTAAACATCTGACGATTCGACGTAAAACCCCTATTAGGCTTGATATTTTAGAATAGATTTTCTATATGTGTGGTTTCCAAGTAAGTTGATTATCTAAAATAAGTCCAAGATATTTCTCTTTGTTAACTTTATTTAAATTGACTCCATTAATACTAAGAGGTTTGTGATTTGAGACTCTTTTATTTTTAGCGGCGAATATTATATAGTTTGTTTTCGATGCATTGATAGTTAGTAAATTATTTAGAAACCATCTTTCCAATATGACGAGATCCTCTTGTGCATCTTGTATTATTGAGTCAATGGAGTGGCCAAAATAAAAAAGGCAAGTATCATCAGCATACAAAGAAATATGCCCCTTCAGGCCTATCTTGTCAATGTTATTAATGTAGATTTGGAATAGAAGGGGTCCACAGATTGAGCCCTGAGGCACACCACAGTTGATTACCTTAGGCGTACTAACATTGTCACCAATCTTGACGACCTGCCGGCGCACAGTGGTCCGGATTTTCAAAATGATGGACTTACGATCGAATATGGTTATTTCACTAAATAAAAAATGGGATCGAATAGTATATATAACGCTGATCAATATTTATTCCTAAAATTTTTCGATAAAATTGCTCCTTCACGGCAAAAAAAAATATTGAAAAAAAAATGTATGGGAGAAAATCTATTTTAATTTTTTTCTCCGGCTAGTATCAAAGTATAGCAACCAAACCTTATATTCTAGTAAGTACTTGTTGCTCTTAATACGACGACATATAATTTGCTTGCGTATCCCTGCGGCCTTGGCGCCTACGATGATTCAAAGTTTCAAATTTTTATGTTGTATTTTCTAATGGCTATTAACGAGTTTTACAATTAAGAACTAAAAATATTTTTTTTTCAATACAATAAGAATAAGAAAATATAAATTTAGGCATTTGGTAGGCATTTCATTTATAAAACAATAATAAAATTTTGACTTTTTGAAAACTTGATGCATGTAATTGAAGACAGTCAAGTGCTGACGATGGCTATCTATACCTAAATGATTAAAAGTATTACTATAATAAAATAATAATTAACCCCCACCACCAAAGGGTGGTAGGGATAATATCGACACGCTGATTGGTTGTTGAACGCAGCGGTACTAATTATATCAGTCACTACTTGCGAACTTGTGTTTGTTATAAATATGTGTGCAGGTAACAATTAAGGGCACCCCACCATCGGTCGCGTCTCTTGCTTCAGACGACCCTATCGCGCTCACCAGCGATCTCACGACTCTCTTTGGCCTGAGTGACTCCGTCTTACTAGCGGGCGATCTCAACGCCAAACACCCCGCTTGGAACAGCAACACGACAAATGCCAGAGGCAGAATCGTGTATAACCTAGGCGCGACCCTAAACTATGACGTCATCGCTCCGATGACTCCCACCCACTACCCACACGACTACAACCATAGGCCCGATGTCCTCGATGTGGCGCTCCTAAAGAATGTAAACCTCCATTTACACTCCATAGAAGCGCTTCACGAACTCAACTCGGATCACCGTCCCGTTATCCTACACCTAGGTTCCCGCTCGGGTAACCATGATCCTACCCAACCTCCTCCGACCCAATTGATCACCGACTGGAGGAAAGTAAGTGAAAAACTGAAATCCACCACGTCGCCTCACTTGGACACCATTCCTGACCACATAGTCTCAGTCGCTGACACGACGGCGGCGATCGACTCGCTTACAGATCACGTACAATCCGTCCTGAACGATTGTTCAAGGGAAGTTCCAGTAGCGGTAGACCACCGCTGGAAACTCCCGGACGATGTACGGAATCTGATAACCGAGAAGAACGCAGCCATCCATGCGTACAGCGCTTTTCCCTGCGCCGCAAACAAAGCTCACATGCGCAACTTACAGCGTGCTGTAAGGAAACGCATTGCCGAGCAGCGTAATGCGAGCTGGGACAAGATGCTGAGCGAACTTGAGCCCACCCATCTTGCCTTCTGGCAGCTTCAGAGGAAGTTACGATCCACTGAAGAGGCCACAATGCCTCCTCTCATTCGTCCCGATAAGAGTGTCGCCTTCGACAACTCTGAAAAAGCAGAATGCCTAGCCGACAGCCTAGAGTCCCAGTGTTCTCCCAGCTCTCAACCAGTAGACCAAGCCCACCTCGATATGGTGAACGCCGAAGTCGAACGTAGAACTTCCCTTCCGCCCGTCGAAGATCCCGATAATCCATTGGCCCCCATCACTCCTGATGAGGTCCAGGATATCATTAAAAGTCTCCAACCGCGAAAAGCCCCTGGCTCCGACGGCATCACTAATAGGGTTTTCAAACTTTTCCCCGCCCAGCTTATAGTGCTAATGACTGCCATCTTCAATGGCGCATTGAGCAATAATATGTTCCCCGCAACCTGGAAACAGGCCACCGTCATAGGTATTCCCAAACCAGGCAAGCCCAAGTCTGACCCGTCTAGCTACCGTCCCATTAGCTTACTCAACGTCCTCGGTAAAATCTATGAACAGGCTTATATACAAGCGGCTCAAAGACTTTGCCGAAGCAAAGAGTCTTATACCCAATGAGCAGTTTGGATTTAGAACCGAACACTCATGTATCCAACAAGTCCACCGCATCATAGAACACGTCAGCGCCGGCTTCCAACGGGGCGCAATAACGGGAGCCTTATTCTTCGACATAGCGAAAGCGTTCGACAAAGTCTGGCACAATGGCTTAATCTATAAGCTATACCAACTCGGCGTGCCTGACCGTCTCGTGCTCATCCTACGGGACTTTTTATCGAATCGCACCTTTCGTTACCGAATTGAGGGGGAGCTTTCCTCCCCCCATCCCATTCGCGCAGGAGTTCCTCAAGGCTCCGTACTATCCCCCCTCGTTTTCACGCTATTCACTAGCGATATCCCCAAGCATAAAAATACTCAGCTAGCCCTATTTGCCGACGATACGGCTATCTATTATACCGGTCTTAAACCCGATGCCATCGCTCGCACTCTCCAAACTTCCGCAAACACTCTGGCCAAGTGGTTCCGGAAATGGAGAATCGAAGTCAATCCAGACAAAAGCCAGGCAGTCCTCTTTTCTAAGCCGCGGATAAACCCACCCTCCCCCCGTCCGATTACCATGTACGGCAAGCCGATCCCCTGGGAAAAGCAAGCCAAATACTTAGGCGTGGTCCTCGATAAACACCTTTCCTTCGCTGAGCACATAAAGCAGGCACGTTCGCGTGCCGCTTTCGCTCTAGGTAGGCTCCACTTCATTCTTAGCTCCCGCAGCAAGTTATCACTCAGGTGCAAGCTGCGTATTTTCACCGCGGTCATCCGTCCCATCATGACCTACGCCTGCGTTGTTTTCGCACACGCAAAGCCCTACCTCCTCCACAAGATGCAGACCCTTCAAAACCGATTCCTCCGTAGAGTCACGGGAGCCCCCTTTTATGTTCGAAATGAGCTTCTTCACGTAGACCTCAAGATGCCCACCATCCAGCAGTTCATGAAACGTGTCTCCAAGCGTTTCTTTGATACTGCAATCCAACATAGGAATCCCCTTATCGTATCGGCCGCCCAATACGAACCCTCGCGTATCTCTAAGATTCGCCGACCAAGGCATACCCTTGTCACTCCCGATGACGCAATCACTCTGCTCCAAGAGAGCCGTAGGGAAACAAGTACAGTGGCACACAAACACAAAAACCGACCGTCCTTCCGTCCTCGCCGCCGAGGCCCGCCGCGACGTCCCCGTAATAGTCCGCCCCGACCCTTGCCAGAGCCAGCCCGCGACGCCGAGCCAGTAGCTTTAAATTCCCTTATTAATAATAAAAATGATATGATCCAGCCTGTCCCTAGCTGCCCTCCCACTGCGACGCCCTAAGCCGAGGTCCGTACCCCACAGGGGGTGCCCTTAGCGTGTAGTCGCCTAGTTTGTAAGTTTTCTAATAAGCCCTGGCTGGAGGCTTTAATTAATTTATTAATTAAGGCAACCACAGGCAAGCCCGGTTAAGCAGCCGACAACCTCAGAGGTTGACCTGCGAGATGCCACACACAAAAAAAAAAAAAAAACAATTAAGGGCACTTGTTTCTCAACCCTTGAGGAAGCAACATCATTATCCGTGCTGTGTGAAAGTTTTGTGAGTTTCCTTATGGCTGCATTTGTTACGAATTTAGATATTTTTATGTTCCTTCGTGGTGAAGGAGACATGAAAAATTGGACACGACTGTATGAAGCTATTATTGTGCGCATCCCAGTTAAAATATGTTCAGAAGATTCAGAAGTAATTAAGACCTTTTTAAAAAACATATGAGTCGCAGATGGGCAAGTGCTTCCAGAAATCAGAAGATGTTCATGAATAAATATGCTGAGTGGTTACAATCAAATATTAGTTGGCCAAATTGCACTACAGTGAATTTATCAGAAATTTTTCTAGCTCAAGATGAAGTTATCGAAAACATATCGTCAGACATTACGAGTACTTCCGTTGATATCTATACTGTAGCAGCTATGATTCCGTCCACATCAACTGTGGGCACATCTATGGATTTAGTTCAGATTAGGAAACCGTTTGTTGGCCTGGGCAACAAACAAAAGAAAAGACGTTCAGGGTCTCTTCTGGAATACTCACCGAAAGAACTCACTTTCGCATTAGTCACAAGACTTAAGAGAGAGACAGAAAAGAAGAATGACTTTGCTAATATATTACTTTTACTTTGATCACATAACGAAAAACCCTGATAGTGTTGCGATTGCTCAAACCACTTTGTTTAAAAAGAAAGTAAGCAAAAAATCTTTAGACGAAGATCACGCTCTAGGTCTTTATACATCTTTGAATCTGTCAAAGTGGAAATATTTGTGTTTAAGGAAAGTGCTGATAGATTGTGAAGTTTCAGTTTTACCATCGTATCACAAACTCATTGAAGCTAAGAAAAGATGCTATCCAAGCGATTTAGAAATTACTGAGAGAGGAGCTAAAGTGAAGATTCAAGCCCTACTGGATCTGACAGTCCAGAAGATTCTTCATATTACTGGTACCCAAGTTGATTCGTCAAATGAAGGGTTGAAGTTAATCAGTAAATGGGGTTTCGATGGAGTTTCTTCTCAAAGCACCTACAAGCAAAGAAGTGAAGATGTAAACTTCAGTGATTCATCGGTATTTATGTCAAGTCTTGTCCCTCTTAAATTAGTTTCTAATAATATCACCATATGGGAAAACTCCACACATTCTTCAACCCATTATTGTAGGCCTATTAAGTTTGAATTTTGTGAAGAGACAGTAGAATATATCAAGCAAGAAGAAGCTTCATTGAAATAAGAAATAGATAATATTGGTCCTACAAAGTGTGCCGGGCTGGAGATTAATCACGACCTTCATATGACAATGATCGACGGAAAAGTGGCCACTATTATAACTGATACTTCATCTGCATCTGCCTGCAATATTTGCTTTGCTAAGCCGACTGAGATGAACAAGCTGTTTGAAGTATTTTCAAGACCTGTACGAGAAAATGTTTATAAATAATAATATGGACTTTCTACTCTTCATATGTAGATTCGTTGTATGGAGTATATTCTGCATATATCATACAACATGGTCTTTAAAATGTGGGCTGCAAGAGGTGCTAACAAGGAACTAAAAGCTGCGAAAAAACACAAGAAGAATTCAAGCAGCAAATGGGAATTCTTGTAGATTTTGTTAAGCAAGGCTTTGGAACCACAAACGTCTGAAATACAGCCAGAAGGTTTTTTAGAGATTATGAGAAATCTGCCGAAATTAACAATATTGATAAAGACCTACTAAAGCATTTCGCGGCTATTCTTCAAACAATTTCATCTGGATGTGCCATAGATATTGAAAAATTTAGAACGTATTGTCGAGATACAGCTGAGATGTTTGTTCATCTATACCCGTGGTTTATATGCCCGCAAGTGTGAACAAGCTGCTCATACATCATATATTCGAAGAGTTTGTGAAAATCACTCAAGAAAATTTAACAGAATGAAGACCAACGAAGACTTGTTGCATAATTTTTTAATTAGTTCGGACCCATATTTATCCCATATTCGACCAAAATACAACAATTCAAAACATTTCGATTTTTTTCGGATGTTAAAGAGCTTTTGCTGTTGCCTGAGGTAACAACAGAAGAAACTGAAAATATGGACGATCCATTAGCGTAATAGCGTGACAAATTTAGTGATATTATTATTGTTTGAATTGAGTTAGTAAGATAAGTCGTTAATTAAAATAGTCTTTATCAGGACTGCATAAAATAGTCCTTTTCAGGACTACTTAAAATAGTCCTCTTCAAGACTTCTAAAAATAGCCCTTTTCAGGACTTTATCCATTTCTAACCGTTTCTTTTAAGATGAATCGTCAAAAACATTAAGAAAAAACCGACTTAAAAATTTGAAATTTTGAATCATCATAGGCGCCAAGGCCGCAGGGATACGTAAGCAAATTATATGTTGTCGTATTAAGGGCAACAAGTACTTACTAGAATATAAGGTTTGGTTGCTATACTTTGATACTAGCCGGAGAAAAAAAATAAAATAGATTTTCTCCCATACATTTTTTTTTTCAATATTTTTTTTTTTGCCGTGAAGGAGCAATTTTATCGAAAAATTGTGGTAATAAATATTGATCAGCGTTATATATACTATTCGATCCCATTTTTTATTTAGTGAAATAACCATATTCGATCGTAAGTCCATCATTTTGAAAATCCGGACCACTGTGCGGCGTCCTTGAAGATACGATTCAAAAATTTTTAAAGCATTTCCAGTTATACCGATTGATTCAAGTTTATTCATTAACAAGCTATGACTAACGGTATCAAATGCCTTTTTTAGGTCAATAAAGACACCTAAAGCAATGTGTTTTAATGTTAATTACATTATATTTACCTACTAGGCAAAAAAAAAATAAAAATAATTACTAACACACTATCCATAAAAACTAAAAAAAACATACAGACGAATTGAGAACCTCATTCTTTTTGAAGTCGGTTAAAAAGTACAGGTACATCGGTAATAGGTTCTATTGAAGAAATTCTGTATAACCTATTACCGACCCAATGAAATGAATATGTATTGAGTAAATGTATTGTTTTTTAGAATATTTGTATGATTATGCAGGTGCCAGTAGCTATGCTAATTTTATTTTAATGGTATTTTAACTATAAAAATACAATATTAGAGAATTGTACATCCTACATTCATCAAAACATTTACATAAGAATAAACTTGATTTTCACAGTATCGATACTCTTATTATGTATGGCGCTAATAGGTCAAATACAACTTGATACACTAACTAATCAAATTAGTATAGCCGACTACTTATTAATTGATGCATTATAACATAAAAAGTAGAAATTAAAATATTCGTCAAAAACCTAACAACGACCTAGGTCGGTAATAGGAATAAAATTGAGATTATTGTTCCTATCACCGCCACATTTTAATATTGAATTTGAAACAAAATAAAGCTGTATCTCATTAAAATTAGTTATTATTTGTGTTTATGAAAGTATTAAGAAGGTATCAAAATAATTAAAAGGTTCATTAGATTGCTTTACAATTATATGTTATGCTAAAACAGAAATAGGTGTACTTACATAATCGGGAGCGGGACACTACTAAATATGCGCTATATCCGGAGTCCGACGACAAACTGTGCAATTATTCTTTAAATCGTTGGTTTACGCGCACAAGCAAGTGATGAATATTTGCATTACAAATACATCTAAATTTTTTATCTAAAGTAACGACTTGTCTAACTTTAATGCAACTCTTTAAAATGATAGTTTTATGAAACGAACGGTAATGGGAGCAGATTTTGAGGGGTCGTTATTAGGCGCCTTTACGTTATCATAGAGAAAAATTTAGAAAACAAAATTTAAAGCGAGAGTTAACAATATAATATAAACTAATAAGTTAATAAACTTAATTTAACAATCGTGTTGTCATGCGAATTTATGTTTGTGTGTATATCTTTGAATACATTTGTGTGTTTGTGTGTATGTCTATATGTATGTGTATACACACATACATATAGACATACATATATCTTTATATGTTTGTGTGTATAGCTGTGTGAACGTGTGTGTGTTTTGCAGAATATATTTAATATGTTTATAGAAGATTTTCTACATCATTATAGTCCATTGTCTTTAGCCAGGTATTTAAGACTTTTTTTTTATTTTATTTTTTTTATTTAGAATAGGTTCGCGTTTGACCACCATCTCACCTGATGGTAAGTGATGATGTGGTCGAAGAGACTTGTTTAAATTTATTATTATTCAATTTGCTGATTTTTGGACTTTATTTAATTTATTATAGATGTGCGGAGCCAGATTACTATAGTGCCGTTTTGCAAATTTTGTTCTAGCACGAGGGACAGGGTAGCATTCTACGCGCTTTTGTGTAGTGGGTAAGTTAGGAACATTTATTTTGTGGTATCTGCGTAGCATTTCGTATACGAATAGTTTTCTTACAGATTTCTTCTGCCAGTTCATAGACTAAGGAGGTAGGATGTCGGTATGGTAAGTATAAAAGTACTTTAATCACCAAACGCTGTGCCCGCTCTACTTCAATCATATGAGATTTTGCTGCACCACCCCATGCGCAGATACAATACCTGACAATCTATTCGCAAAATGCTCGGTAAGTTTGGCGAAGAAGAAAACCATTTGCAACTGTGCGCAGTGATTTAAAGATATACACTACTTTCCGTATTCTACCTATGGTCAGCTTTAGATGCATTCTCAAGCTTAGTAGGTCATCCAGCGTTACTCCCAAATATTTCACAGAGGTAACTTGTGAAAGCGTCGCACAGTCACACCTGATAGTGGTTTCTCGTCTATTGCACGGAAAGTTATGTATTTTAAGCAAGTGCGATACAGCAGGTTTACCTTGTCTCAAAAGCCTCGTCGAAGCTTTTTTTTTGTCATGTGGGAAAATCATCGAATGACTTCTCCCGCTCTGGGTTAGCGGAAGGGTGTGTCAGACTTCCACTGACTAAAAACCCACCCTGTTCCTTTAGCTGCTCTTAAGTTCCGGGGCCGCGGTATCTCGTTAGACATTCCCGCTACCCTGGCATGCAATGGTCCTATGGGGCCCCGTCACTATTGCTGACAACTCTTTGAAGCGCGCGTGGCGACGACGCGCCGCCGACACGGGCCTGGGTCTCCAGTTTTCATCTATTTAATGCTTAGGCTCAAATCTGCGAGTCTAGACGACCTTTACTCGGTCATGAGAAAAGATTGAACTGACTTTGATTACTTACGTGTAAGGTCATCAAAATCGTATGTACAGCTTCGCTGTCGTCTAAAATGTATTATTTTCAGCGAAATAAATATCTCATCAGATATCCAAATCTGCGGACAGGAGCTAATACTAAAAACTAAACTATATAAATTATACATACACATTGATCCGTGTTATGTAGTTAAATATACGAAAAAAAATATGCGAGTGTTATTTAATATCCAACTTGCAAAAAAAAACATTTATCATTATAATAAAATACATACTTCTTAGAAATAATTAAATAGCACTCATACTAACGCGGACAAGTAATCCAAAGTGGTGGCGGACCACAAAACTCAATAGCAGACAAAGCCATCTCTTGTCCCTCCTGCAGTGTCTAATCTCATAATAACCGCACTGAACTTCCGAACCATTTCAAAATTAAATTCAAAAACGATTGGCCGTACTTATATAAACATTATGATAAATCTATAGTACATTTTCTTGGTCATTTTGTCTCAGCGTGTGACTTTTATGGTACATTGTTGTAGATTTTATCTTTATTTTCGTTTAATTTTATAAATAAATGACAAGAAATGTTTCTGCTGGTTTGTTTAAGAGTATTTTTATGATATTTTAACGTTTGTTCCTTCGTTGTATATTGAATTACTGTACAGATATATAAATATAAGTTTTGTATTTTATTTCCTTGTTTTGTTTGTGTGGGCTTGCAGAAGTCATTCAGTATTTCGTCATAAGTTAAGCAATCGTCATAAATTCACTGTTTTTTTTTCTGTACCTTACCTTACGGTCAATCTCTTTTTTTTTTTAATCTAAGGCAAAAAACAAAAATAAAGTCTCAATCTGTTTGAAATTCGAACGCTATCTCGTTTGTATTTGAATTATGTATACGATCAATAGAACGAGGTAAAATAGGTATTAATATAAACAATTCTTAAATTACCATACCACTTTGCATGAATTGTGGTATACTTTAAGACAAGCAAAGCCGCGGGTTAAAGCTGTCGTATTCTGCATAAAGGCATTTATTTCGGCAGAAGTAGGCGTGTGGGTACGGTAAATTACAATTTATGGTAAACGCAATTACAATTTCTTGAAATACGAAGTACTTTGCACCATTTCCATTTTAATTATCATTTTAAATACGAAACCTATGAATTTCCAAAAATGCTACCAATAATAAAATCTTCTGAGATTCAAGCTTTGACTTTTCACTCTCAATAAATTCGATATTTTTAATCAACGTATTATTCATCGAGCATATCACGACAAAAACAAAAGCATCTCGATTTGAATTGGGAAACATTGACATCTCATTTCCCTAAAGTCTTTTAGATAAACGATAAAATTTTGATTCTGGCCTAATGAGTCAATAGTGGCCATTCTATCCCCTTAATTTTCAATAAAAAAACCGGTCAAGTGCGTGTCAGGCCACGCGCAGTGAAGGGTTCCGTAGTTTTTATAACAGCCAAGTGCGTGTCGTATTTGCTGACTGATCGTTTCGTACCATGCTCTAACTAAAAGCCAAACATGACTACCTAACTAATTTGATTTCTTATATAAATCCTCACCTGATCCGACAATTTTGCACGGAAAGTTTAAATTTTTTTTAGAGATTTGTATAAATAAAACTTGTCATAGCCGGTGTTTTGAATTTAAATATATTCTATTATTACTATTTCAATCTCCAAATTCCTACACTCAACGAGACTTGATTATGAATTTCACAATTCAACTATTTCAATTTTATCTCTAGCCTCTACACACAATCTCAAAAAACTTAATTTTTTTTAGGTAGGGCCACTCGTAGTTTAGCACACTAAGGCTGGTCACTACTTAACCGGGCGATCAACAAAAACTCAATTTTTTTTTTTGATGGGGCCACTCGTATTTCAGCACACTAAGGCTGGTCACTACTCAACCGGGCGATCCTGTGGTGACCTCTAAAATTAAAGGCCCCCAGCCAGGGCTTACAAACTAGAATTACATTTTAAACAACCGTACGCTAAAGGCACTCCCTGTGGAGTACGGGCCTCGGCATAGCGTGGTCGTTGGTGGAGGGCAGCAAAGGGACAGGCTGGGTCCATATTATTTAAGGGGTTATTTATCGCTACTGGCTCAACATCGCGGGCTGGCTCGTTTGGCAAAGGTCGGGGAGAGTTTCCGTTACAAGTACGCGGACGTCGCGATGGGCCTCGTCGGCGAGGCCGGAATACGGAACGCGTTTTATTTCTGTATTTTCTAAGAGTGCTAGTTTCCCTACTGCTCTCTTGTCGTATCGTGGTGGGGTCGTCGGGCTCGTCTAGGACGTTACGCGGGCGACGAACCCGAGAAATATTGGAGGGTCTGTATCGGGCGGCCGATACGATCAGGGGGTTTGTGTGGTTTTCAGCAGAGGTGAAGTAACGCACTGAATGGCGTTTCAGCACTTGCTTTATGGTCGAGGCATAAACTTAATAATTTACATAACTACCTACTTATAGTTTTGGCGGTAACGAAACCATTGTGAGATATAATTCGACGACAACGCCATCTAGTTAGAAAAGAAATACTAATTGTTACACAAAACTGAAAAATGAGACTAGTTTGACACAATCCTCAACTAATTTAATTACTTAAACACAACTAACTATAATTTTACTGTTTTTAACTGTTAACTGTTTTTTAACCGACTTCTAAAGAAGGAGTAGGTTGTCAATTCGTCACGTATATATAATATATATTTTTTATGTATGTGCACCGATTACTCCGTCAATTGTGGATCGATTTAGAAGTTTATTTTTTCTTTTGAAATGGTATGCTCTCGAGGTAGTACCATTGTCACCAAATTAGAATTTAATGAAGGGATCTCATGGAAATCGAAGGAAATCCTCAAATTTTAAAGGCAGTCGTATAGCGATTTTGGTATTTTTTATAGTAACTTGTGCATTTGCTCTCAGAAAGCACCACTTGGTGAAGCGGAACTAATGAAGAAGATCACAGATGGCCACCGGAACTACTCAATAATAAGTATTTCACGAGTAGCGGTTCGATTACTTTAAAATGGTTGCTAAGCAATTTATTGTCGTCACAATGTGAATGGTGAAATGGAGCTGATGGTGAAATACCAGGAGAACTCCTCAACAATTAACGCTCCTGCATTGGGAAAAGCAATATTTTGTAAAAGGTGATGAGCAAGTTGACATTAGGCTATTGTAACTTAGATAAATTATAAACAGATCCAAAGACACCATCTTCTGAAATTAAAGTTATTTTCACATTGTACCTAGTGGTTTTCTGGAAGTCGGTATTTTTTTCTTAAAAAGTTTTTTTTTTTATAAAACTTATTTAAATGTGAAACTAGCGCGATACAACGGACGCTTAGCGCCATCTATCGACATTTCTATGGAGTTGTTCGAAATTTTCTAGTCAAATACAATTGGTCGACTATTACTCGTAAATTTGTAAAGCCCACTCATGTGTGATAGTTTTCCTTTAAACTTCGTTATATATAGGTACTACTGCCATGACATTTGAATTTCTAACTACAACCGTTTAGTTGATAGAGGGAGAGGACACTTGACTCTAACGAAAATTGGTACTTTAAAGCTTGATAAGTCACGAGCGGTTTACTTAATCAGAAAACGGTCTTCCTATACCCCTCCTATTTTTGAAAGACCTATCCAACGATATCCCACACTATGCGACGGACGAAAATAAAAAAATTATCATCTCACTTTACATGTAGGGGAGGTACCCTGAATAATTGTTTAAAAAAAAAATATTTTACCACTTTTTTGGCGTCATTAACGTGTATACTCATGCCAAATTACAAATTTCTAGTACCAATAGTTTTTGAACTAAACCGCGGACAGAGGGACAGACAGACGGACATGGCGAAACTATAAGGGTTCCTTGTTGACTACGGAACCCTAAAAACGTACTATTTTCATAAACAACTTTAGGCTGCTCACAAACATACAACTATCGTTTGTCGTTAACCAATTTAGTGGTTATAAATTAAGAGGAGTGCACGGAGCAAGCAAGAGTGAACAGGCATTTTCTGGGCTTGCTTGTTTCATCGTAGACCTCATCAATCGCTTACCATCAGGCGTGATCGAGGTCAAGAGCGGGCTCATCAGTAATTAAAAAAATAGAGCGGGGACATGCCGCGGTGGCCTTCTGACGGAGATGCTATTGTGAATAAATTACAATCGTGTAAGTGCTATCGTTTACTTTTAATTTTCATTGGCTTCCTCATGAAGGCAAGAATCAACATGTTATATTATTGACGCAGTAGATAGATATTACTATTTATTGTAAACTGTAACTATCGGCTGAAGTGATGATGGCAATTTCTAAGTACTATCTTATTCGAGGATAAAAAAGTAGAAGGAAAAGCAAAACTGAAGAAATCACTGGCACCATTAGGGTAATTTCAATCACATAACCAGCAGTGGATAAACATAAATAAATAACTGTACATGCAAAAGAAAATACTCAGACAAAACAATTTAAACTAAAATAATGTAGAACAATGTACTCAGTAAGTTACTATACCGTATAATATTTCTGAAATGTAAGTCAGCTTCACTAGACGACCTACTAAACTTAAATTACGTAAGACAATCCCCACTGTCGTAAGTTTGAAACGAATCTTATTCCGTAGGAGGCCTTTTAACCAGGCTTTATGGCTCGTTGTTGCAATAAAGAAAAATATAAAACGTTAAAGTTAATAAGATTGTTATTAAAACAAATAAAAGTTACGTGTGCTGGCCGATCTCATAGGAAAAAAACATTTTGGGAATATTCCCAAAATGTTTTGTCGAACGTACATGCCGCTTCCCTCCTCAATATATATTGAGGAGGGAAGCGGCATGTACTTTCGACCAATCTTCCGCATGCTCACCTTTAAGGCTATAATCGCATAGCACGGCTCACAACTCGATCGCCTAATGCATGTATTTTGACCAATAGGATACACGAAGCGTATTTTAGTAGTGTTCGTAATAGTAAGTATTAATATAATCTTACATGCCCTGTACTCACAAAATGGGCTACTAACTAATTGGGCGAAACCAGGAAGGGATGTGGTTTGTCACTAGCTGCGCTTCCACAGAAATATTTTCTTAAGTGAGCATGCGTATCTTTGGCCGATAGTACACGTCGTACCTACGTCAGTCACAAGAATTAAGTCAACCAACAACAACCCAGTGGTTGTGGAGGTCAAATAGGCAGGTCAGATAGGCAGTTGCTCCATATAAAACACGAGTACTTAGCTGCATGTGGTTAGACTGGGAGTCGAACCCGTGGTTGCGAAAAGGCTAAGTAGATGATGTTTTTTTTTTTAATATGCTAGCAGCGTCGCTCCGCGTGTCTCCTCGATATGAATGGATCCTTAAGTTTTATAATATAACGCTTTGTGGTTCGCTCAGTCGGCTAATAAAAGAGCCCACACACGAACCCTTGCTATTCACAATATTCTAGTTATTTGAATTATGCGACATTAGTAAAAATGCCTCATTTTGAAAAGTTACGACTTTTGTCGGTCAAAAGATTCAATCTACTTTATAGTTTAAGAAGGATGAGGTTTATGATGAGTTTCTCGTGTTAATAATACCAAGTAAACACAAACCATGATTGTATAGAGAAATAAGGTGTTAACAATTTACTTATGTAGAAATGTAACATACAGTTAGGAAGAGTTTGGTTCTTTCGTATTTATAATAATATTCTAAAATTAATACGCAATGATAATTATTTATTTATAAAAGGTAGCTTCACAGCTTACAGGAATAAATTATAATAGTTTGTGGAGGACGAAGGGACAGCAAACAGAGTTGTATGTCTAGTACTTCTGAGTGCTTTTTTTTTTTTTTTTAGCGTGGTAAAATTATCAAATAAGTCCTCCCACCCCGGGCAGAGTGGGAGGGACTGTCAGACTTTTACTGACTAAAATCCACGGTGTTCCTTCAATAACCCTTTACGTACCGGGGTCACGGTAACGGGATGAGTCCCACGACCCCGGCAGGCTTCGGCCCTCTGCGGGGGGCCTCGTCATATTGCTGCCGCTCTTTGAGGCGCGCGTGGAACACGACGCGCCGTCGACCCGGGCATGGTCCATGGTCGGACAGCGAGTTGCCCTTTACTCGCTGTCCGCATGCCCGCGCCTACGGTGGCCGGAGATCGTCGGCCGACGTCCGACGCCGTGGGCGTCTACCACTGCGGCTGGGCTGGAGGGAGGACGCCATCCTCTCCCTCACGCGGCCCGCCTCCTCCTTCGGAAGCATGACTGCTTCGCAGAAGGAGGCGACCGCTTCCCACTCCCTCTCGCCCCGCAGCATGGCCTCGACCAATGCCGGGCGCGAGAGGTCTCCGCCTATTGCCGCCGTGAGGACACGTCGGTGCTCTGCCCAAGCGGGGCAGTCCTGCACCGTGTGCTCGACTGTGTCCTCAGGGCGACCCTCGCAGTGGTGACACCCAGGCGTTTCCTCCTTTCCCATCAGACACAGGTACCTCCCGAAACTTCCGTGTCCGGTGAGGACCTGCGTCATGCGGTAGGTCAGGACGCCGTGACGCCGATCTAGCCACTCCTCAAAGAGGGGTCTTACCGCCGCAATTGCGGCGTGCCCGGCCTTCGGTTGCGACAGTCGTTCCCTCCATACTGCCCTGAGCTCACGCCGGAGCTCTTCCCGCCGCGCCTCGACTTCTCGAGGCAGCGGGGATACGCCCCGGCGCTGCGCCTCCACGCGCCATTCATAGACGCGCTGGAGGGCAGTCGCCTCCAGATCCCAGGGCAACAATCCGGCAAGGAGGTTGGCTGATTCGCCGGCGATCGTGCGGTATCCCCGGATCATTCGGATAGCCATGACCCTCTGGCATGCGACCAACTTTAGTGGTCGCGTCCGGATGCACAGGGCCCACACTGGGGACCCGTAGAGGGCCATGGACCGCACGACGCCGGCGTACAGCCTTCGGCAGGAGGCGTTTGGCCCGTTGAGATTAGGCAGGAGTCGCCTGAAGGCGGCTGCTGCCCGGTTCAGCTTTGGGGCCAAACTCAGGAAATGCTCCCTGAAGTTCCACCGGCTGTCGAGGACGAGTCCCAGGTACTTCATCGTCCTCCCGACGCCGATGCGAACCCCCTCCACCGTTATGTGGGACTCGGACCGTGGCGCGTTCCGACCGCCATGGAAGCACATGGCCTCTGTCTTGTGCAGCGCCACATCGAGTCCCAACTGCCGGATACTTCTGAGTGCTACGTTAAAGTGAACATTGCTGAGCAATTCTAGGCAGTCAAATTTATTATTAAGTATGTCGTATAATAAAACCATATCATTTAACTGTCGTCTCTCTTCCAAGATATTAAATTTGTGATATCGACAGAAATCCAGATAGCTTGGCATAACAGTTTTAGTTTTATAATTTAAGTATTTAATAAATTTACGTTGAATGGATTCTAAGAGATCAATATATTTTTTATAAAACAGACGCCATATAACGCTCGCGGATTCAAGTATGTTCCTTACATAACAGTAGTATAGAGTTTTTAAGCATAAATGACTATTAAACTGCCCGCTGTTACGAATAACGAACCCTAGTTACTTGTATGCTTACTGGTTATGTGGTTAATGTGTGCATAATAATGATGTTTCAATATTATGATGAAATGTAAAAAATCTACCTCATGGGACAACATAGGTAAAAATAAAATCATTAAGCCATCAAATTTTGCAGAGGTAACAAATAGGCGGACATATTTTATACTTACAATGTTAGTATGAACATGGTTACTAACGTACAACCAAAACCAATCACCATCAATCATTATCACCTGCCTTTTCCCAACTAGCTATGTTAGGGTCGGCTTACAGTCTACCCGGAGTACCAGTATTATATTATACATGGTGCGGCTGCCTGTCTGAGCTCCGTAACACGATACCCCTTGCCAGTCTAGCCACGGGGTATCGGCTCTCAGATATTATAGTTTCTGTGTACACAACAAGTCGGACAACGGTGATCACTTAGTTTGACTTCGCGGCATTCAAGAATCTGAAGAAAATGTGAAGATGATCACTAATTCACAGATCGACCTCGGCAAGTGTTGATTAAACCCTGAAGAACGGCGCGTCAATCAATAACGAGTTTTACCATTCATCAAATAAACTTTATTACATTTCAACTACGTTCCTTCTATTCAGAAAACCACTAAGAAAAAGCCAGTTAAAACTGTAATAGTAATTTAACAAGTACTAATTCTCTTTTTCTGAACAGATCGGCTTGGAGGCTGAATTCGAGAATTGATTCCATTAAAATAGTGTTAGGTTCTTTTATTTTTTCATGATTGCTGTGTTAATTGGGTTTGAAAATGTCTGAGGCCATGTATTTTAATTTTAGTTGAATAGGGAACTATTCTAATTGAAATTAAGATTTATCAGACTCGTTCAGAACTAATTCTAGATGTTTCTGGTAAAATAAAGAGCACTTTCTTTCACAGCGATGTTATAATAGTACTAGTAATCGCCCGGTGCTCAGAAATTCGACAGTTGAAATGGTTTCGAATGTATAAAAATATACTCTCACACTCCTCATATTATAAACTTTAGATAACTATTTCAAAATTCATACTTCTCCACCTGCGTATTTTTCGTAAAAATCGGTAAAAAGTTGTCTCCTTACGTATAAATACATAAATATCATGTGGCACAATTATGTAATAGTTTATCGTCGTAATGTAAAACTACCTATCATGAAACACAAGATATAAAACAAATTATTCACAACAACACCTTATGCCACCAGCCCTTTTAATTACGAAAAATATTTTCAATTCCGTTAAAAATGATTACAGCGGCAAAGAACACAAAAAAACTTACCAAACAATTACCAAACGAAAAAAGTAAACAAAAAGAAGGGTACCAAATACAATAATAATAAATATTTTCTAACCTGGAAATTGGTTACCTTACCCTGCTTTAAAAACTAAGCACGGAGTTTATTTATGTACAAGTAGCCAATTAAGGTTTTGCCCTAGCGTGTACCCGATAATGTATTATTGATACCTAAGTTTGCTCGTATTTAATTCAATGGGAAATAATTTATTGAACTACGAGTATAAGTGTAACGAAGACCAAAGTAACATTTATTTAATCATTGTTTCATCAAATCACGACATAATTACTTTGAGTTTACCAACCTACCCTTTAAGTTACCTTGGTTACGAATGTAATTAGAGCCAAGATTACATTCGATCATATTAAATCTAGTGATCATTAAGATCAAAGAATTTTAATCTGGGTAAACATATACCGTCTTATTCCAAAACACGATCTAAATTTAGTACTAGGATTATTACTAGGTTTAAACCATGACTAAATAAAACATTATTATAAAATGAAGTTTATCACTAGTTCAGGAACTATCTAAGGTACTAAAGTTAGTCCGCGGAGACCCCTAGTTTAACCATGGATTAACTTTGATATCGGTAATAAATTTTTGAGGTTGCGTTGATTGTTATTGTCTTTTTATTTGCAAATCATAAAAAATGGATATTAATATGATTGACTTGATGGATTTGGAAGATTTGGATATACTGGAGACGTCTCGGCGATCTTACAGACGTCGTCATCGTGTAAATCCTTTTGAATTGAGTGACGAAGATTTTAAATATAAGTATAGGTTCACAAAACGTTTTGGGGACAAAATTGTGGATGTTTTACGTGAGGATTAATCCCACGACCCTCGAGGATGCCCATTGAGTCCTGAAGACTGAAGTGCAACTGGGCTTGCCATGAAGTAAGTACCCTTGGTCAATGCTAACATAACATTAGACAAAATCATGACAAAATCTAAATAATATCTATATTTATTAATATTATTGATTTATTTGTAGATTCAAGACGATACAGCTGATATACATGGTGTGTCTGGAAAATTTGTCACGGATGTCCCGAAGATTTATAAAAATGCCTACTACTTAAAAATATTTTATATTTAAAACTTATCTTCTATAATATGTGCTGATTAGTAGTGTATAATTGGGGTTCCTGGATCAGAGATCCAGGAACCCCAATTACACTTGTGTCAAGTAAACAATCAGTCAATCGATCAATATTTTGTGAACTAGACAATCAGTCAATCACAATTTCTATCATTCATTACATCAACATTCAAATATTATTTCATACTTTCTAATTGATTATTTTTATATTCATTAAACTCGGTCTTTTACATGTGTGTTTGGTTTCGAGTATCTGATATTATTTTATTACTTAGCAAAAATTAGATACTTGATCTGCTCAATGCAGCTGTGATCTCACAAATGGACGAGCATTGTTGCTACGTGATATTTATACCACAATGTTTGCTTTAATGACTAGCAGATTTTTTCAAATGAATATTATTTGGTGAATTACGTTAAAGTAATGAAAATATACTTAGAGTCTTACAGGTGATTTAGTTTTACAGCTTCTGTAATGAAACTACGTTATTGCAATGAATAAACAAGTATTTATTACTTCATATAATTACAAATAAAAGAAATAAAATAATTACAATTAATTAAACAAAATAAGTAGGAATTAAGGATCCAGGTGCTTCTAGGTGATCCGTTTTTTCTTTTACAAGGATTGATAAAAAGTATTGTTTAAATACGGTAGCATGTCTTTGACACGTAGGTAGATGTTATCAGTGTCAATGCTCTTCACAATATGCTGAACACATATTTCGGCACTGCACTGGCACATAGAATTACTTTCGAATTGGTTTGCATCGTAAATTTCGATCCGTATAACTTTTGTACCACCGGTCGAAACCGTTTTGTAAAAACTTATCAACTCCTTATTATTATTTGTATTTGTATTTGAAGCAAATGGGTTTCGTTGTTGTTCTTCCTCATCCAAATAATTTACGACTTTATCAATCACATCATGTTCTATCATTAACTGAGGTGAAGTCGGTGAATAAACCCAACTCGGTATCTGAAACAGAATACATTATTTTTTATTTTCTTTGCACTTCATGAATAAAGTTTAACAAAGCGTTCAAACAATAGTACCTATTATCAAATAATATATTTCCACACACGGCTGCATATAGTATAAGCAGACCTCTCACTGTACGGAAAATGTATAGCTTGATATGTAGCCGTGTGTACCTAATTGCTGGCTTCTAACTTGGCTAGAAAACGGAACCCAAGCCCTTTGACAAATAGCACCACTTATCAACCACTCTACCAACGTAACTATTCTCGTGGTTTGTTTAAACTAAAACTTTAATAATAACTTAGTTTAAAAAATAAAAAAGCTACCCTATATCTCATAAAAGGTCTACATAATATTTTAAATTCGTGTGATGGAGGAGTGATGGAATTGAGCGTAAAATACATTATAATTATTTATTGCAAGCATTCCACTATTCAAGTCAATAATCTAATGCTTGGCTCTGTCATTAAATCAAGTTAAACTTTGCAATAAAATTAAATATAAAATAAAATAATTAAATTAATACTCACCGACATAGTTATTACTCGTTGATTACTGGCGCTTGATGGTAGGAAACTAAATAATATTTGAATTTTCAAGATAATTTATCCTTTTTATAGGATTCTAATAAATAATTTTGAATGACTATAAAGTTCAAAATTGCTGTGAAAAAATTAGTACACACATGTAAGTGTACTTTATATATTCGAGACAATACGATGCTCTACAGTTTCAGATTACAATTGAATGCATTCCATAATATAAAGCCACTGGTAAATAGACAGCGGTGCGGTGCGATAGCGTCGCTGTGACGTTTAAATGTTAGGGAGTGCCTGGATAGATACGATACACTAGTTTAACTTCATAGAAATCCGCCTAAAAACGCTATTATTATTCTGTGTCCACATCATGTATGACCGCGCTAATACAGATTTGAACAATACAAACGTCACCGCAACGCTACCACACTGCATCGCTATCTATGAACTGGTGACTTAAAAGTCAACACACAGAAAGTGGCATCACCCAGAGCGCAACCTAAGGCCCCTGTTAACGAGAAAATTTCTAACCGGGCCGGCGCCGTGCCGGGTTCTTCACGAACCGGTGTCGTTAACAAACCTCTATAGTATCTCATACCTAACTAACAACCGGACGTAGACACGGTTTTAAACCGTGCCTAGACCAAGCGGAAAGCCGTCTAGTTAAGAAGGGGCCTTATAGACATATGAACCGGACCACCAACTTAGCGAATTTACATAGGTAGGTAGGTATCTTATATGATGAAGATTAGTTCAAATTGCATTATCTTGATGTTTATATTTTAGCAAGATATTTTTCTACAACGTAAACGATTACATATTTGGTGTTAGGGCTGATAAAGCATTTTAGTAACGCGTGTCCCTATTCCATATATGGGATATCGTGACGTAGATTTACCACTATTTAAGAGTGCATCCTGCAGAAGCTGGATCACATCAACACTTCAGCTAGGAGGAGTGACATCTTACAGTTTTTACACTACCAAAGAACGTCAATCTTCTAAAATGTAAGTATCTACTCACCTTTCAATATACTTCGTGTTATCTGTTAAAGTTTCTTATTAGTAACAAGAAAGAATAATTAGAGTGGATAAGAAATGTAGTAAATTTGTTATCCACCTGTCACTATTCGATCATTCATGTATTAACCTCTTCAATAATTCAGTTAAGTTATCTATAAATATTAAAGGTGTTCAGTGATTCATAATTTTTAATATTCATTCATTCAAGTAATAAATTCATGCACTTAGTGTTGTCTACATAATTAAAACCAATTTAATTGTTAATGTACTAATTCATTGTTTTTATTTATTACAGGTCCAAGAACACGGCTGACCATATTTTCCCTTCGGAGGACGAATCGGCAGACGGGGAGCATGCACCTGTGAAAACCAAGCCAAAGGAGAACAAAAAGCGCAAGCATTCGTCGGCGAGCAGCTCCCACCCATCTACGGGTAAGAAAACTAAGCCAACCATTCACCCAATCACTCCTGTCACCAAGTCAACGGCTCGCGAGTTGTTTGGGAGCGACAGTGACGATGATAAAATTGATGTTGTTGCGGACAAAAATACTCCCCCGATATACTCATACATCACGAGGAGACTAGCGAACGGATTTTCACGACAAATTAACGAGCAAAAAAGAGGTGAGTTCTATATAGAACTCAAAGTATACAAATGCGATGAAATAGAGCGGGTCCAACCAGTAAATAGGTGGCGGCACTCAGTAATCACCATTAAAAACAAATGCGATGAGGATTCAGAGTCCTGGCATCACCTAAATGCTTATATAACAAGCGCTAGGAAGGAGTTTATAAAATGTGCTCCTACTTTTATAAGCTCTTATCAATAGTCTTAAAAATCGTTTACATTGTGAGATCTATGCTATACCATATAATTATGATCATTATACACTTAGAGAATGAGTTTATTTTAAGATATTATTTTGTAACCGCATTTAATTCGAATAATTAAACTATACAATAAAAATATTGTTCTTTTTCCAGTTACACACCCCAGTGATGGGGCATCAGCAAATTCTGATAATAATAATTATAAATACCAGATTGATATCCCAGAAAATGAATACGATACGAATGTTTATGAGCCAAATTCTTTATCAAAGTATATTCATTGTGATAAATGCAGAATTAAGATCCCAGAACATAAATACAGATATCATAAGAGAACGAATATTCATAAATCGAATTCCTAAATAAAGTCAGAGTTTGAAAATGTTGATATTGTAGCTACAGCATTTAAAAATAGAATTATGACTTACCGCTTAAACCCATCAATAGAAGACGAGTACCTCATACTGGAGGCGTTCTTGGGTGATAAGCGAAAAGATGTTTTGAAAATCATTGAGTTATCATTACTGGAACATACGTGCATTAAAGTTAACTTCGAACTGTTTGCTTACTTTTTACTACCACAATTAAATGAGCAGCAGCTCAAGTCATTTAATACGAAATATGAAACTGTATACAGCAGTACTGACTTTAATGATTTATTCTCAAATAAAATAGAAATATTTAAAAGAAAACTTACTGAATTTGAGCATTGTGAATCTGGATGGTCATTTGTCTGTATAAGTCATTTAGAAATAAATATTAATAAATATTCCCCCATGCGAGGTGGTACTTATTTAGAGCTACCAAAAGTTATTAAAAACACAAAGAGTTGTTTGAATATACACAATAATGATGAATACTGTTTTTTATGGAGTATTGCTGCAGCATTATTTCCAGCAAAAAGTAATGTCTGTAGAACAAACTCCTATCCACACTTAAGTTCAATATTTAATATACAAGGAATTTCATTTCCACCTTTACCTAAAGATATCAAATTGTTTGAAAAGAATAATTGTGAGTTGAGTATTAATATTTATGGATTAGATGAACGTTGTACTGTAACTGGCCCTCTTTATGTAACGAATTGTAAGAAAGATAAACATATTAACTTACTGTATTTTGAAAAACAAAACAAAGGTCATTATTGCTTGATAAAAAACCTTTTGCGTTTAGTGCGACGACAAGTTACATGTCACAAAGGTCAAATACATTTATGTGAAACATGTTTGCAATTTTTTACTACTGAAAAAAAGTATCATTCTCATAGTTGTTCCAAAATTTTAACCATACTGCCTGATAAAAACAATACATTACAATTCAAAAATTATGAGCGAAAGCAAAAAATTAACTTTGTGATTTATGCTGACTTTGAAAGTATACTATTAAATTATAAAGAAAACAATAATGATAAAAGTACGATAAAAAATAAACTACATCAACCGTCTTGTTTTGCATATTATGTATGTTGCTCACATGATAGGAGCTTGAACAAATTCGTGACATATAGAGGACCTGACTGTGTAAAAGTGTTTGTTGAGAGATTAATTAAAGAAGCTAAGTTAATTCACAAAATTTTAATGACTAAGAAACCCATGAGATCTATGACGAGAGAGCAAACTGATAATTATAACAAAGCAACTTCATGCCATATCTGTAATCATTTATTATTTGATGATAAAGTTTGTGATCATGATCATATTACATCCGAGTATAGAGGCGCGGCGCATTCACATTGCAATTTAATTTATAGAGTGTGTTCATTTATACCTGTTATCTTTCATAACTTATCTGGTTATGATTCTCATATATTTATAACAGAATTATCGAAATATGATGGCGAGATAAAAATTATACCAAAAACGAAAGAAAAATATATAAGCATAACTAAAATAATCAAAACCGGTACAGGATGTAAACCTATACAGATTAAATTTATAGATTCATTTCAATTTCTTAGTTCAAGTATTGACAATTTGAGTAAAAGTTTAACGGAGAACGATTTTATTCATTTATCATCACATTTCCCAGATAAAAGCCAATTAAATTTACTGCGAAGCAAAGGCGTATATCCGTATGAGTACATTTGTTCATGGCAAACATATGATGAAACACAACTTCCAGCAAAGAATCATTTTTATAACACTTTACAGATGAAACATATAACAGATACTGAATATCAACGTGCCCAAACTGTGTGGAAATGTTTTGAAATTAGTTCTCTTGGTGAATATACTGACTTGTATTTAAAGTGTGACGTACTATTATTATGTGACATATTTGAAAATTTTAGAAATATTTGTCTGCAGCACTACAAACTCGATCCAGCGTATTATGTGACTTCACCTGGATTAAGTTGGGATGCTATGCTCCTTTACACAGGTGTTCAGTTGGAATTGATTAATGATTTAGACATTTATAAAATGCTGGAAAAAGGAATACGTGGAGGATTAGCGCAGTGCTCTCATCGATATGCTGAAGCCAATAACATTTATTTACCTTATTTCGATAGTTCTAAACCATCAACATATTTGATATATTTAGACTGTAATAATCTTTATGGATATGCTATGACTAAAAAATTACCAATATCAGAGTTTAAATTTATGAAAAATAATGATATCAAAAATTTTAATTTGTTTGATGTTCCGGATAATGGCGAGTACGGTTACATTTTAGAAGTAGATTTAGCGTATCCAGATCATTTACATAATTTACATAGCGACTTGCCTTTTGCTCCCGAGAAATTCATACCTATTGGAGGGAAAACACCAAAATTAATTGCAAATTTGTATGATAAATATAACTACGTTATTCACTATGTTCATTTAAAATCATGTCTTAAAAATGGTCTAGTTTTAAAAAAAATTCATAGAATCCTTTATTTTAAACAAGAATATTTTTTGAAAAAGTATATAGACTTAAATACTAGCTTACGACAAGCAGCTTCAACATCATTCGAAAGAGATTTTTTTAAGCTTTTAAATAACTCAATATTTGGCAAAACTATTGAAAATAAACGTAAGCAAGTGGAGGTTAAATTAGTCACTAAATGGAGTGATGATTTGAATACAACGAATAAAATAGTAGGTGCACAGAAATTAATTACAAAACCTAATTTAAAAAGTGTTTCTATCTTTAATGAAAACTTTATAGCCGTACAATTGAGTCCCATGAAACTTGTTTTAGACAGACCGATATATATTGGATTTGCGGTGCTAGAATTCTCTAAGTGTCATCTATATAATTATCATTATAATTTCATAAAGAATAAATATGGTGACAAAGCTAAATTATGCTACACTGATACTGATAGTTTGTTGTATTTAATACAGACCGAAGACTTTTATAAAGACATGTATGATAATATATCAGAATTTGATACAAGTAATTTTGGAACTAATAATCATTACTTTATTCCTAAGGTGAACGAAAAAAATCCTGGTTTATTTAAAGATGAGTTAGGAGGTGACCCAATTACTGAATTTACAGGCTTAAGAGCAAAGCTATATTGCATTAAATCATTAAATACACAAATAAACAAGGCTAAAGGCATATCAAAGCCTGTAACAAGACGTTTAAAATCATCAAATTATAAAGATGTTTTATTTAAAAATTTAACATTAAAGCGTAAGATGAATATGATAAAATCAATGAAGCATGTGCTGTTCTCGCAAGAAGTAAATAAAGTAGTTTTAAACAGGATAGACGATAAAAGGCATGTTCTGGGAAATCAAATAGACACTGTACCTTGGGGTCATTGTGATTACATATGTTAATCGAGTATTTTTATACATTAATTGTAAACTTATTATATGATAAATTTAAATATGAGAATTGTCAATAATTATAATTATAAATAGAATAAATTATAATGTTGTTATTTAATACATACATATTTACTTGTACTCTATAATTTGCTGTTTTATTAGTAACTCTTGATCAACATTACCTGTATAGATATTATATACGTATATACTACCATTTTATTTATTTGTCAACTTATTTGACGAAACCTAAAAGAACTATGATCTGATTATTGGGGTTATAATTACTTACCGTTCTTTATCACTGATAAGCATTATATATACTAGAATATATTAATTTTTCTGACAGATACAAACATGAAGTGGGTCAAGCAACCAGTGTCATTAGAAGTTAAAAATATTGATGTAGAGGAAAATAAGTTACATGCAAAGCATAGTGTTCTTTTTCCGAATAATATAAGATGTATAATATGTGGCCCTTCAAATTGTGGGAAAACGAACGTCATGATTAGTCTGTTAATCCATGAAAATGGTTTAAAGTTTAAAAATGTTTACCTGTATTCCAAGACTAGCTTTCAGCCAAAATATATTTTTCTAAAACAAATTTTAGAAAGAGTGCCAGAAGTAAGACTTTTTAAATTTAATTCTGATGACGAAGTTATTCATCCTAACGATGCATTACCAAATTCTGTTATTATTTTTGATGATGTGGTTTGTGAAAAGCAAATTAATATACGAAATTATTTTACAATGGGCAGACACAGAGGTATAGATTGTTTTTATTTATCTCAAACGTATTCAAAAATACCAAAGCAGTTATTACGTGACAATGTTAACTTTTTGATGATTTTCAAGCAAGATGAAGTTAACATGAAACATATATACAATGAACATGTTAGTTCTGACATAGAGTGGTCGAAGTTCAAAGATCTGTGTTCTAAAATCTGGATACATCCTTATGATTTTTTGACAATTAATAAGGATTGTGACTTAAACAAAGGCAGATATAGACACTCATTTGACAACTTTATTTATTGTGATTAATAGTTATATAAATTATGAGTGCAGAAAAACATATATCATTTGAGCATAAATGCTTCACAGTATAAGTCGTATAATGGACCACAAAATTACAGATCAATTAATAAAGTCTGCGAACGCTATAAAGAAAAAAGTGAAACAAATGAAAGATTATGAGTTTAACACCGACACTCATTTGAAGTATTTTTTTAAGCCTCTTGCAGACCCTCTTAATGCTATCGTAGATAACAAGCAAGTTTCTACAATTAAAAATGAAGATACTTATGATGACCAAATTAAACACACTGATATAAGTTCAAAAATATTTTTATGTGATAAATATCATGATATGTACAAACATGAATCATCTAATGAGTCAAGCTCAGTAGAAAAATTTATTCGGAAGATGAAGGAGATAATGAATCAGAAAAAGATAATAACGCGTCGTTGAAAAAAGAAGATATCATTGAAATATACGAAGATATGAATATACCATTTGGTATACGTAGTGAAAATAACAAACATATGATCGGAAATACAATAGTTAATTTATCTACCACTCATGAGAACTCTGGTAAAGTGTATAACATTCGTATAGCTAATAAACAGTATAAAATAACACCTGGTCTAAAAGAACTATTGCTTCGCAAAAAACCTGATTTAAGTTTGGTCAATTTAAAAGATAAATTGGTGTACAAAGAAATACTCCTCACAACTAATGCTCATAAAAGAGACTTTAACCCTGCAGGTCAGATTAAAGGTGATAAAGGTTTAAAATATTCTCAGGTGATCAAACCGTTATTTTCAGAATGCTTACAAGAACCTACAGATGTAAAATCTAGGCAAAAAAGAGGTGCTGGTCTACCATATCTTAAAAAATATAAAAAAAATACTGAACTTGTTTATTGGGATGATCCTAATGAATTAGTGGACAGGCTTAAACTTTTGATTGCTTCAAAAACGGCAGGTAATACTAATCTCGATAACGAAATTTTATCAATTATTGAAGAGCTAAAGGAAGCGGGTGTAATAGAAGAATAAAAGGGTTTATCATATAAACTTTTACTTAGTCTAATTTTGTAATTCAGAAGTGATAGTCGAAAGAATGAGCAAAGTGAAAAGAGAAATTATAAACGAAATTCATAGAAGTGCAAGAATAAATTTCCCACGAAGACATGTAATATTAAAAGATATCGATGATCTTTGGCAAGCAGATTTAATGGATTTGCAAAGTTTCTCCCAATTTAACAACAACTGCAAATATATTTTACTCATCATTGATGGATTCTCTAAGTATGCTTGGGCTATTCCACTTAAACAAAAAAATAAACAAACTGTATCTGAGGCTTTCAATACTTTATTGAGTAGAGAAAAACGTATCCCTAGAAACTTGCAAACAGATCTAGGAAAAGAATTTTACAATAAAAGTTTAAACAAATATTATTAAATTATTCTATCAACCACTACTGCACGTATTCAACGAAAAAGGCTTCAATTGTAGAACGGTTAATAAGGACGATCAAAAGTAAGCTTTTCAAGGAATTTAGTATCAAAGGGAATTATAAATGGACGGACGGGACACTTGCAAATATCATTAATAGATATAATCATACCAAACACAGAACAATTGGTTTACCCCCCGTTCAAGTGAATCATAGCAATAAAATTAAATTACTACGGAGATATTTCAATCAAAATGGAATGAAAAAAATATGTTGTAAGTTTAAAACAGGCGATTTTGTACGAATAAGTAAACATAAAGGTTGTTTTGAAAAAGGTTACACTCCAAATTGGTCTACAGAGATATTTAAGATCAGTAAAGTTCAAAACACAAATCCTGTTACATATTTATTACAAGATGTTAAAGAGCAACCAATTTTAGGAGCATTTTATGATCAAGAATTACAAAAAACTAAACATCCTAACATTTACCTTGTTGAAAATGTTTTGAAACGAAAAGGCAGAAAAGTTTTCGTGAAATGGTTGGGGTTATCCTCCTCTGAAAATAGTTGGATTGGCGATACAAATGTTTTATGAGTGGTTTATAAATATAACACCATGCTCTATAATAATGGCTCCATTCTGTTTGTATACATGAAAGGAGAAGGACTTGTCAATAATTTAATTAATAATTTACCATTTGAGCTCCATTTACCGGGATATAATTATTGCGGCCCCGGAACTAGATTACGTGAAAGATTGGCTCGAGGTGATAGGGGTGTAAACAAATTAGACGAATATTGTAAACATCACGATATAGCATATCATAATTCCAAGAGTTTGAAAGATCGTCACAAAGCAGATATAATTTTATTAAAAATGGCAAAAAAGCGTGCTTTATCTTCCGATACAAGCACAGGAGAACAACTTGCCGCCAATTTAGTTAATAATATAATGCTAACGAAAGTAAGTTCTGGAGCTGGACTCAAAAAAAACTTTAAAAGTTTAGTAATCCATACCAAAAAGTGCATTAAAAAAATTAAACCAAAGTGTAGGAAAAAACTAATAGAATTGGCCTATGCTGCTGCTAGAGAGTTGAATCGGGATGCATCTGCCAGGGTTCCACGCATCATACCAATTCCTAAATCTGGCGGTGTTCTGTCCTTAATACCTATATTTGCTGGTTTGTCTGCTGCTGGCAGTATTGCAAGTGGAATTGCTGGAATCGTCAAAACTATAAATGAATATAGAGTTGCAAAAAAGCGTTTAGAAGAAATGAAAAGTCATAATAAGAATGCAGGCGGTGTATCTATTGGAAATGGATTGCTGCTAAACCGGTACAAAGATGGACTTGGAATATACACAAATTTAAAGAGAAAAAACTAAATCATAGGCTACCTAATCGTGCTCTTACTAATATAGATATAGTTTATTTTACTAGAGACGTTCCATATTTTCGGGGAGTGTATATGAGGGATACCTTACCGAATTCCCCGTTTTTAAAAGAGTGTGGAATCATAAATTTAGATAATTCTAAAAATTCTGGTACACATTGGGTAGCCTATGTAATTTTAAATGAATATATTGAATACTTTGATAGTTACGGTAACTTGAAACCGCCAATAGAATTTGTTCGCTATGTAGGTTCAGACAATATCAATTATAATTACAATAATTTGCAAAATAATAACTTATTCAATTGTGGGCATTTATGCATTAAATTTCTTAACGAGTTTTGGAAAAAGCATGGTTTTATCAAAACTTAAAAAAGGTTTAAATGTTACGTGTCGTACTCATATGAGAACACTTTAACATTATCTGTTACAAGAGACGAATGTCAGATTTATTAGAGAGATTTAAAAATAAAAATAATGATAGTTCATAATATAAAATCATCTGGCAAAGTTAATAGCTTTACTCGTTCTCGTACCGTCAGAAGACGAAGACATATACGAAGTATAAAAAAATTAACGAAAGATAACAAATTATTTCTTCGAGCTTTGGGATTTAAATTATGAGTATTCTTCAGGTGAATGATTTACCACAATTCGATAACTCCATAGTGAGTTATGAAATTCATACTTATAATCCATATAGCAACAGCTTTAATGAAAATGATGAAATACGTATACCCATACATCAGCAAGATTTGTACGTATTACCTTCAGCCAGCTACATTTACATTGAAGGCCGAGCCACCGTGGCTTCGAAAGATGCAGCAGGAAAACTAACACGAAAGATTGTTAATTTTACTAATAATCATATATCATTCCTATTTCAAGACATTCGATATGAAATTAACGGTGTTGAGATAGACCGCATAAAAAATGCAGGTATTACTACCACTCTAAAATCATATCTGTCTATGAGCGAGGGGGAAAGTAAGGCTGCTGCTATTTGGGGTTGGAATTTGAAAGGAGTTAAAGATCACGATGGTATTTTTAGTGCCCTTATACCGCTGAATAAAGTTTTAGGATTTGCGGAAGATTATAATAAAATCATGATTAACTGTAAACATGAACTTATACTCAATAGAAGCAGTTCGAATTTCAACAGTGTTAAACTTGATGATAATAATGACTCCATTCAAGTAATTATAGAGAGAGTGCAATGGCGTGTGCCTCATATAAAAGTTTCAGACCGGGAAAGATTAAGTTTGCTTAAATATTTAGAAAAGGATCGCCCGATTCAAATAGCTTTTAGAAATTGGGACTTGTATGAATACCCTTTATTGCCTAGAACTACAAAACATTCCTGGGTTGTGAAGACTGCGTCACAGCTCGAAAAACCAAGGTATGTGGTCTTTGGTTTGCAGACAAATAGAAAAAATATGAAGACTAAAGACTGTTCAATATTTGACCATGGTAAAATAACTAATGTTACTCTTTTTTTAAATTCTCAATATTATCCATACGAATCGGTTAGTGCAAAATTTTCTGAAGACAAATATTGTATATTATATGAAATGTTCACCCAATTCCGTCAGTCTTATTATAACACCCGGTGTGAGCCGATGCTTGATTTGCAAGAATTTAAAGAAAAGGCGCCTTTATTTGTAATTGATTGCTCAAGACAGAACGAAGCCTTGAAAACTGGGGCTGTAGATGTGAGACTGGAAATAGAAAGTTCTGAAGATATACCAGAAAATACATCTGCCTATTGTCTAATCATTAACGATCGTCTGATTGAATATAAACCCTTAAGCAGTATTGTAAGGAAATTGTTATGAACGCCATAGTCGATGTGCAAGGGTTTAAGACCGAAAGTAATGAGTTTATCGTTAAAGAAATAGCAATAGCACTCAGAAATCAAATTATTGTGTTATTAATCAAACCACCATTCCCATTTTACAAACTTACAAAAAAAGAAAAATTCCAAGTAAATTGGATAGAGAGAAACAGACAATTTTTCTGGGAAGAGGGTTTTATACCATACTTAAAATTGCCGCATTATATTAAACCTCATCTGAAAGATAAAAACATTTATGTTAAAGGATGTGAAAAAGTGTTATGGCTAAGAAACATTGTAAAACATGATAATGTATATAATTTAGAAGATAAGAACTGTCCTAGTTTACAAAAATTATTTGATGATTATGGAATGTCTAGTAATAACAATATTTTTAGCTGTGTGTATCATTCGAATGCATGTGCTTTAAAAAATGTAACATGTTTGAAAAAGTGGATTGATGATAAAAGTATTTTTAATTGTTTATAATTTAGAAGATAAGGGCTGTCCTGAAAAATATAAGTTAAGTAATTTTTTAGCTTTGTATATCTTATCAATATAATTAATGTTTTTTCCATGAGTTTGTTTTGTTTTATTTTATTATAAATGCATTAGACATAGAATGCCACAAAGAAATGTGCTATCTAGGTCATTACTGTTCCATTTGGAGCACCATATCTTTATAAATTAAGAGCATCAGATACAAGACTTCATTATTCTTTTATACATACCCATATTAGACGTTCTTAAAAATGATTCAAAATTATTTCAGCCCTAGATATGAAATATATAATGTACATAAAATTCGATTATGTTCATTCCAACATTATTGGGCTACAGTAGATTCAAAGCGACGATTGGTTATGGAAATGGCTGATGCAGGTTTTTTTTACTGTGGAAGTGGTTTAAACGACAAAGTTATGTGCTTTTCGTGTGGAGGTGGCATTGAAGATTGGGAGTATTACGATGATCCATGGATGCAGCATGCTATATTTTTTCCTGATTGCTTTTATTTAAATGCTGTAAAAGGAACAGATTATGTCGACGAATCAAAACGTCTATTTTTTAAAGAAACAAAAATATAATTTTATTCTAAAGTGGAGCAGTATAGATTGATGAGATTGATTGTCTGCTGAATAACCTACTAAAAAGCAATGGAGTCTAAGTAACTATATCTATATGCGATTACGGAAAATGTCTATAATTAAATGTCAACTGATCCATCAAATCAAATGTTTTGTAATCGATTATTTATTCTTCTCATGCTTTTTATAAAATAATAATAAATTGTGTTACTTAATTGACAGCAAACTTTGTTTCTTTTATCTCGATACCAGCCACAACCCACCCACAAAAAGTAAAAATAGTGTAAATTGATTATTCAAATCATTCAGTTCCTAGTCGTTTGCGGGTAGTATACGCTATCACTACTTAGTCACTTATTCATTAAGTAATAATAACTATCTATCGTCTAGTAAAACTGATTAAGAATACGATTTTTTAAACGATGTAGGTAATTGGTATTTTACTCGAAGGTCACATTACTCCGTAATAAATACACACCATCATACATACTAAATGAAAATTTTATCTCTTAGTACAGTCTCATAGACCACACTATTATTTCATTTTTTGAATGTAATGAATGATGGTTGAAGTTTGGGTGTTTCTGGATCTCTGAATTGATTGATTGATAGATAGCCTATTTTCAAGTGTAGAATTGCGGGTTCCTGGATCAAGATTGAGTTTAATGAATATAAAAATAATCAATTAGAATAGAAAGTATGAAAATAATATTTGAATGTTGATGTAATGAATGATAGAAATTGTGATTGACTGATTGTCTAGTTCAAAAAATATTGATTGATTGACTGATTGTCTAGTTCACAAAAATATTGATTGATTGACTGATTGTTTACTTGACACAAGTGTAATTGGGGTTCCTGGATCTCTGATCCAGGAACCCCAATTATACACTACTCTGATTCAGCAATAAGGCCAATATTTCCTATAATAATAAGAACATCCGCGTTAGGTAGTCGAAATAAGATAAAACAAAGCATTGTTTACCTAATAATAATTAAAAAATTATGTTTCACTAACTTTTTCTTCAGAACTCCAGTTTTTACCCCGTTTTTTCTTTTGTTGTTCCATTTCATAGCTAGCTCACGTTAAATCACACACAACAACTCACGAAAAAACCAACTAACAAACTGTTAGTAATAGAAATACCGAGAATAATATCTATTAATAAATAAGAAGTGTGTTTATTTATTCAAAAGGACGTAAACATTGGCTTCAAATGACGCGGGCTGGCCCCGAATGTAATTCATTCCATTTCAAGCTAGAGGTGTTAAAAAATATGACAACTTGATTATAAACAGCGCGTTAAAAGTACAAGTTGAGCTAATTGCAAAAAAATTGCACCCTTTTTTGTCCATTTGTTATTAGTGGAACTTTAAAGCAAAATAAAAGCAAACTTTTAAAGTAAATATATATAATTTTAGTAATTTTTGAACGTATAGTCAATAATTTGACGTTTTTACAAAGTATATCTTCTAGAATATCCTTAAAAACTTTAAGATTTTCAAAAATATGTTTTGTCCACGAATAAAATATTTTGTGTTATTCCAATGCGTAACACTCTTTTTTCATTAAATATGGTATAAATTTGGGCCTATTAATTAGCAACACATTAAAAATTCGCAGAAGTGTAGATGGAGTGACAGAGCACGCATCGTGGCCATTTTGTTTGTACCCCACTAAGCGTTTAGTGTGCGGCTGGTGAAAAAAAACTTTTATACGAACAAATTGTGTGTGTTTCGCAATAAAAACTGGTAAGTTTTTATCTACTTTGGTTCTACTATATGACGAAAGTATAAATTCAGTGATTAGATTGTAATTTATTGCTAATGTGCGGCACATTTTTCATGTAGTTTGAATTTTTTTTAGATTAGGAAAACATGTCCTTAATTTCCTGTATGTCACGTTTGTGTTACGTTATACATAGGAAAGCATAAAGGTCTGTCCAAATTGGTAATCTGATCTTAAATTAATGTCAGTATTTTTTTTATATGTAAGTACTATTTATACAGTACTAGCTTTTGCCACGCGGCTTCACACGCGTTGTCTAATTCCAACACCTATCAAAACTCCTTTCAATTTGAAATCTATCTATATAGCAACATGTTGACGTACTTCAACCCGCAATTATGGTTTTTAGGACATAATAACGCAAAATGGAACAATTTAAAGAATATTTAGTATTTTTGCCCGAAGATCATTCTCAACTCCGAAGTGAAGATTCTACCCCTGATATACTTCCATGTGTAGGAACACAAACTAAAATATTGATGAAAAATGTGTCGACACAAACAGATGATGCTTTGATGATTTCGGCTGCTGTTAATATGTTAGCAACCAGCGTGTTTTCTGGCAATCAATTGCTACAAAATAAATTTTCTAGAGCCTTAAACGAGATGATTCCCATGGTTATAAATAGAATTAAGGAAAAATATGGAGATAACCAATGATTGTACAATAACATACAATAACATCCGTTGTCGTGCGGTTTTTCTTTTTTAAATCTATAAGTACTTTCTAATAAAACTGTTTGGATACAATTTGTATTTTAATTACTCATTATTGTCTGGGAATCCTGTCTCATCCACTCATACACCCAATTATATCCACTTACATACATCCACCCACACTCATTCACCTATACACACAAACAACCAAAACACATTGCAGGCGTATTCAATTAAAGAAAAAACATTTTTAGACAAAGAATAAACTATTTCGGATCCTAACAACTATAATTTTACCGTGTATGTATAAGCCCTTATAATTCCTTTGTGTTACAATTATGTTACGTCACATAGAAGAAACACAAAGGAAGTTGTCAATTTTTTTGAAATTAGCTCAGTTGCGCTTGTTCATTATATTGTAACCTGAACAACGAACAATTTATGACATATTTTTGTATTGATTAATAATTATTTAATCATTTCAAGTGTTATTATAATATCAATATTTATAGAAACGGAACGTTGCTTCAAATAAAGATTGTACGAACGAATGAAAGAATGCCATTTTTGTTTCTTATCTGTGGATATTATTTGGACCATGGACCTTCTTTGGTACTAACAGATCCTCAGATAGTCTTCGTTTTGTAATTGGAACACATTTTGATACTGGTACTAACGTTAATACCGTCACAATCCTAGACCTTTTAGTCTTGGTTTAAACCAGTACTTAAGCATTTTTTTGTAATAAGACCGAATAGTGGCGTTCTGTCGAGATGTCCTGAGTGTTATGTAAAATATCGGAAACTCGAAACATAAGATACACATGGTAAATATCCCGTTTTAAATCCTATTGATACAATAAGGTGTCTTTTACAGGATTTATTTTGATAAAGAAACTTTAAAAACACTTTCTTTTTTCAAAACATGAAACAAAGAAATTAATTAATTAATTGCATTTGTGAATCTAATTCGGGTCTGTCCTCAAATCATCATCATCTGCTGAGCCTTTTCCCAACTCTGATGGGGTCAGCTTCCAGTCTGACCGGATGCAGCTGAGTTCTAGTGTTTACATGGAGCGACCTCCACGACCCAGTAGCTGGATAACACGAACACCTTTGCAAGACTAGTTTCAAATTACATGGCTTCCGACTACACGTAACGACTTTCAAAAATGTAAAAATGACTGCCGGCACAAACGACTAAACGAGCTTTACACGGAGTAATCTCGAAATGTTTACCCATCCACAGACCGAGCTCGGCAAACGTTGCTTTACTTTAAAGAACAACCTGCGCGGCTATTATAATTTAGCCACGAGGAATATTATTGAAATTATTTAATTCAATAAGTTTGTACGCAACCCTCACCTTCGTAGTTTGCTAGTTTTTTTAATGATCAGAAATACTTGAAATCTTGATATCGATAATTTTATTCCAATTAACGTTTATCGACACCTTTATTGCGCTATTTCTCTTCACATCTTTTCACCCTTTTAAAGCCAGAGGCACTTTCTTTGCAAAATTAACTCAGTAACTGGTGGAACTAAATTGCGTTGCGTTATTTTCTCCGTAAATGTAGGTAAATTCAATAATGTTTTGAGCGGAGCAAGTGTAGGGAGGAAGCGGGCTGAAATGGTTTTATGTATGACTAGCTTCTACCCGCGACTTCGTACGCGTAGAAAGGTTTTCCCGCGCAAAATCCCGATCCCGTGGGAGTTTTGGGATAAAAAGTAGCCTATGTGTTATTCCAGAATGTCATCTATCTACTTACCAAATTTCATTCAGATCCGTTCAGTAGTTTTTACGTGAAAGAGTAACAAACATCCATCCATCCTCACAAACTTTCGCATTTATAATACTAGCTTCTACCCGCGACTTCGTACGCGTGGGAAGGTTTTCCCGCGCAAATCCCGATCCCGTGGGAATTTCGGGATAAAAAGTAGCCTATGTGTTATTCCAGGCTGCCAACTATATACTTACCAAAATTCATTCAGATCCATTCAGTAGTTTTTGCGTGAAAGAGTAACAAACATCCATCCATCCTCACAAACTTTCGCATTTATAATATTAGTAGGATTAGTAAGATAAGATAGTAAGATAAGACAATCCGGTTGAAAAGTAATGATTGTAAGTTATGGTTATTTTATATGTGACAATATTAGAACAAAAGAGGCCTCGTTATAAACGACATTATATTTATAAACTTTTAGGTTTTAGTAGGACTGTAACCAAGCAAGACATATCACTTCACAATATTACTTTAAACCTAAATGCAAGTTATTCTGTAGCCTATCTGGGAAATCAGTAGGTAATCAACCCATTATCTAGATTACGATACAATGTGTGCCTGAACTAAGTTTAAACTGAAATAAAATCTAGCCTCAGTTGCACAACAAATCTTTATTATTATGAATTATTAATTAATTAATATCGACGAGGTCATAAAATATGCATGTATGGGTGACCATCATAACATTTTCAGATTCCTCCGTTGCTCGGAAAGCAAGCCCTTGGTCCCTTGGACCAAGCCTTGGTTGGTCCCGGCTCTCATTTGAAGTACAAATGAGAGCCGGAACCAATGGACTGACAAGATAAAACCCAGAAATCTGACAACAGTCATGCATACATGGCTTCCGTGTTATTCAGTTACTAAGTTGTGGAGGTCAGGCAGTCATTCCGTATAAAATAATGGTACTCAGCTACATACAGTTAGACTAAAAACTGACCTGAAAATAGTTAGGAATACTAACATCTCAAATCAATACCTGTTTTAAAAATTAATGCCTGTTGAATTAATTAATTAATTAATAATAATTATGCGCAATTCCTTAATGTATCATCAATCTTATTCCTATCAGCTCATTTATACATAATCTAAACAAAAATAATTATTGTATGAAATTATGATAGGTAGTGGAACTTTGCCGGATTCTGTGTTCCTGTTCTGTACAGCATATGACCCGTCAGCCTATAAAGCAAGAGCAAGCATCTTCCGGGCTCACTCATTGACTCATTCCAACGTATACGTCAAGAGCGGGCTCATACTCGTACGTAATAGAAAAAATTGGCCAAGTGCGAGTCAGACTCGCCAATGAAGGGTTCCGTAGTAACTATAATAATATAATAAAATATGTATATTTATTTGTCGAATAAAAAAAGACCTTAAAAATTTCTTAAAACTAGCTTATTTACATTTTTACAACTACGCTAAATAACTTTGTTTTTCATAGTGTTTGTATGAATTACTAAGTTATATTTGCGGTTTTAGAAAATATGCTGTATCTCAAAAACTGCTGACCCGATTTCGTTCAAACCAATTTTGGTTGAAAGTTTTCATTAATATCTACAGATGTATATATTTTTTAGATTTTTCACTTCATTATTATAGAAGTTAGAGGGGGGGACACACATTTTACCAATTTGGAAGCTTATATCTTTTAAACGATTGACTTTATGAAAAAGTGGTTATAGAAACCCTTATATCATTTTTAAAGATCTGTCTATAGATACCACAAACGCATAGGTTTCATGAAAAAAAATATTTTCCGTTCTAGTTCCATATATGGGGACCCCCCTTTATTTTAAATATTTTTTAATTTTTTTCTTATAATCGGAAAGCGGTTCACAGAATACGTCTACCTACTAAGTTTCACATGTATAGTCTTAATAGTTTCGGAATAAAATGGCTGTGACATACGGACGGACGGACAGACAGACAGACGGACAGACATATCGAAACTATAAGGGTTCCGTTTTTTGCCATTCGGCTACGGAACCCTAAAAAAACCCGCGACCGCGTAACACATAACACGCGTGCAAAGCAGTACAAATTAAAATTATAATTAACTCGGCACCGAGAACACATTTTCTACTCATTAAAATGAACTCGTATACGTTACAAACGATAGATTTAAGTAGGTACATACTTACTATATTATAACACGTGGTACCTACATTTCCTTTATAATAGGGCCTTCCTTTCTGGTAACGAAAGATAAATTCAGTTGTTTAAAACAGTGTTGTCATGTACGGAACGTTAGTAATAGACATATTCATTTGTTTTAAAGGTCTAAGCGGATCGGTTAATATCTGAGTTTACTAAGTTGAGCTCATCGGCAATTATTTATTTTCATCAATATGACATGATGAAAATGAAAATGAAATGAAAATGTAAATGATGATATTTTAATAGTTAAATAATAAGAAACAACAGTCATACCCACAATTCTCTGATGCCTTTATATCTCGGCGGTATTCGCATTGACTATACTGAAAGATCTGGGTGTAGTTATTGACTCCAATCTCCCGTGGCGTGCTCAGGTCATTCAGGTCAGCTCCTTTCATTCGCTGAAATGCCTTCAAAGTCTTCTGCCCTTGAAGACTAAAGTTTCTTTGGCACAAACACTTATTCAGCCGATTATAGATTATGCCGATGCCTGCTACTTGGATGCTACTGAGGACCTATTAAACAATCTTGAGCGCTTGCAAAATCTGTGCTTTCGCTTTGTTTTCGGTCTTCGAAAGTATGACCATGTTTCTCACCTTCACAAGGAACTCAAGTGGCTCCCAATCCATCTTCGCAGGAACACTAGGATTTTGTGTCTCCTCTTCAACATTTTACGCAAACCGTCTTTCCCCTCCTACCTGCGTGAGCGTTTTCCTTACGCTCGTTCTAGCGAAGTACCGTGTAGATCACACCTTAGATCCCTCCTTAAATCTCATCCTCATAAAACAAGCTACTACTCTTATTCCTTCTCTGTCCATGCTGTAAGATGTTGAACTCACTTCCACCTAGCATTCGTGATTTAAATACAATACCTTTATTCAAATGTCGATTAAAAGAGTATATTACCTTTCCTCTTAACTGTGTTAATTATTTATGTATATATTTACATAATATGTTTATATATTCTAACATTATGTATTTATTTAATTATATGTTATTTTTATTGCATTATAAGTATGTGTAGGTATATTTAATATTTTAGTTTTAGTTTTAGACTTTACATATTCATATTTATTTCTCTTCTTGTTCTCACACACTATTGTCTACATTTCTTTTTCACTTCTCCATTCGCAGGTCTGCTGGAAGAAATTTCTTAAGAAATAAGCAGTAGGTACCTTTGTACTCAAATATTATAATTATGTTGTATCCTAATGTATTTTACTGTGTGTACATAAATAATAAAATAAATACATTTTCCATTCGTCTGCGAACACGTTACAATCAGGTTTGTCATCCAAAAGAGTGTTGAGCGCGAATGAGGAATAGGGGACTGGGCTCGAGCGAAGATTCGATACGACTCCTAGGAACGGCGAACAATCTGTGCCTTCTTTTCCGGTTATATATGATCGCAGCAAACCGATGGGTAAGTTCGTGATAAAGAAGTCGGTTTTTCGTCATATTGCACTGGTCTATTCAAAGCTCAGTCTTGAACTTCGATCCTCAATCTTTTATATTTCGGAAAGTATGTGACGGAATGGAATAGAATTAATATTATGCCAAGCGCAGCCCATTTATCTTTGTACGATTCTATTTGTAAACCTCTTAGCAAACGGGAAAATCATTAAATCTTACAAGGAAACAGGGCCTAACAACCAGAAACTCGATGTGTTTACGTCTCAGTTTGGCCGCGTGCAATAGAGGGTTTCCTCCATAATTATGTCAAACGGAGTTGTATACAAGTGTTTAGTTTTGCTACAGATCGTTAGTTCGGGTAAGCCCATGGGGATCGTCCGTTTAGAGTCATTTAGAAACTACGCATTGGCGTAGGCGCCTGATAAATGAAGAATAAAGTACATTGATCTTAGCCGAATTTCTATTCGTAGGTACCTGATTAATAATTATTAATCGTTTTTCATTATGTAAGAAGTCGATTCAAGACAAATTTGGTCTTTATCGCAGTTTTTTTGGCGAACCGAATTAAACTCTGTGCTTCGAAATGTTGGAATATGAAAAAGCAATAAAAAAAAATAGGAATTACAAGAGCAATTTGCAAATGTGTTCGCAATGGTTTTGGAGTTCCCAATGGCGAAAATGTCCTTAAAATCAAATTCCAAATTAGTAGCAGTGATGCTCATTTGTCAATCACGTTACTCTATACTGTAAGAGGTCCTAAACATACATGGAGGCATCCATAGATACAGTTCCTTTCTCAGTTAATTTAGCAGCATTAAAAAAGTAAAATCATTATAATAATAATTAATTCGGCAATCATTGTACCGATAGTCATCTCAGCCAATGGCTTAATAGCCAAGAGCCTCGACTAACACCTCAGGAGCCTCTCGTTAGGCGGTTGGATCAAGGGCTTGCTTCAGAAAGCGGTACTCCTCGACACGGCGCGTATCCTCAGGAGGTTCTTCTCTATGGAGCCCTGACTGCCACGGTAGCTGGGACCCTGTTCCCGATACCGGTGGGCTACTATTTTTTTATATTTTTAAATGTTTTTTTTAGAGAATATTTAAAAATGTAATTTATATGTATGTATTGGAAATAAAGGAAATTGATTATTATCATTACTCCGCTTAGAACCTACTATTTTAATCCCAAATAAAATCCAATTTTATCCCTCGAATTTTCTCCCACAAAAATCGTCTGGCACTTTAATTACATAACAGTGTTACAAAAAATATAATATACCGCCCGGCCCTCTGATTAAGTTATGGGCAAATACGTTTTTTTTTTGCTGTAAAATAAGATAGTTAAAAACCCAGGACCAAATGAAAAAAAAAAAAAATTGAAGGCTCTTGTATTTAAACTAAACTCTGATGATTTGTAATGAAAATGGCCTGATTTTTTATGCGTAGATAGCTTTAGTTAACTTAGACATTTTAAGGTAAACTTTAAAAACTAGTGCTAATTTACTATTTAGTTACAAGATGTTAATACTTATTCAGGATGTTTTAGAAGTAGAGAGCTCGTAGCTAAATCATAACACCCGCACGGGTCGATCTTTAAGGTAAAGCAACGCTTGCTGGGGTTGGTCTGTAGATGAGTGACCATCTCAAAATATAAAGATTCCTCTGTGCCACGAAAAGAACAGTCGGATTAGTCAGCAGCCAGAAAATCTGAGACTGTTCTTATCAAGGGGTATCGTGTTACCCAGCTACTGGGTTGTGGTCAGGTAGTGCAGGTTGGATACAGCTTAGAAGGTACTAATATTTTACAGTTACTCCATGTAAAATATTAGTACTAAATAGTTACACTGAAAGCCGACCCTAACAAAGCTGAAAAAGCTAAAGCAAAGCGGCTAAGCAGATGATGAACGATAATCATTTGAGAAAAAAAAGTCATTTTGATATCATTGAAAGACGTCAGTTCTTCTGTCTCCTACAAAACTTCGTATACTTTTGGAGGCACGCTGGAATCGCGATATGTTATGATGGTCACACATCCACTGCAGACTGACTTCGGGAAGCGACGCTCAACCTTGAACATTAACAATATTGAATGTCCGTCATCAATGAAACAATGATCTATTTCTACACTTACCCTCAAATCATGACAGATTCATAACAGTAGGTATATCTTAAATCACTACATAGTATAAAACAAAGTTGCTTTCTGCTGTCTGTCCCTATGTATGCTTAGATCTTTTAAACTACGCAACCGATTTTGATGCGGGTTTTTAATAGATAGAGGTTTAGGAAGGTTGTAGTGTATAATAAGTTGAGGTTTTGTGTAAATTGGATGAAATACGACGATATTAGTTCAACAAGTCGGAAAAAATTGAGCCGATCGAGAGCTTTAATCGTAAACGCTACCAAAACCTTTTTAGTTGTATCAAAACAAGCGAAACGAAGACGTCCCCCACAATCTAAGCAAATATAAATTTTATACCGAACTTTCTTCCAATAATTAATCAGCAAAATGGATGCCGAAGCATAGCATACGAAAGGCGATCAAATCGACGGTTCCTACGTACATAAGGTCAAGTCAAAAACCGAGGTTTACAGGAGAGCGTAATTTGTGTTCAACACGCCCTAGAAATAATTCCATGACCAATAATAAATATTTTTTTTCTACAATATTTTAACAGTTTTAAGAGGTTTATAATGCTATTTACACATATTTTATTTTTTTACGTTTTCTAGGAAAAACTGACGGATGACCGTTTCTACGCCGATAATAAAATAGAAGTATGTAAGTCATGTCTATGATACCTTTTTATACGCAGGAAACAAAAATACAGTGTCTGATATATTATTTAGATAAAATGTTTTATGAAAATGTCGGATTATGTTACTATTTTTAAATCAATACGTTAAACATCCTGAATTCGTCACCCATGGATATAAAAAGTACTTCAATGAAGACATATCACTTTATACGTGGTTTTAGTCATTTGGGGTAGGACTATAGTTCTTGTAATGTAAATAAAGACATGTCTTTTAAAATAATCAGGTTTGTGTTTTATTAATTAAACAAGGTTTATAAATTCAACATTATCTATTATTAAAAAACAATCATCTTAGCATCTAAATAATAGGTACCTATAGACTCACTGAAGTATGAACTAAACATAAAAAATCACTGTTGTCTAATATTAGTAATTAACAATTTTAATTTTAAGCATGTGCCTCATCCTGATCATGTCTAGCAATGCAATTTGTACCTAGTATTTAATTATCATCACAGTTTTATGAAGTAGGTACCTCAGCTTAATTAACTACCTATCGACTTATTAATTAGTAAAATTTAATAATCATCACAGCATTGTTTGAGTATGTGCCTCATCTTTAACACCTAATTGGTAACTTTTAAAAATCATCACAGGTTTATTCAGACTGATTCATCTTATTACTAATAAAGTTTCCTTAGCAGTTAAATAACAAAACAAAATGTATAAAAAGTAAAGATAAATTTAGCAATCTTCGTCGTCATTGCCCTGTTCTTGCTCACTATGCTTAAGGCCTTAAGGCTTCTATAAAAGTCATGATACTTATTAGGAATAATCAAAGTATCGCATAAACTAAGCAAGTCTTTATATTTGACTTCTGTGATAGGAATAGGATTATTGTACACCTTCTCTAGAATTAGTTCTTGTTCCTTCTTTTTCCTCCCTCTAGTCAATTTCGATTGATTGCTACAGTTAAGTTTTCTATAATTTTCTTCAGAAAAGTCGTATTTAAATTCTATTATGTCTGGATTATTTCCTTGCACTTTTACTTCTCTTACCTTATTCCAAGAAATTTTCTCTGAATTTGTCTTTTTTGCCCAGTTTTTTGTATGCAGCCAAGCTTTAAAATCCAAGACCAAGTCTTGGTCTACTTCTACAACTGTATATGGTGGACTATTCTGTTTAGCCCAACGAACCAGTGTGTACCATTCATCTGGTGAGTAAATTAGTTTATTTTTTGCTGTTCGCTCTATTAATGCGTGAACGCTATCCGCCTCATTTTGGGTGTGGCCCTTTTCTAGGAATCGATGGGACACATTTACTTTAAATCTATCGCTCGCATATAAGTACATAAAAAAAACAATGCGATTGCGGTTCTGACCAGCACAGTTGTCTGACCAGAATCTAAAATCTTTGACTCCAGCTTTAACCTTGTTGTCAACGAAAGAAAACAAACAACTAGCCACTTCATTGGCGCCACGTTTAGCAATTGTTTCATCCCACATGTAACACGTAGCTTTCTTTAATCCGGCGTCAAAAACAGTGAAATTATATACTGATAATTTTCTTTTATAATACAGCACACTAATTTCGCCATGTGGAGTGTTATTTATTTTTTGGAAGTCAAACATCGCTGTGCAAATATCGGAAGGATTCGATTGAGCTTCAATTTTATCAACATTTTTCAATTCCCTGGCAAGTTTTTTGTTATCAATGTGTGACTTATGTTTCAGTTTATCGTCATAAGTTGGCGAGGTGTTATTTTTCATTGCATGGCACAGGTCGCATTGGTCTTTTTTGGGTAAATGAAAAGCTATGTTTAGTTCTTTGTTAACAATATCTTTGTATTGTCTCACAGAAGCAGCTAAATTTTTAGTTAAATTCAGTTCTTTACACCATACGGTATATAGATCGTACATTTTTTTAAAAGTTAATTCACAATCTAAATACTGTTTGTTTGAGTCTTTGCGAATATAATGACTTTCTATGGGCGCAAAACTTTTAACATGTTGAATTACACTTTCTTTCATTGGCGCATTTATAATAGTTGGATGATTTGAATGAAATCCCCTCATATCTTTAATACAAATACCCGTATTTTTATCATGCTTGTCGATGGCAGATTGTATGAAAGTGTTACTTATCGAAAATGTATTTTTAAACATGGTTTTGCATACCATAATCTTTTCTTTGTGGCCATTACCAGACAAAAGCGGCAAAAAAAACTTAACAACATTTAACCTCTTGGAACCCTCTGTCCATTGTTTTTTTCTTATTTCTTTCATATGTGAAGCAATAAACGACCACTGCTGTGAATGGTTACCTAGATTCCAAAAGGTTTTAAATATATTTTGGCGAGATAGAATATCAAACTTATCAAAACATTTTAATCGACAGTTAGATGAACATGGACCCTTTATTTGTTTTGCCATTTGTTGTTTGCCAGATCGAGATGTATGGGCTTCACCCAAATTAACGAGCATCTTCCTTTTTTCATCTAGCCAGTAAGATTTGTTAGTAATTCTGTTTCTTGTTATTGCTTTTTTCACATACTGACGCTGTTTTTTTCGATGGTGCGGTGTTGATGAACCAGACATTTCACTAGATCCTAACGGGCTTGATCTTAAGGTGGTATCAGAAAGAATAGCGCTACTCTCACTCAAATAGTTAAACTCACTTACGGTGTCCCCAAAAGTCCTGCATGGACTTGGCATTGGTGTTGTAACCAAAGATTCTTTATCATCATTTTCAGGTACTTGTCGTGTTGTTTCATTTCCACAAATAGGTGTGTCATTGTCATTTTCAGGTATGTGTCGTGGTGTTTCATTTTCACAAACTGGTGTGTCTAGAAAGCAATTTTCAATTCTATCATTCGAAATTTCCCCTACCGTCTCAATTATATAATTTAAATCACTTTGCGATAATAATATATTAGTTGCTGTATGATTTTGTTCTCCGTTACTGTGTGCTTCAACAACTTGATTTTCGTCGTTAGAAACTTCCTCAAGATCCATTAAAATACTGCTTTCGGAATAAACACGACGTGAGTCTAAAAAAAAAACAAGCTATAAGTAATCATTACACAGAGGAACACAAATCTCTTCACTAAAAAAAAATGTTTATTGAACAGTAAGTAACCGTAAATAATAACAAATCCATAAAAATATTAAGAGTTACGCGTAAAAACAAACATGTAAAACATAACTTCATTTACTTTGATAACAATAAGAAGTTATTTTCTTTGTAACAATTATTTAGGAAAGCATATTTGAAAGAAGCATACAATTTATTATTGTTATTTGTGAAAAAAAATGACGCAATTACTAAGTCATAGTATAAGCGGACATGTCTGATATGACCGCTTCTACACTGATAATCTGCCGTTCTAGGTTATAAAAACAACTAAGAATGATATTAAATCGGTTTTTGGTATTTTTAACCGACTTCTGAAAAAGGAGGAGGTTCTCAATTCGGATGTTTGTTTGTTTTTTTTTTTTTTTTTTTTTTTTTTTTTACGTTTGTTCGGGCATAGCTCCGTCGCTCGCCAACCGATTTGAAAAATTCTTTTTTTGTTGGAAAGGGTATACTTCCCAAATGGTCCCATGAAAATTTTATCGACGTCGAACAAGCCGTTTCTGAAAAATCAACAAAAGTCTAAAAAAAATATTTACATTGATGATCTTTTCGGTTACTCTATATTGTGTTTTTTGTTCGCGCGTTTTTAGTTTTTTGTAGTTGACATTTTGGCTTTTATAACTAGATTAATTACAAATTGACCCACTAAAAAGCGCGAAAATAAAAACTTTTTTGCAAAAAAATAAAACCGACTTCCATATCAAAACACTACAAAGCCAAAAATAATTTTAATTTCGGAAGGCGGTGTGAAAAAAAGAAAATACAAAACCAATAACACCGACTACCGAAATTAAAATTATTTTTGGCTTTGTAGTGTTTTGATATGGAAGTCGGTTTTATTTTTTTGCAAAAAAGTTTTTTGAGCGTTTAATGTATACTTATTTGGAATACTAGGTACTTACCCTCATTAGCTTTATCGATATAATTAATTAAATCTTGTGCTTCAGAAACGCAAATAACATTATTTCTGGAGTTTGCAATATCCACCAATAACTTTGATCTGCTGTTATTCATGTTTGTGTATTGTTGAAGGTAATATGAGCACTTATAACTAAATAACACACCACTAAATCTAAACTGTATCAAATTATTAAATTGTTTCATCACACGAACACGCATCGACCTGTCTCGTTCGGGGAACTCCCTAAATGGCGATATGTCTGACAAGACCGCGTTCGCACCGAGTGGCGCGCATTTTAAAACACCGTACAAAAAGATATGTATAGATGTCCGCATCTACGACACTTATTCGTTGTATTTATAATACTTGTTCTTTTATACGATTTGTAAAACAAGGTAAATAAAAAAAATAAAAAAAAAATCGTACATCAGTATGTGCGCATAGATAATCTAAAGCCAATGATACAATAAAAAAAAAATGCCAATTTCGACATGTCTTTTTATACGTAGGGACCGTCGAAATAATGCTTTCAATTATTTTGAACCGAGAAAATTCATGATCATTGTCTTATTCATAAAGTTCAATTCTATCAACAATTGCAATTGTCGAAAATATAAGAGATTTGAAGAGAATATTATCAGTGACTCCTTCTTCCTTGAGTAAAGCATACGGAAGTGGCAGACTTTCGCTGACCGAAAAACCCACCCTGTTTTTCTGTTGCCCTTATATTCTGGGGCCGGGGAATCTCGTTAGAACATTCTCGCAACCCCGGCAGGCAGTAATGACGGCGTCCGATAAGGGCCGTTATTACTGCTCATTGAGGCGCGGGTGGTACATGACGCGTCGTCAAATCGGGATGACCGATCATTTGATTCGCCGAATTCAATTAAACAATGCATATATGAATAACTATACTGACATATGAATATTTAAATAATTTTTGTTTCTTTGTTTTTATGAGTAATGTAGTAAATACACTAATTTAGCCCTCCCCACTTTAATTAAAGTTTTTAAAGTCTTTCCAAAGGTTGTCTGGAAGATATCGCTTTCAGCGATAAGACCGCCATTGTTACCATAGAATAAGCAATATTGTTAAATAGGTGTGTTTAAATGTTTGTGTACAATAAAGTATATTCTATTTGTCTATCTATCTATAGACACAGGCATCGCTCAATACCAATTCAACAGACATAAAGAAACCCATCAAAGTATTCTATTCTAATTCAGAATCCCCAAATCTGTTCAAAATCTTATTCCTAAACGGAATATTATAATAGAGCTATTCTCGAACCCGTGACCCCCAACGACTCTTCTGCCATAAATCAATATTGAACCCACCCTAACTAATTCAAGTCAAACTATTAAGTTAAGGGTTAATACATTCTCATAAAATCCTAATAATCCTAATGTATTCCTTTTATCGATTTTTAATCTGTTCTATGACAAGGGTAATGTTAACCTAGTTGATGAGGAATTTATTATATCCGGAAGTTTTATTGATGTAAAATTATAATAACACTATTTCTTGAGACTTCAGTACTATTTCAGTATAAGTGTCACACAAATTGCGTGAATTTGTGTCGCGTTGATCGCTCACATTAAACAAGTCAACTCAGTGGCGTATAGCTCAACGATCGTCATTGCCAATAGCATAGACAGTCGCTGAAACCAGTTCTGCATGCATTCGCAATTATAGTCGCACTTCATACAAATGGTGTCAAAAGTAATATCGTTCGCACAGCACTTAAGCACCATGATAACTCTTCAATTTAATGCGAATAGTAAGTAGTTGGAATAACATGTTAGTTCGGTATCGGGAGTTTGCGAATCTCGATAAGCAGTTTTGAACTGGATATTATTATAGTTGGAATTATTGGGACCTGCATTCATGGATATCAAAATGTTCAAGTTTCGGTAATGGATTGTAGTGAACGTGGTGTTGTGGTGTATGTTGTTTAGGGGGAAAGCAGAAAAGGAGCTAGATAAAAGATGGAGAATTAATTAAGTTAGCGCGACGAGAAAATAATGATTTATTTCTATTTTATTGTATTAGTCAGTAGAGTTCTGATACTCCCTTCCGCTCCACACAGAGGGAGGAGTCATTTGAAGATTTTCCCACCGGAAAAAAGGACATAGCCTACCCGTTTATCTACTGTTACGTGTAGTGTTAGTTTTTAGTCAGTAGAAGTCTAACACTCCCTGTTTTAGACTTCTACTGACTAAAAACCCACACTGTTGCTTCAGTTGCTCTTGTGGTTCAGGACCGCGGTATCTAGTTAGAACATTCCCACAGCCCAGAGGCTGGATTTGGAAATATGTCAATTTTTATCTTAGCCATCATAGAAACCCAGATCAGATAGAGACAGATAGAAATACTCTTTATTGTACACAAAAACAAATTACAATAAGAACTTACAAAATAACATCTAGCTTAGCAGCCCGCAACTTCGTTTACATGGATATTGTTCACTTTTACCCAGGAACAAATATAGTGTATATTGTGATCCAAACCATATTCTGTCTTTGTACCAAATTTCATCCAGTTCCGTTCAGCCATTTTCAGTTCAGTCCTTATTGAGTATCAATCATCCATAGATTGTAACTATATGTAACCTTCGGTTTTATAATAGTATGGCTTTATGTGGATTGTTTGTCTGTAGTTATTTGGAAGGGATGGAAGATCACATCTATAGGTAATTTTTTTCACAGCGAGAACAACTTTTATCAACTTTATAGATCAACGATCACTTCTTTGACCTTTTTTTAAGAGACTTTTTTGGACTTGTATGCGTTATTCCGGCTGCTTCAACTTCGAGGCAATTCTCAAAACTATTAATAACACACCCGCTGCATCTGGGACCACACCCTATTCCGCACAGTCTTGAACAAAAGTTACGTGACGACGACATGACGTGGTACGTGATGTGAATTCAGTTTAATGGTTACCAGCATATTTGGATTTTATGATTAAACGTAGATACGGGTCTTTCTATTTAAACAGGCTTATGGGAAAAATATTGTAGAATAGTGCAGTCCAGTTTATGTTATTATCCATTGATAATAACATAAACTTCTTGGCGTGGCCACTCCGTAGGTATTTCCAAATCTTATTCAAAGAAATTTTGTTTACTGCCACGTCATTTACTCTCACCACCACCACTCGTTATTTCTACTTACCCCACATATAAACAAATAGCGTGTACATACGAAACGAATGAAATTAATTTTACTCAGGATCCTGTGGTTGGCAAAAACAAAAGAACCACGGTGACGGTTAATTTTCCTTAAACTACTTACTGCCCCGGGCGGAGGTATTGTGTAGTGTTTGGATTAAATTAGGTTAGTCGAGTAGAGTGAGCGTAAAAGGACTTTTAGTCGTTTATTTGAGAACTAAATAAAAACTTCTGGTTGTGTTTTTATTTCCTAAATATATGATTTATTCTAGGATGTGGATTATGTTACGATTTTAAGTGAAAGAGACTTTAATTAATGCCTTTTATTGTTATTAAACAGATCGTAAGTTGATACATCGCACACGCACAGTACAGTGTGTCAAAAGGTGGAGAGCAGGAAACGGAACTAAAGTAGTGTTACCACATATTAGACTCAAAACTATTATTTATGAAATTAACCACAAATAATTTATTACTACTTTAACACCCTCCTTTAATTTCTTAAATAACTAATCTTATTATTGAAAGAAACAGAATTTCACTTAAGTACTTGAAGTATTGTTATACAAACAATCTCTATATGTAATTTAGTACCTAAGTCCTTAAATTTCTAAGCAAGATTATATTTAACAATATATTTTATTCATCAACAATACAAATGGAATATGTATGCTTACTTACATCTTCACACTTTATACAACATCCAACAGTTAAGTTTTTAACCAGTTAAGGTTTTGGTAAATACCTACATATTTTAAACTGAATACAATCACAAATATTATTACTAACAAAATCTAGCTTTCATAATTATTATGAGATACACAATGTTGCATTAGAGTCGAGACTACTAAACAATGTCTACATATCAACAAAACAAAAAAAAATATATAGCTGCCACATCTAGTTGTCTAATGTTAGCAAATACACTTGTCTAACACATTATAGTATTCTTATGTTTTACAAACTTATGCTTGTTCAAAGCTTTTGTCACTACATCAGCAGGCTGTAAATCAGTTGGACAATACGTAATACGAAGCTCATTATTCATGTATAGTTCATGAATGTAATGAAACCTGACGTCTATATGTTTGGACCTTTTGTTAAATATACCTGTTTTAATCAATTGAATAGCACTTTGATTATCTATATAGAATTGAAGCATCTGAATATTAATATTAAGTTCTTTTAACACTGATTTTATGAATATTGCATCTTTACAACACTCTGCAGCTGATATGAATTCTGCCTCTGTGGAGGAAAGTGCAATTATAGATTGCCTTCTTGAGCACCAGGCAATAGGACACCCAGCCAACATGATAATATACCCTGTGGTACTTCTACGAGTGTCACAATCACCAGCATAGTCAGCATCACAGTACAAGTCTAAATCTTTTATGTTACCTCTTTTCTTAAAGAACAATCCATCACTAATAGTACCTTTTAAATATTTGAAAATCCGTTTTATTAAAACTACATCTTGCTTAGTAGGTTTTTCTATTTTGCGACTAGCTAACCCAACTGCATAAGCTATATCAGGTCTTGTCCTGGTTGAAAGATATAGCAGGCTCCCAACAGCCTCTCTATAAGGAAAAAGATTCTTGCCTTCCTCATTCAAGACTATTCCCTCTTGAACTACACAAGGTGTGTCAGCGGCTTTGCAGTCCAACATATTATATTTTTCTAGTATGTTTCTGGTGTAGTTTTCCTGAGACAGCAGAACTCCATCATCTTTATATGTAAGTTGTAAGGCTTAGGTTGGTTGGTTGGTTGGCTTTAGGTTTTTCATATACTTTTAATTCTATTATTTTATTTATTTTATTGAGTACCTTACAGCCATCTTCTTTATTTTTAGAAATTATTATTCCATCATCAACATAAATACCAATAATAACAGTAGTTTCTTTGTTTCTTAGTACACATGGCTCATTTTTAACTTGTTCAAACTCTAAACTCTTCATTATTTTAATAAATTCTTCATTCCATCTTTTTGGTGCCTGTTTTAACCCGTATAGGGATTTTCTAAGTTTACATACTTTCCCATAACATTCTTCAAAACCTTGAGGTACTTTCATATAGATTACCTCCCCTTCTTTAAGATTTCCATTTAGAAATGCGGTCTTGACATCAAATGTCATAAGATGGTAGTTATTGATCACCGCTATAGAGAATATAATCCTTAATGCAGATTGACATGCTACGGGGCTGAAGATTTCATCATAGTCTATATCTCTTTGTTCAAAACCCCTTACAACAATCCGGGCTTTATATGATCCATCTTCTTTAACTCGAAATACCCATTTATTAGTTAGAATTTTAGCATCTCTGACATCTTTTTCATCCACTAGTTCCCACACTTGATATTTCTCTAAGGATTTTATTTCTTCACTTATTACTTTTTTCCAATTTTCTTTTTCAGGTGACTCCATGGCTTCTTGGTATGTGAGTAGAACATAATCATCAAATCTTTGTGGAACTCTTCTTGTCCTTTTATCTATTACTTGCTCATCCTTTTTATTTCTATCCTCTTCTATTTCTGTGTTTTCCTGTATTAATGTTTCTTTTTCTTTTTCAGGTACTATGCTGCTTTCTTCAGGACATATTGGGTCTGTAAGCAGATATCCACCATGATCTTCAACATTTACATCCAATTTTATGCTCTGTAACTGCTGCTGTCCATCTTCTCTTATTATGTTATTAGTTATTGTATTAAAGACAACATCTCGAGCAAATACAATTTTCTTTTTATTTTCATCATATAACCTATACCCATTTTTAGAGTAACCTACCATTATTAATTTCTGTGACCTTGAACTTAGCTTTTTTATAGGTGTTAAATCTTTTGCTAATGCTTCACAACCAAATACTTTTATGTTAGAAATATCCGGTTTCTTATTATTCCATACTTCATATGGACTTTTAAAATCAATCACTGAACATGGCAACCTATTGAGTAGATATGTAGCTGAGTACATAGCTTCTCCCCATAGTTCTTTGCTAAGGTTTGAATTTAATAATAACGCCCTAGCTTTCTCCATCAAGCTTCTATTTAGACGCTCGGCTTTGCCATTAAGTTGTGGGCGATACGGAATACTGTAATCTAATTTTATACCAATTTTATAACACCATGCTTTAAATTCACTGCTGGAGTACTCACCTCCATTATCACAACGCAGCACAGAAACTTTTGCATTAACTTCTCTCTCAGTTTCCCTAATGTAATGTTTTAAGCAGTCACTAACTTCACTTTTATTTGATAACAGATAGGTTTTTGTATAATGACTAAAGTCATCTAACACTGTGAGTATGTACTTTTTTCCATCAAAACTTGTGGTTTCTACAGGACCACAAACATCACTATGTATTATTTCAAGTACCCTAGTAGCACGTTCTCTAGTCTTATTAAATGGTTTCCTTACCTGCTTAGCTTTGACACAAATTTCACATAAGTCCTGCAATTGTTTTATATCAGCCTTGCTGTATGTGACACCCGTAGCAGCGTCCACCAATTTCCCCAGTACCTCATTACTTGGGTGACCCATTTTAATGTGCCAGTCATAGACACTTTCCTTTTTATTTGCTAACAGAGACACTTCACTACTACCTTGTTTTAATTTTAAATGATACAGTCCTGTTGACTGTTCCTTTTTACCAAATATTTTAGTGCCACACTTAGCAGTAATCTCAACATTGTTATTTTTAAAAGTTACAACGGCACCATTTTCTGTAGCTGCTGAAACTGAAAACAGATTTTTACATAGATCTGGAACGCACAGAGTATTATTTAAGACACAATTGTCACCTTCAAAAGTGCCACTTTGTACAGACAACATTTTTTCATCTTTCTTTGCCAAACATATAGATGTCTCTTGGCATTCCAAATTACTTAACAAGTTTATATTATTTACCATATGTGATGTACAACCTGAGTCTACAACAAAGTCATAACAGCAATTATTCACTGCATTGTTACTTTTGTAACCTAAAAATGAAACAGAACTTTTATTGTTGCGAAAGAAACAGTTACTTTCTTTATGATTGTTTTTCTTACAAATAGAGCATACTTTCTTACAATCTTTTTTTACATGACCTATTTTATTGCAACCAAAACAACGTATCTTATTATTATAATCAGAATGGTTACCCACTTTATTAGAAGACTGTGAATCCTGTTTCTCCGCTCTCTTGAATGACTTAGATGCTCGAAATGCAACCTCATTGTCTTGTGAACTTGTATGTTTTTCTTGTTCCTTAATTAATCTTAATTTTAAATTTGCAAGGGTTTTTTCTTCTTTAGAGGTAGAGTCCCATGCCGTTACAAAATGTTCATACTCAGTAGATAAAAATGTTAGAATTTTTGACTCCACTAAGCTATCGTCCAAGGAGATGTTTAACTGTCGCAGCCTATATACCAGGTTATCCAGATGAGATAAATTTTGCACCATATCTTTATTTTTGTCAAACTTGTAGTTAAAGAAATCTTGCATGATTTTATTTTTGTGTCTGTCTTCAGTGCCGCCGAACATTTCACATAACTTTTTGTACATAGCACTTGCAGATGTGCATTGGAACAACATTGTTATTAACTTTTTGTCCACAGTTTGCAATAAAATGTATTTAGCTTGTGCGTCCTTTTTGCAAAATTCAGCTTTCTCTTTATCTTCAGTTTTAATACTTCCTTCAATTATATCTTGGAGACCTTTGGCTTGAAAGATAATATCTACCTGGAATCGCCAGAGTTGATATGTCTCAACATCGCTGAGCTTTTCGATATTTTTAAGTTCTTCGGTCGTCGCCATATTTTTATTACAAAACACGTCGCGTACGTGTTTTTATAATCGGACCGAATCGCAAATACGCTCACTGGCCGAACTGTTAATAACACAGGCCAGCTCGGCACATAACCCTGTTACGATTTTAAGTGAAAGAGACTTTAATTAATGCCTTTTATTGTTATTAAACAGATCGTAAGTTGATACATCGCACACGCACAGTACAGTGTGTCAAAAGGTGGAGAGCAGGAAACGGAACTAAAGTAGTGTTACCACATATTAGACTCAAGACTATTATTTATGAAATTAACCACAAATAATTTATTACTACTTTAACAGATTAGTCCCTCTAATACTACGCCATTGCCTTCTTCACGATTCCTTGTACACAGTAATGATATTCTGATATTCGTCCTGTTTGGATGGACTAGTCATCTCTACAATTATAATGGCGGTAGCATGGTTTAATTGAATTATCTAACAAAATATCACGAAAAAAAACAAAACAAAAAGAAACTCTAAACATAACACTAGACAGCATTCCTTAATTAATTGAACTTTACAATTTAATTAAGACTCTCGACTTAAAAAGAATAAACAAAGGTTTTTTCAGGAACGGTACAATCTAATTTCTTCCAAGATTGCAATAAATTTTACATTTCTTATCCATCGTTTCTTCCATGAGAAAATTATTTGTCACCATTTGGTGTAATTATGAGGGAGATTTGGCTGCACGAAAAGATGAAAACGTAAAAGACAATCATTTGTTTTTCTGTAAATTAATTACAATCATAGAAAGTACTTATAATTAAAGTTTCGTTCTTTTAAATATTCCGAGTCCACTATATTGGGACCAAATGTTTTCATCAGCACCATTTCAGATATTGTCTTTGAATATTGTATAATTATGTATTAAGTGCATTTAGAAACCCATCGAGATATATATTTCGACTTTACGATGTTACAGTCACATTTCAGTCACATCTGTTCGGATTTTCTCGTCCTAGGACTTGCCGGTTTCCTAAAGAGGTTTTCCTTCACTGTTTTGAGAGCAATGATGATGATAAAATCGATGGGTCCTATGTATATGGGCCAAACTAACAATTTGGCCATTTTGACTTTTTTATGGTAAACGCATCTTATCGATATAAAGAATTATTTGAGCTATTAAAAAAAAAAGATTTCTGCATAGAAACACGATTTTTTATTGCAGTATAACGGCGTATGTGACATGAATTTAAACGTACAAGGTCCTAATAGTAGTTAGAGACTTATACGCGGGGAGTTGCCGCGCGTTTATAGGTCCTAATAGTAGTTAGAGACTTATACGCGGGGAGTTGCCGCGCGTTTATTTATTGTTTGGACCAATCAGCTGATTTGACAATACATTGAACGGAGCAACGGCCGCACTGTGATTAATACAAATTGTAATTGTTGTGTTTTTGGGTTACAATTTAGTTTAATAAGTAAAAGATGACATCCAATTATCGCGCTAAGTTGTCTAGAAGTCGGATTTTAGTGAAAGAAAAAATATTATCCCACCTGCATATCACAGTTATTATAAAATTTAGTAGCATCTAATGACATTGCGTCAATTAATGAAAGCGATAATGAAGAAAATTAATGAAGACTTTTTAAGAATTAGCACGGGGTAGCACTTGCTGTTTCCCTTGGCATCTCCAAGATTTTTGACAGGGTCTGGCACGATAGCCTTATTGCTAAGCTTCCTTCTTTCGGTTTACCCACTCAACTTTGCGTTTTGAGTGAAGACTTCCCGAGAGATCGGTCCATTCGAGTGGTCATTGATGACTGCTAAATTGACAATTGGCTATTAATGTCGGGGTCCCTCAGGGGTCGGTTCTCTCAGCACAGTTGTTGAGAGATATGTGTCCAGCGTGCGTGCTGGTGGGTCAGATCCAGTCTCTCCATGAGGACATGGTGAGGCGCTTGAACTTGTCCTTGAAGGCTGTCTCCGAATGGGGTGATGCCAACTTGGTCCAGTTTAATACAGCTAATACCCAGGCTTGTCTCTTCTCCTCAAAAAGGAGCCAATTCGAACCGGCTCCCACTTTTTGTGATGTAATCGTGCTGATAACCGATCATATTGAGCTTCTTGGGGTTACACTAACTTCCACCCTCAATTTTGGTCCATTTATCGAGGCTAAGGCTCAACTAGGATCAAAAAAGTTGGGAATCTTAGCAAAGGTGAGACGGTACTTCACACCGGAACAGTTGCTCAATCTGTATCAAGCCCAGGTTCGGTCGTGTATGGAGCTACTACTGCTCTCATATTTGGGATAGATCTGCCAAATACAATTTGGACGCGCTTGAGTCTATTGAGAAACGGGCCAAGAGACTCATTGGCAACGATGCACTGGTCAAGTCAAAGCTCCAGAGCCTTGAACATCGATGACGAGTTGCAAGTCTATCGGTTTTCTATCGGTTAAATTTCGGGGAGGGTGTGATGGAATTACACAATCGAATTCCGCCAAGCCCGTTCCATCATCGGACTATAAGACAAACGGTGATGCGCCATCGTTACATGGTCAACATTCCACCCATACGCACTAAACGTTTTGGGAATGCCTTCGTTGTGCGTACAGTTAAGGAGTGGAATTCCCTGCCGGAGTCTGTATTTCCCGATAGCTATAACTTAGGGATCTTTAAGTCAAGAGTGAATAGGTTACTTTTAGGTAAGCGTGCTCTATCTTCGACCACATCATCGCTTACCATCAGGTGAGATGGTGGTCAAACGCGAACCAATTAACAAAAAAAAATAATACTAATGTTGATTTTGTTGATTTTATTACTTAATTATACTACAGAGATTTTTTTTAGTTTATTTACACAAGATAGGTTTTTAATTTTGTTATTTTTTTTGTAATTTTATTGAGAAAATAATAATGTGAAGTAGGTACATTATTTTGTTAATCAAACTAAGATCTTCAGTAAAAGTTTCGTTCTTACTTATTATTTTTTTGTTTCTTTTTTCATAAGTGTAGTTTTAAGGCTACTTTAATTTTTATTTCAATAAATGAATAAAACTATTGCGTGTTTTTTAATTATTGAAATGATCTAACTGAAAATTGAGTTAGTAGGTAAGCCGATTGTAAAACGTATAAGTGTCAATGTGACATAAATGACTAAATATCTAAATAGCTTATATTCTAATTAATGAATTATCAACTAGTTCAATTGTTACTTGATTTTATGAGTAAAAAATATAAAAATATATAACGTATGCTAATTAACGTAATACGCGTATAATGGCCAATATGACACATTGGCCCTTTTAAAGTGTTTTTAGAGAAAAAAAATTTTAACAAAAACTAACGTAGAAGGGCCAATGTGACGTAAAAAAAAACCGATATATGTATATATAAAATACTATAGTACAAATGAGGAGGATAGTTGTCTTAGCAAACAAGCAAAGATTCGTAAACTTCGGTTTTATCAATCTGAAGTTATAGTAAATAGAAACTTTGGAAGCCTCTCCTGTAAAGTTGTAATTTTGCACTTTGGCCCATATACATAGGACCCATCGAAATATACTAAGTACTTAATGTACTTGCAATCGTTCGATCCCACGACCTACAACTGGTTAGTCGTGTCATAGACAACCACTAAAAATATTCTATAAAATAAAACATTAGTTACGATATGTATAACGTGATGGCTTACAAATTAATCTATTACGTTAATTAAGCAATTATCCCAAAACAAAAACTTTGCGAGCTGGCTCAGCACAAGGCTTCGAAATATAAACCTTATTACTATGCAAAGTTTGCATAGCTTCATAATGACGGCTGAATCTCAAGGTATTTCAATAATCTAGTTAAAGTTTGGCAGTAATCAAGACCAATTCATTGGAATCCTGTGTATAAACGCACGTTAAAGCTGAATTCGGCTGTCATTGGTACATGTTAGATAGTCGTTACGGGTAGTCAGAAGTCATAAAATCTGACTTCTGTCTCGCCAAGGGATATCATGCTGGTATGAGCTCAGAAAGGTAGTCAGTCGCTCCATGTAAAACACTAGTAGGTACTCAGCTGTATTCGTTTAGAATGGAATAAGAACCAGATATTTGGAAAAGGCTAAGCAGATGGTGAATGTTTTGTATGGAAATTTTAGTTTCGCCATGTTTAGTTGCTCATCTCTATTTTTACCCATGAAGCAACAGAGGAGCCTCTCCCACTAACAACATACTACTGCGTTTAGGGTGAGAAGTTGTTTGTTTGTTTTAATGAAAACATGACAACGACGAGTTGCAAGTCTATCGGTTTTCTGTCGGTTACATTTTGGGGAGTGTGCGATGGAATTATCTAGTCTGTTCATGTTATTATCAAATAATTAATTCATTTTAGAGGTCAGATAATATTCCATTAATTAGGTCGTAATTTGTTAAACTGTTAACTGATCTGATGCATATTACAGTTCGGTTGATCGAGTTACAGAGCTAGAGCTTACACCAATTCGTGTGCTGCATTAATTATTTAATATTGTTTGGTTTGCAATAGAGGACATGTTTTTTTTTTATGTAGGGCCACTCGTACATCAGCTCACTAAAGCTGTGCGTCTACTTAACCGGTCTATCCTGTGGTGACCTCAAATAAATTAAAGGCCCCCAGCCAGGGCTTACAAACTAAATACAAATTACATCTAATGACCGCACGCTAAGGGCATTCCCTGTGGAGTACGGGCCTCGGCATAGCGGGGTCATTTTGGGAGGGCAGCAAAGGGACAGGCTGGGTCGTATTATTATTTAAGGGAGTATTTGTTGCTACTGGTTCAGCATAGCGGGCTGGCTCGTTTGGCAAAGGTCGGGGAGGATTTCCGTTACAAGTACGCGGACGTCGCGATGGGCCTCGTCGGCGAGGCCGGAATACGACGCGTTTTGTGTTTGTGTTTTCTAAGAGTGCTAGTTTCCCTACTGCTCTCTTGTCGGATGGTGGTGGGGTCGTCGGGATCGTCTAGGACGTTACGCGGGCGACGAACCCAAGAAATTTTGGAGGATCTGTATCGGGCGGCCGACACGATCAGGGGGTTTGTGTGGGTCTCAGCAGAGGTGAAGTTACGCACTGACATGCGTTTCAACAGTTGCTTTATAGTCGGGATTTTGAGGTCTACGTGGAGATCCTCATTCCTCAAGAACCAGGGCGCGCCCGTGGCCTTTCGGAGAAAACGGTTCTGAACGACTTGCATCCTATGGATCTGACTGGGACAGGCTTGAGCAAACACCGGACCGGCGTATGTCATGATGGGACGTATGCACGTCGGGGAAATTCGGATCTTACACTTAAGGAAGAGCTTACTGCGTTTATTCAGTATGAAGTGAAGCCTACTGAGAGCGAAAGCGGCTCGCGAGCGAACCGACTTCATGTGCTCACTGAAGTTCAGACTCTGATCGAGGATTACACCTAAGTATTTGGCTTGCTTCTCCCAAGGGATTGACGTGCCAAACATAGTGATCGGGCGGGGGAGGGCGGGTAGTCTATGGCGAGCCCTGCGAAACAGGACTGCTTGACTTTTGTCGGGGTTCACCTCGATCCTCCATTTCCTAAACCAATCGACTAGTGCGTTGGCTGAGGCCTGAAGGGTACGAGCTATACTATCGGGTTTTACTCCCGAGTAATAGATGGCCGTGTCATCGGCAAATAGGGATAATTCTACTTGGGAACTGTTGGGGATATCGCTAGTGTATAGCGTGAAGAGTGGGGTGGGGGAGAGTACGGCGCCCTGAGGGACGCCGGCTCTGATAGGGCGGGGAGTGGAAAGCGCTCCTTCGATACGATATCTGAAGGAGCGGTTCGACAGAAAGTCTCGAATGATGTGCACGAGACGATCCGGCACATCTAGTAGGTATAGCTTATAAATTAAGCCATTGTGCCAGACTTTGTCGAAAGCCTTCGCTATGTCAAAGAATAGGGCCCCCGTCACCAGACCGCGTTGAAAACGGCCGCTAATGTGCTCTACAATGCGGTGGGCTTGGTGAACACTGGAATGATGGGCTCTAAAGCTAAACTGCTCATTAGGGATTAGGCTCTTGGCCTCGACAAAGTCCTTGAGCCGATTATAAATAATCCGTACGTAGACCTTGCCGAGGGCACTGAGCAGACTAATGCGTCTATATATAACCTATAATATACCTATAATCTATAATAACTAGTCGGGGAGGACTTGGGCTGTCCGGGTTTTGGGATACCTATTACTATAGCCATAGGGGCCATGAATGTATACACATATTTATACATTTCATTTAACATACATTTATATTTATATGAGAGCAGTGGTCGTGAGTTCGAACCTAGGCAGATGCTTTACCTCTATCCAAGGTAAAAGCTTTTCTTGGATCACGCGAAGTATTAACTATGGCTATTATTAGATACCATTTTACTGCATTTTTATGCTGATTTTGGAATAAAAAATGATACCTAAATATGGAAGTTTGTACTTTTGGGTTTCAATCACGTAAAACTGGCATAAGGAATTTAGACGAAAATTGGCACTTATAAACACATGGTTTACAACCTAAACGAACATATAAGCTGCTTTTTATCTCGAGGATAAGAGTGTTATTTCAACGCAAACCAAATCGCAGGCAGCAGCTGGTATTTAATAAGCTGATAATCTCAACAAATTCTCAGACCATAGCAGGAATCATATCGGAAAGATCAACTTAGCAAAGATATATCGTCGACGACCCGGCTTAGAGATTTCGCCTGGGCTGGTGAGGATATATTGCAAGTATTAATGAGTGCTGTGCCTTAATGAAGTAGTTGACAGCCAGAGGACATACTCGTGGAGAAAAACATATCAAGAGCTTATGTTGTTGTTGTTTCTATAACATGATTTTTAACGACATACCTTAATAATAATGTTCGATAAAAGAATCTGGCCAGGCACAGTATAGGGTTCCGCATTTTTTATTACTCAATGAAAAGTGAATCATCAGCAAACAGCCAAGAGACTGGCGGCATTGCCATGTTGTGTGGCATTGCTTACATAGACTTTGACTAAAGCTTCGGTCAAAATTTCTTTGAAAAGGCTAAATTGAAAGGAAAAATTGAACACAAGGGTCCCACGGTCCAGAGTTGCAACCCCAAACTTTTCTTTTAATCTAATCTGTTGTTGATACATATTTAGAAACACTCTCTGTAAATCTGCAACTTAACGAGCTACTAAGATTACACACAAACAAATTAAAAAAAAAAAACAACATCCACACAACACGAAAATAAAGCAACCATAAAATATCTTAATCGATCATTTATTTTGTTTTATTTATTTGGCTCACCAACAATTGAATACACTGATACAAATATAATATGATTCATTTTGCAATGTCGTAAATAAAACAAATGAACAGAGACCCATTTAAAATCGTATCGTTATTTTGCCTTTATTTACGTGAATGCCCAGTGGGCACCATTTGTCACCTTTATGCCATATTTAGTTCCACATTGTGTTCTATAATTATTTTTATACGATTGCGGGAGCAGTGAATTGTGTGCGTAATGGTGCACTATTTGTAAACCTTGTCATATGTACCTTTATATGGTGTTCCAGATTATAAAGGTTTGTAAGGATTTATTGGAGTATTTAAGTTCGATGTTTAAAGGATTAATATTACAGTACATACATACTGACTTACCTTGCAGATGTAATTTATGTAACGATCTCTCTTTTTTATGAATAAAGATTATTATTATATTATACCTAAAAAAAAACGGTTAGTTAAAAATATATCGCACGCTTATTCCAATACTGTCACTATCTCAAAAAGTCAACTTTTCAGGAGAGGCAAAAAATGGAATGAGGATGGGTACATTTTTGTTTAGTGACGAAGCGGACTACTGCCCGTATAGCGGTAATTTCTGTTACTTTTAGACTAGTGTAAGCGCGATTACGCGTAGTTCTACGTTTGCCAACAGATGGCATTAAAAAGTCGATTTGGCAAAATTTTGGATAATGACAGTATTGGATTAAGCATGCGATATGTCGTCGTCAGACGATGGCAGCCTATATTAATCAGGTACATCGATATAACTTTGGATCGATAGGACTTTGTACTCTTCATGTTGATATTATCAATATGAAGAGTACAAAGTCACGTGCTTCTATTAAAAACGTCTTATAAAAAGAATGGACAGGAAAGTCCATTATTATTTCATCAATCTATAAATAAAACTCCAATCGTTATGTCACGCTTAAATACACAAAGTGTTCAATGTCCATCGAAGCTAGAAAGGCTCAAATATTTTTAGTTTATTAAAAGGGACGAAATAAACGGGTTGCGGAACTGAACTCTATATTAATCCATGACTAACCTCTTTGTGATCCAATTTATAATGTTCACAAAAACAGAACAAATGTAAGCCTTTACCTCCATTGTAGTTGGTTTTAACATAGCACAGGTATAGGACAGAAGGACCGGTGTTTAAAATTCAAATATTCTCCAGCTGGGATACTACTAATCAAATTGAAACTACCTATCAGACTTCAAACCCGGTAACTGGGTGACCTAGTGATTGGATACCTATTTTCAGATATAATTCTGTCTTCTGACTGCCCGTAATGACTATCAAAGATCTACAAATTACAACCTTGCGGTTGTGTGTGCCAAAGGCTTTCCGTCTTTTCGACTGCGAATCCTGAAATTTCTGGTATTTTATTTTTTAGCTGTTCTTAATTCATTTGATATCGACACGATTGGCTTTTTTGCTTACCATATTTCTTAATTATTCGGGCATATTTTAATCATGTCTAATTATGAAAAATAATTTAATAAATTTTCATTAATATGCGTATATAAATATTAGTAATAAATTAATCTTCAAAAGGCGCCTTCGTGTTCGTTTTGTAATGAAGAAAATAACTTCCAAACTATTAGTATATTAAAAATGTAAAAAACTTGTTTTGTCGATAAATTAAATATTTGATGAAATACAAATAATATTCAATCATGATGTTGAATTTATTAGCTCAGGTAAAATATTCACAAAACTGCTTTTTATTTTATGAAAGAAATAATAGTATCTAGATAAAAAAATAGTGTGATATTGGATTGGAATGTCGAGTGGTTAAAATAGTCACCCATCCACGAACTGACCTCGGCAAGCGTCGCTTTACCTTCAAGATTGACCGGTGTAGCTGTTGTTTTTATCAGAAGGTCTTGTAAAATTTAAAGGTAAAAATAATTCAAGATCGCTCAACCAAAATTAGTGTAGATTGGATTTTCTGTCGATACTTATAGTATACGACTACCACAAAAGCATACCCACTGCGGGCGGTCCGTAAGGTCTACCTTTCCTAAAGTAAGGTTATCTTAAAAAAAAGTTGGGTCATAGAACAATAAGGTTTTAATATCTACCGTCAATCGAGTAGGTGTTGATTTATATAGCAGGGTTTTATGGGTCGGGGTTATAGTGTTTGTGAAGTTCACGAATGCCATTCGGTAGAGAATTAATGGGAATAGAATTTCAATATTATCTGCATGGATTTATGACTCTTTTTGGAAATATTTAAGAACGTACACTGAAAAAAAAGAATTGTTGAATGTACTAAAGTAGCGTAGGTTGAGTAATGAACTGCCATAGTCAACCCTTTTCATAGTTAATTTTACTGTAATATATATATATATATTTTTTTTTTATTTAAAATAGGTTCGCGTTTGACCACCATCTCACCTGATGGTAAGTGATGATGTGGTCGAAGATGGAGCACGCTTACCTAAAAATAACCTATTCACTCTTGACTTAAGGACTCCTAGGTTATAGCTATCGGGAAACACAGACTCCGGCAGGGAATTCCACTCCTTAGCCGTACGTATAATGAAGGTATTCCCAAAACGTTTTGTGCGTATGGGTGGGATGTCCACCATGTAACGATGGCGCTTCGCCGTTTGTCTCGTAGTCCGATGATGGAACGGGCTTGGTGGAATTAGATTGTGTAATTCCATCGCACACTAGAACAAGAGTGAATTTAACAAAATCCATTTTGTTGATTTTCATAATCAACCAGTTCTATTTGGTAAAATCAACAATTTCGTGTGTAGGACCTAATTAACCCGCGGATATGATAAAATTTACGCGGAATTTAGTAAAATCATTCATTTTTTTTTTCAGTGTATACGATGTAAGAGGCTGTAGACGAAGTACTATAAGGTATCGGTCACGTTACATTTCGACAGCGTTTGTCTATTCCATATATTTTAGTCGTTTTGAACGTCGCCTGCGCCACGCTGCCGTTGACAGAATGTCACTTGTCCAGAACCTCTGTTACGTAACTTTGTTAAAAATACCTGGAAACTCAGCTAATTTAAATAAAGAAGAAAAGAACTTATTTTATGTTTTTTAAAAACTTATCAAATGATGTTCGAATTAGGTACATTCGAAATGTTACCATTAAAATAGTGGTGTGAGTTCAAATAGTATGAATGCAATTTATCTGTATCAATAATTAAACGAATGATCGATATAATCAACTGATCGATTGACGCATGTAGAGTTGGTTTTGTTTTTAACATAATTATTGAAATGCTACATTCTTTCGTCTTTAATCAGCTGATATCGTTGAAGAAATGCTTCTACTTTTAAATTCAAAGAATAATGGATCAAAATATCACAGATTCGTTTCAATGTTGAATCGATTCTTAAGAAAACCGATTCGAAACATGCAGCACTACTTTTGTCTTTGACAGTGATATTTTGTCTGTGGTCGTCTGTCAAGACGCTACAGATAACAGAATCCTTCCGAAAAAAGAAAAGCGCGGGAAAGTCAAGGGAAGAAGACGCGATTTTTTTGAAACAAAAAATTTAATTTATTTTATTTTATTTCTAGCGTTTACATAACTACTTAATTATAGTATTTGTAGTTCATTATGATGGGGAGAGTTAAGAAGAGGAAGAAAAGTGGGAAGGATCCCCCTGGGGATTCCCTCGAAGATGATGCTGACACTGGGTCGTTGCGCTCTATGCAGTCGGCCACATCTGAAACAGAAAAAGAAAAGGATACGGACAAGTACATTGAATACAGAGTACCTGACTACACCCGGTCTTATCCAGAGTCTGGTGGAAACTTTGAATATATTGTATTCATCGAAAGTCAGAATCAAGTCCCGATCGGAGACCGTGATATGATGTCGTTAGCCACTAACTTTAAGAAATACAATAAAGGGGTTAAGCAACTTATCCGAATGAATCGGCACAAAGTTGGCGTTATTTTCGAGCGTCCGACATTTGCCAATGCTGCGCTCATAAATAAAAAGTTTTTAGATAATTTTAAACTCAAAGCCAGCATTCCAGCCTCAGCTACTGAAATTACTGGAATCATCCAGCATGTCCCAATAGATCTCTCGAATGAGCAAATATATTCAGCTATATCCAGCTCCAAAAATATAATATCAGTAAAAAGATTTCTGCGTCGGACTATTACAGGAAATAAAGTCACCTTTGAACCTACCAAGACAGTGAGCATCACCTTTTCGTGCGTCTCCTTTCCCGACAGCGTGGACCTGAACAGCTGGCGGTTTGAGGTACGGCCGTACATCCCGCCGGTTAAGCAGTGTCTGCAGTGTTTGAGGTATGGACATATAGCCAAATTCTGCAAAAACAGCATCAGGTGTTCCATATGCGGAAAAGATCATAGCTATAAAGAATGTACGATTGCCCCAACAGAAGCTACATGCTGCCAATGTAAAGGAAACCATATTGCTATTTCTGCAGAATGTCCTGTCAAAAAAGCTAAGATAGAAGAAAATAAAAATAAAATTCAGAAAAGATCTTATGCTGATGTATTAAATGAAAAGTCATTCCCTCCTTTAACTAATAAAAACCCTGCTGAACAACTTAAATTCCTAATTCAAACAGATCAAATACAAAACATTTTAATTCAGACCCTCCTTACTTTAATTTCACAAAATCGGAACAAAGAAAGTTCCATTACAAATGAAAATATTAAAAAAGTTCTCTTAGCAACAATACAGAGTGATAATAACATTAAACAATCTTAATTATGGATCAGTTAAATATTGTACAGTGGAATGCTCAGACTATTCGTAGTAATCAACTTATTTTTTCTCATTTTTTAATTGAGAACAATATTCATGTAGCTTTACTTTGTGAAACTTGGCTTAAGCCTGAAATGCGTTTTAATATAAAAGATTATAATACTGTTAGATTAGATTCTGGTAATAGCCATAATGGCGTAGCTATATTAATACATAATTCATTACAGTACAAAAAAATTGATACTTTATATGATGACTCTATACAAAATATTGCAATATGTTTAAAATATGGTGCTAAGGAGCTTTCTTTGGTGTCATTTTATAGTCCTAGTAATTGTAATCCATCCTTTTCTAAATCAAAGCTGGATAATTTAATCAAAAGTATTCCTGGCCCTGTTTTGATTGGTGGGGATTTTAATGCCCATCACTCAGCCTGGGGCTGTAGTACACAGTGCAGTCGTGGTGTTGACGTTCTTGAAAGCATCAATGATAACAATCTTGTGTTGCTGAATAACGGAGATATGACTACAGTAGGCTCAGATAGGTGGCAGAGAAATGCCCTTGATTTAACCTTAATATCACCCTCGTTGGCTTTGTCTTGTAGCTGGTCAGTGCATGATGTTCCTCTTGGTGGATATCATTTGCCTGTAATTACAAAAATTGTATTTAATAATTTTATTTTTTCATCCAATGATCTTTCAAATCTGCCTGTTCATGTAAATTTTAAACTAGTTAATTGGGAACTTTACACAGCTAAAGTAGACAATCTATTACAAAATTTTGTGGTTAATCACCAAAACCCTTTACAAACTTATAAAGAACTTATTCATATCTTAAATAAAGCTATACAAAATTCTGTTCCATGTTCTGATATTTCTCCTATACAAACTACTTCTAGTGCCTCACTCAATACATCTAGAACTTCTAAAAAGAAAAAACGCAGTCCACTTCCATGGTGGAATAACAACTGTACTAGGGCTGTAGAAGATGCTAAGAATGCTTACATACAGTTTAAACATGACCCCTCACAAGAAAACTATGTTGAATTTAAAAGGCAACAAGCTATTAAAAAGTTGATTTTAAAAAAAGAGAGGTATTTGAGTTGGGTAACTTTATGCGAGTCTTTTAACAGAACAACTCCTTTAAGTAAAATTTGGGGTATTTATAAAAAGTTTAATAGAACATATGTACCATCTTGCAATAATGTATATCCATGGATTTTTGATTTTCTTAAAAAATTCACACCTGATACTGTAGAGGCCCCCTTTCAATCACATGATCATTTACCAACAGCAGCATGCTCAGATTATTTAACAGATCCATTTACTATGCAGGAATTGAAAGCTGCAATTTTTTCCAGGCGTGATACAGCTTTTGGCCTCGATTGTATGCCATATAAAATGCTTAAGAATGTTTCATTGCAAGCCTTATTTTTGGTTTTAAAAGTTTTCAACTTACTTTGGTTTAATGAAATTATACCTTTAGACTGGAAAATTGATTGTCTTATTCCGATTTTAAAACCTAATAAAGATAAAAACAAATCTGATTCTTATAGACCTATAGCTTTAACCTCTTGTATAGGAAAGATTTTTGAGCAGTTACTAAAGCAAAGACTAGAGTTATACATAGAAAGTAATAATTTATTACCATCTAATCAGCTTGGATTTCGTAGAGGAAGGTCAACATGTGAATGTATTTCTCATTTGCATCTTGATATTTTTAATGCTCGTAAAATGGATCATGAGTGTGTTGCTGTTTTCGTTGACATAGTTGGTGCTTTCAATAACGTCAATCATCACATTTTGTCACTTGAACTCCGTTCACTTGGCATACCTGAAAAAATAGTTTCATGGATTTTTAATTTTTTACATGGTAGAGAAGTTTATGTTAAAGTGGATAAGCAATTAATTGGACCCCGTTTTTCGTATAAAGGGGTGTGTCAAGGTGGTATTATGAGTCCATTAATTTATGTGCTTTATATACATAAGCTTAATATGGTTTTGGGTAGCAAAGTACTAAATTTACAATTTGCTGATGATTTGGTTATTTATACATCTGGTCCGGATATGGATGAGAATAAAAGTAATATTAATGGGGCTTTGAAAAATATGAGTAAATATTTTCATTATTTAAACTTAGAAATTAGTCCAGATAAATCAAAAGTTGTTGTTTTTGGTGAAATAGATTTTGATTTAGGATTTTTTTATGATAACTTTGAACTTCCCATTGTTAATGAATTTAAGTACTTAGGAGTAATTTTTTCTGCCAATCTAACATGGAATAAATATGTTGATTACATACTTGGTAAAGCAAATAAAGCGTACAATTTTATAAAATCTGTGTCAGTACATGCTGATCCTAAAATTTTGTTAATGTTATACAAATCCTTAGTCCGTAGTCATTTTGAATACGGTTTTTTGTGTTTTGGGTCTGATCAGAGACTTATCTGTAAACTTGATGTCTTACAGAATCATAACTTGCATTACAGGTGCCATGAAAACAACTCCTATCAACTCCTTACAAGTAGAGTGTAATATTCCTCCACTGAAAATTAGATTTCAGTACTTAAAATCTAAATTTCTTTTAAGGCTTTTGTCATATGACAGGCCCGTTGGTATAGTGGTCAGTGGTCCTGACTGCTATGCGCAAGGTCGTGGGTTCGATTCCCACCTAGGACAAATGTTTGTGTGATGAGCACGGTCATTTGTTCTTTGTCTGGGTGTAATTTATCTATAATATGTATGTATTTAGAAATATATATGTATGTTTATCAGTTGTCTAGTATCCATATCACAAGATCTGCTTAGTTTGGGACTAGATGGCGTTGTGTGAAAAAAGTTGAACTTTACAAATGAACTTTACAAATGTATTGACACTTGGACTTGTTATTCTGGCAAGTACAATAGTAAATTTATAGATATGAATATTATTATAAAGCATGATTTGAAAACCAAGGAAGAGGTGTACCAGTTATTGAATGAGCATTCTGACTATCAATGTATATACACTGATGCTTCTAAGAGCAGCACAAATGTCGCAATGGCTATTTACATACCTTTTAATAAGACTGGTCATGGTGTAAGGTTGCCTGATGTTTTAACTATATTTTCTGCTGAGGCGATGGCTATTTCAGCTGCTTTGGATTTCATAAGTGAAGAGAACTCTGGCTTCATTTCTTGGCTTATTATAACGGACAGCATGAGTGTTCTTATGGCATTGGATAACAACAAACTGGATGCTTCTACAAACTACATCATATATCGCATCAAAGAAAAGTATTTTACACTTCAATCAAGAGACTTTGATATCAAATTTTTGTGGACCCCTTCGCACATCGGAGTCAGTGGCAATGAAAACGCAGACACTTTAGCGAGAGCCATTGTTGACATAGGAAATGCAGAAATTAAATGTGTTGCCATACCTAGCTCAGATTTACTACCTAAGATCAAGGAAGATAATATTCGATGTTGGCTTGAAGATTGGCAGGAGACTCTGCAAATAAAAGGCACTTGTTATGCAAAAATCAATACAGCTATTGGTTCAGCTCCTTGGTTTACGAAGGCACAATTTCATAGAAGCAAACAGTTTTACTCTTTACTGACTCGGCTAAGATTTGGACATGGACGTTTTAATGCTCATCTGGCCAGAATGAAAATAATAGCTTCCCCTAAATGCACTGATTGCAACCTCGATAAAGATCAGACTCTTAATCACATCATTTTTGAATGCCCAGCGCACAATGTGAATCGTATAATATTGATTGACAAATTGCTTGAGATTTACAAAACACCGGCAAACCTCCCGCGCGACATTCAAGGATTGCTGGAAAATTTTTCTTCGTATATTCCTTTATATAATTTTATTACATCTAGTGGGTGTAAAATTTGATCGGGACTTATATATATGGCTATGACATTCAATTATTGAATTGACATAACTCTTGGAAACATAGATGATACATATAACTTGGAAATGACCACATGGATATGACGATAAAACTTGATTTGACAAAAAAATAAAAAAAAAGAATTAGATTGACGAAACATCTAACTATGGAAAAAAGAAGACATGGCATATGCCTTGATTAAAGAATATTAAGATAAGAATTTACTGATGACTTGGCTTTAGCCTTACTTTAATTTTATAGAAGAATACATAAATATGACGAGGCTGAATGGTCTTTAGACCGATGCCTGCCTTTATAAAGGCGAACAAATAAAAAAAAAAAAAAAAACAGAATCCTTCCGCGTTTTTCTGTTTTCATTTCGGTTGTGTTTTGTGTTTATATTCGGCTTTCTATTTAATTTTACCTCCTGACCTGGACTGTTTATGGACTGATTGATACTGCCCTGTGTGATCTTAGTGTGGTATCTAGGATGGAACAGACATCAAGATTATATCTCAGCAGGTTTTCTTGATAAGATAATAATACCAGATGAAAATGAGGAATAAAATAAATATGTTTAACAAAATGTGTTTTTTATTTTCCCTAACATTAGATTAGATTAAAAATGCACTTGCGCCGTAAACACTAAAACTGAGGGTTATATATAATAATATATAACCATCAGTTTTAGTGTTTACGGGGCGAGTGCATTTTTTTTTAAATACGCGATCAGCTTTCGTAAACATACAATTGAATACTAGGTACGCTACACCGAGGGTTAGAATTTATTTGGGTTTTTCTCATTTTATCCGTAAATACTCTTATCCTCACTTAGACCACACCACATTATCCATTTCTTTATTCATAATTTAATTTCAATCTGCGATGTTTAACCCACTTGTTACTGAATGTACTTTTTGTGTTAGATTGTAATGAAATTCAAATATGTTTATCCTTACATGACAAGATATTAAAGAAAAATACAAAAAAAAATATTCGGCTATTGGAAAATCAGGAAAATGGTCTCCTTTTAAAAGGACGCTAGTAATATATGCTACTAATGTAGTGTACATAAAAAAAATAACGAAGTACCTCTATTGGCGTTTATTTATGCATAAAATAAAGTAAAAAGAAAACCTTACTAAAAAGGTTATTTAGTGTGGTATAATTCAAAACAATCCTTTGGATTTAAGAGACTAATTCGTTTTTTTTATGGCAAATAACACACCTCAGCTGTTTTAAGAAGTGAAGTTGCAGTATTCTTCCGGAATTGTAAATGATCAAGTTCTCCCTCATCGCTATGAAATAGTTGCCAAGCATTTTGGACTGCCATATCCAAACAGTGACAAATCAATGGGAAATACAATTTTTCGCTCTTATCGATGTGCGATAAAGATCAATATTTTGATCTGACCTATCTACACCTCCCATAATTTCTTCAGCTCTTGTGGATTTGCACTTATGGGAATCACAATCCGTTTTCTTGAATTCTTTGTTTGTTGGTAGTGGACATATTCTGTAAACTTATAAGGGCATTCCATAATCTGCTGCATCTGCAACATAACCACTGAATAAAAGAATTCCTATGAAACACTTTATTTTATCAGATGTTCTATTTTATTTCTTTGGTTTATGTACTTGTTTGTATGTTCTGCAAGCAAATATATTATGCTATCGTCAAACAATTATTCAAAATAATATAGTGCACTTTGTTCTTCCCACTTGATGCATATTCTTCCACAGACAGTGTGATCCAGTTCATGTTTTTGGTATAACCACAATTTTTAAAGTTAAAGGTAAAGACAAGTTATTACTAATACGTCTTCGTTTGGCAACTTCAGCAGGCATCATTTGATCATCACTGGCGCTATCATCTAATGACAAAAAGTCGTAACTAATGTCCTTAGTTGACTGCCAGGTATAATTTTTGACTTTTGTACTTGATTTTCGTCCCCGGAATCCTTGTCAGTGACATCAGCATTACAGTTTTCAGGTGGTAAAATGTGATACTAGATATCAGGGAAAAGTGCTTCATAATCAAGTTCCAAGTATTCGATGATTTCATGGAGTTGAGATTCTCATGATTTTCCAAATATTTTTCTAATAAAATAAATATAAAATTTATAAGAAGTAGCAGTCGATATTACTACTGGGCTTTATAAAGAACACCACATAAAATCGCCAAATAAAGTAAGAAATATTATAAAATAGTTAATTTTGTTTTTGTTATCACTTAAAAGACGGTTTGAGCTTTGATTATACCCATTGTCAAATAGTTTGAAAATGTAATAATAATAAAATAATTCACCCCATGTTACTTAGGGTAATTTTTACGTAAAATAAGTGCTAAAAAACTTATTTATAATATAATGATATTTCACTGGCAATACTTGTATTATACTGCAACATATCTCAGCTTTGAAATTGCATCAACAAAAATTGTTTATACTAACCACATAAATCACACGATTTTTGTTTATGAGCGGACCTTTTAAAAGGACGCTAGTAACAAGTGGGTTAATAGATAATTGTTGTTTTTGTTTGACGTTCATTCATAACCTGAAAATTCAAAAACCGAAATCTTTTATTTTTCCGGCTTTTCCAAATGAAAATACTCTCATTTATAGATTCTGGAGCTAACGCCAAATCTTTAAACATAGTTTTCATTACGGGACGCTTCAATTTGATCCCAGACCATTCTTAGTATGGAGACCTGACATTGTTCTTTAGGCAATGGTTTGTATGCCTTATTTAATAGCTTCTGCCAGCAGTAATCTGATTGAAACTTATCTAAAAAGAAAAAAATACTATAAATATAGATAACTACCCACACTAGAAATTATTCCTTTATCGAAGGTTGTATGATTTACAAACGTACAACATTTCGGTGCGGGACTCGAACACGCGATACACAAGCGCAGCAGCCAATCGCTCAACCACGGTGCAAATCGTATCGTCAAAAGTGCACCATAACTGAATAGGTCTCAAAATTTAACCTGTAACACAAGTCCGATGCAATTTAGCCTAAGATTAACGTTACAATTTTTTTTATATAATTCTATGCAATAACTAGGCTTAACCATGTTAGTCAAAATAGCTTCTACACTAATATTGAATACGTGCCATACTTACCAGGTACTAGATTCAAACGTACCCAAATTATATAAATGCTCGACCAAGATCTGTTCAGTTCTAAAACATGATGTAATTATCAGCACATCGGCTTTGTGACGAAGTCTTTTATTAAATAATCAATAGTCAATCATTTATTGCATTCCATATGTGTTACATGGGTGGTTTCATACAATTTAGATCAATAGGGACCCTGTCGGGAACAGCAAAAATGAGAAGAGAGGAAAAGGGCTAATTATATTATTAACAATTTATTAGGAGCCGACAACCGATGATTGAGCGAACCGACGTTAAATTACAAGGTTTTTGTATTACACGTCAACGCACTGCGCTTTTATAGGGCAATTCAGTCTACAATTTGACACAATTTCTACAGGGTCTATTGACTTCATCTTATATAAGTTATATAGAATTCTACCGAAATTTGTCTATAAGAGGTTGCAGGACTGTGTTTACAAGATACCGCGGCCCAAGAACGTAAGCGCAACTGAAAGAACATGGTGCTTTTTTAGTCAGTAGGTAGGAGTCTGACACTCCCGCTCAACTCAGAGTGGGAGGAATTATATAATTATTTTACTTCAAGGCTGTTTAAGGCTGGAGATCAGATACACAGTCACTGCTGCATTCGGTTAGACTGTAAACCGGCCCCCATATAGTTGCTAAACCAGATAATGATGAAAGTGTTAAATAGCATAAAATTTGTTTTGTTTTACCACGACATCCTCAGTTATGTAAGTTTCAACCCTGAAATAAGAAAACTCCCTGAAGTATTCTTGCAAGTCAAACTGATAAAGATATATTAAGGGTCACAAACATTTTTTTACAATTTAGATTTCGTCTCACGACATGGAAAGACACTCGTCTTGCCCACAGACTGGTCATAAAATTATATGTTCATATGTTCTAGGTACCTGAACTTTGAAAGGTTAGCGTTTTGTTACAGAAGTCACTTAGGGTCAAATAAATCTTCTCGAGTCGACAGCACATCATTTTCACGTACACCTCAAAGAGTAGTCAGTGGCGGAAACGTTTTAACAAGATACCACGGCTAGTAACGCAAGGACCAATGAAGGAATAGCGTGGGTTTTCAGACGGTAGGAGACTGACACTCACTACCGCTCCTTTAACAGTGGGAGGAGTAATTTGATGATTTACTCCTACTTCAATTGAGATCTTATAACTACAGAGTTTAAATACAGATGTCTAGTATACAGGCCATAGGTAATTAGGGTACCGAACAAAAAGAGTAGCCAAAAGAACCCTGTTCTTAAGCCTTCGCTAACCATCAGTTCGTCTGTCAACGAGCTGTATATCATGAACCCTAAAAGATACATTTTCAGTTAATTAAGTCATCACAATTTTTACAGCTGCGCCGTCAAATAAACAAACAAAAAAACATTTGCACAAACCAATTGAAGATATTACGATAGGCATTGGGAATGACCAGACTCCATGAAGTATATGAGTACGTCAGAGGCTCTTGCAAAGTGCGGAAAAGATGGTCGAGGACCGGTTGAGATGGTTTGGCCATGTCATGAGGCGAGAAGAAAGTCACACATTCAAAAAAGCGCTGGCCAGAGAGGAGGATGGACAGAGGAAGATCGTCAGCCTCGTGATGGACAACCGCTACCAAGGTTTTAGAGCGAACTCAGCTGAATGCACACACAACTTTAAGAAGGAGTGTCCTGGCGCCTAAAGCGAGGAGAACCGACCCCAAGTCAAGGGCGCAGGCGTGGAAGAAGCAGATGTATTTACACTGTACAAAAATTTTTCATTTTTATAATTTATCTTCAAACTTTGTTTCAAGAACGCTAACCTCAATGAAATTGTATTTCGTGGCTCCAAAGATTGTTGGGAAGTGGAATGAGCCACTTTACACTGAAGAGTACTCCTTAAGGTTACGAGTGGAAGCCACTTAGCAAAGAAATACCAGCGTTATAGAATAAAGGCCTGCCCTCAGAACGTTAATTTGATAAGTTAATGCCTTAGGCTTTTTATCCTTGGGAGGCGCTATTTTGAGACCAAACTCGATTGTCTATAGTTATACCTACCTACCACCCAAAAAAATACTTATGCACATTCCGTATTCTCAACAAAATTAATTCACGGATTCCACGAAATATTTTTATTTCATAAGCGAATAAAGCTAGACAGAGTAAAAATTTTTATATGTAGAATATAAACAGAAAAATTGCTTTGTATACAAATGGGCATTGTTTGTAATATGGTTTATTTTTTATTTTACGAGGGTGTGCCGTATTATGAATCATGCTTAGCTGGCTATATTTGGGCATGGAGATTTTTAATGCAGTAGCTGTCTTGCCTTTTAAGGGCTCCGTAGTTGACAAGGAACCCTTATAATTTTGCCATGTCAATCTGTCCGTTCGTCTGTCCGTCGTCCGTCCGAGGTTAGAATATATAAGGATATATAAGGATATATACATATTCATCACGCCAACAAAGTGGTAAAATAAAAACACAGTGGAATCAGGCGTTACTTTGCGAAGATTCATACTACTTCACTTCAGGAAAATATCTAGTTTTAATTCCGCCAAAAACTAGATATCTAGAATCTTGCATGCAGTACGCAGCACCACCCTCCCGCAAATATATACGCATGCAGAAGAGATGGAATAAAAAAAACAAACCACACTCGACACGTGGTTTGTTCCTCCACAGAGCATCTTCAGGAGATGTTGACTCGTCGACTCGTCCGGAAACAAGTATCGAGTGTAGTTTGTTTGCTGCGGCGTGTTGAATAAACACAGCCATTTTGTTTTGGTAATGGAAGCACGGGCCACAAGCATCATAATAATTCAGCGTATACCGTGACTATGCTACTGCTGGGACACAGGCCTCCTCTCTTTGATATAGAAAAGTTAAGCTACGCTCGCCTAAGAATGATGGTGGATGGGTAACGTTCTTAACATAGTGAGATTTAATTCAAAAAAAGCATTTCAACCATTGATTTCATCAGCTATATGTAAAAAAGCCAGAAATACTGACTCCAGTCTAGCAAAGGGGTTATACAGATACTGGGTTTTGAAGTATAGATAGATAGAATATACTTTATTGTACATCAAAATTTAAAAACACCTATTTAACATTATTTTTTAATTAAATGGTTACAATGGCGGGCTTATCGCTAAAAGCGATATCTTCCAGATAACCTTTGGAAGGACTTTCAAAACTTTATGTTATATGGGTGCAGTTAGTATAGTAGAGGTGGCTAAAGACATGATGATGAAATTCACACATGGGCTAAACGGCCAGACTACGTTTTTAAAATAAATATAAACAACGCATAATCTTATAGGGAAGAACTAATTATGAATGTGATATGAAGATATAAAAAAAAATTAATAAATGAAATAATAAAATACTAATCGAATATTTTTCGTAGAATCCAACAATAGGTACAATAGGTACATAAGTATTGTGGCAAAAAAGAAATTGTAAACAAGCCTGCATTATAGATATTGCTTCCTTCTCCAAAGTGATTTCCTCAACTCGCAATATCGTGTTTCTGTTTGATATTTCAATATTGCTCGAATACCAATACAGTACAAAATGTCCACTGAACACAAAATTATTGAACAAAAATTTTGATTAAAGAAAATTCTTCTCTTAAAAAATGTTTCTAAAACAAAAAGAATACAAGTCTTACTTATTGGAATGAAAACAGAAATACTAACACTTACTGAATCAAAAAAAAAGTATGGATTATTCGTTGGACGTCAAATTTTCATTTATCTGTTATTTCTGGATGAAAACTGAAGACAGTTTCCGTTTTATTCACTTTAAACAATAACCTATGTCATTCAAATTATAATTATTTGTTTGTGTTTAGCAGTACTTGTCTATTTTCCACATAACGCTTAAAAGTGAAAATAACAAAGACTACAAAGATGCTTTTTTGTAAAGTGGTCTGTAAACTCGGAGTTTCATTTGAGACCTAGTGAGTAAAAGTAAATTAGAAAACTTATAATAGACTTACTGATAACACATTCATACATTATATATTTAGTTAAAACAACCAGTCTTGCTACAAGGTATCGTGTTACCCAGCTACAGGATTGTGGAAGTCAGATAAAACACTAATACTCAGCTCCAGCCGGTGAGTGACAGCCCCCCGCTATAGTTGGGAAAAGATTACATAGATATTGATGACGTCAAACAAATGGATACAATAGACGTATAGTTTCTTGGAGGATATACCGGTATGCGCAGTCCTACATATAGGTATGAAATAATTATGGTTTCAGCTGTGTTATAGACAGCTAACATGACAGTTAATTCTATAGACACAATCCCTTTAGAATCTTCTAAAATATCTACCCTTCGCCAAACGTTACACGGAATGGCTCCACAAAAAATCAAATTTTGACAGTTGCATCGCCGCAGTAGTTAATAGCTTTTCCACTGCCTACAACTCTGCCTACAATTTTTTTGAATTGGTTCTTTTAATCTGGAGTTTACCCCGTACATACAAACTTACAAATTTTACCTCTTTAATATTTATAATCTAAAGAAAATGTTGTGGGTTGTGTATTAGATAATTTTATTGTTTAAGACATTTTTGAAATGCATAACTGTTAGTTTTCCCTACATTAATAAATAAATAATATTTATTAGTATAAAAATAGGTTCGCACTTTGAAATATCACTCTTTTTGGCCAGTTTAAACTGTCCTGTGTTTTTTAGCTGAGAATAAACACGGTAACAATCTGACAAAACCATCGTTTTCAAACCTTACAATCCGTAATATGTTCAAAATGGGCTTTAGAGAACTACATAGATTTGAGTGTACGTGTCCATACATTGTAGTTAGCGTATAGCTCAGCTCAATCAAGAGACGTAAACATATAGAAAAAAGAAGTAACTTATCCTAACGTTTTGTCCATACGTTCTACTTATCTGCGAGAACTTTAAATGATGTTTTTGATGAAAACTTACCTGAAAACAAAAGAAACACTACTTTATTATTTTGTTATATAAGAGTATCATAACATGTCCTATTATTATACAAAGCTTAGATGTCCATACACGTTCCTGGGGGCTTAGTATGAGTTTGCGATACTATTATCGTGTTCGAAGACGACAAAAGTATTTCAAATTCATACTAAGCACACCTGTCTCTTAGTTTGTTGACGTTAATTAGCGCTCACCAGGATAAAGTTTCCGTTATTCAGTTGGAATAAATAGAGGCCTTTGCTCAGCAGCGGGGCAGCACGGGATAGTAAATAATGAATAAATTATTCCAGTATTACTGCAATACTCAAATACTATATTATTGTTACATTCAAATATACTATCACATTTCTTACGAGCTGGGCTATTTAGTTGTTAGTAGAACAGAATAAATTCCAAGCCTCCTCATTTAATTACCACACAGTTACTACCATAATCAAGGGAAAGTATCTTCAAAAGGAAATAAAAAGGCTTCGACGACACACAGACAGTAATTAATTGATCAGGATTGAACCGATTGATCCCTCACTTGATGGGAAGCCCAAGGGGAATTTTATTGAAGGACACTGGAGTTTAGGGTTGTAACGCTACAATGGAAGAATCGAAACTTTATAGGATCAATTGACCAACAAAGTGGAGGTGAATAGGTCACATGATCAAGTTTAATATAGAAGTGGAAATAATACAATCATTTTACAATCAGTTGACACAAATAATTTTTTTTGCCCTCGTCACAAAGCAAATTAAACACATCTGATTGGCTTCAAAAAAAATTTTTTTAACTTAGTCGTTGACCCCAATTCGAGCAAACTTTTATTTCCCGAAAGCATTCTCTGAATCTCACACTTAGCAGTTTTCGAGATATCCTTACTTATCTATCATCTCTTTCTCACCAATACTGGAAGTTGCAAGAGTAAAAGGGATGCAAGGTAAAGTATCTAGTGTTCTTTGTCGGTCCGTATTTGTAATCCGATATCCGTGTGCGGGGAACGGTTGACGGATGATAGTGTTGTGCACTATCGATTTATCGATTTTCGAAAGTATTTTTTTTTATTCCACAACTTTCACACAACGTCATCTAGTCCCAAACTAAGCAGAGCTTGTGGTATGAGTACTAGACAACTGATAAACATACATATATATTTTAAATACATACATGTTATAGATAAATTACACCCAGACAAAGAACAAATGATCGTGCTCATCATACAAACATTTGTCCTGGGTGGGAATCGAACCCACGACCTTGAGCATAGCAGTCAGGGCCACTGACCACTATACCAACAGGTCCGTCAAATTAGTGGGTTAGGTGACTTAGTTTGCGATGTTGTTACTGGATATTGGCTGTTTTCTGTGTAAATGATAGTCGCGGCACGATGAATTGAGGATAGCATGGAGTAGTTCGGTCTTTTTTTATTGTGGCAGTGATTACAGTCAACGTCGGTGAATTTATACAAAGGGTGTAATTAATAGTAACGTTCTTGTGTATCTTATTAAATATATAAAAAATGAGCCAATTCCAACCGGCTTCTACTTTCCATGATGTAACCGTGCCGATAACCGATCGTATTGAGCTTCTTAGGGTTACACTAACTTCCACCCTCAATTTTGGTCCGTTTATCGAGGCTAAGGCTCAAGTAGCAGCAAAAAAGTTGGGAATACTAGCAAGGTGAGACGGTACTTCACACCGGAACGGCTGCTCAATCTTTATCAAGCTCAGGTTCGGTCGTGTATGGAGTACTGCTCTCATCTTTGGGATGGATCTGCCAAATACCAACTGGACGCCCTTGAGTCTATCGAGAAACGGGCCAAAAGACTTATTGGTGACAACGATGCACTGGTCGAGCCAAAGCTGCAGAGCCTTGAATATCGACGACGAGTTGCAAGTCTGTCGGTTTTCTTTCGGTTACATTTCGGGGAGTGTGCGATGGAATTACACAGTCTAATTTCGCCAAGCCCGTTCCGTCATCGGACTACAAGACAAATGACGATGCGCCATCGTTATAAGGTGGACATCCCACCGCCATGCACAAAACGTTTTGAGAATACTTTAATTGTGCTTCCACTCCTTAGCCGTAGCTAAGGAGTAGAATTCCCTGCCGGAGTCTGTGTTTCTCGATAGCTATAACCTGGGGCTTTTTAAGACAAGGGTGAATAGGTTTCTTCTAGGTAAGCGTGCTCCATCTTCGACCACGTCGTCACTCACCATCAGGTGACAGCGACAGCCTATTTTGAATAAATAAAAAATAAAAAATATTATTTATAATGTTTTCTCGTTTTCGAAGATAACTGTTTTGACAATTTTATGTCATTTTCTTTAATTAACGTAACTAATACACGAAAAGAATAATAAAATTATATTCAATAATTCAAAAGATATCATAACTTCATTAAAATATTCCATATAAAAAATATACCTATGCAATTCATTTTATTTTGTGTGATAATATTTTCACTACAATATTATGTTTTCACGCTGGATTAATAGATTTGAGTATGATGATTTTTGTAAAGTGATAGATGCTACCCTGTGTAGCGTAAATAAAATTAAGTGCACAGTAAAACACAACCGCTACTTAAAACGTTTAATTTTGATTAAAAGGAAAAAGATAGAAAACAAGTACTTAATTAAAAAATATAAAAAAGTTAAATATTAGTTATTATTGGGAACCTTTCAGTGATGGCGTGGGTTAACTTAGCGGAAAGAAAAAGAATGTTATCGAAAGTATTATGCAAATATTTTTAACTTACCTAACAAAAAAATCGATTGCAATCGGTTATAGCTAGGCGAATACGCATTATTAGTAATTTTAATTACAAAAACACTAAGAGCATCCAACGCGTCTTGATAGGCCTTAGGTTAGAAAGAGTTTTTGACGTGAGAATTTTTAGATTAGAAATATACAAATTAGGTGCACTATTTAAAATAGAACTCCTGCTGCGAAAACTCGGTAATTCCTGGACGGCTGAACACGACTGTGGGAAGTAACGTAGAAATCACGGAGCCACTGCGCTGCGGGGTCCGCATCTACCTCGTACTCTCTTCAGGCCTTTGAGATGGACGTCTCAGGCACAGGATGTGCTCGGATATCGGGCGAGAGCGCCCCGACCTCCGTCGTCGATAACCGACGTCGCTTGCCCGTAGGGTGGAGCCAAAAATTGGCTTGTAACGGGATCTAAACAAAAAAGAAACTTCAGACCACCGATGCAAGCTGAATCTTTGATTAATTATGAAACTAGTGCGAAATGGATCGAAAAGAAAAAAGACGACAATACATACCAAATTAACCAGAAAATCACCCACAGACTATACTTTTGCTAGGACACTTTATATTTTTTATTGGGTTTACACCAACAGAAAAAAAACTTTCACTTCATAATTTCGATATTAATCACAAAAAATAAGGTCGACCATCACTGACGCCGTCAAAAGGCAAACAACCGACGATTTTTTCACGATTCCTGGTTCAAATGTGAATAACAGCTATGAAGAAAAAATTTTTTATTGAAAAGTTTGGATTAGGATTGGAGGAGGTTTTAACCGTAGCGGTTTTACGCTACAGTACCCCATTCCCAGTAAAAAAAAATTGAGAGTAGCAACCCTAAAGGTGAGTGGCAACCCTAAAGGAAAGGTGAGTGACAACCCTAAAAGAAAGGTGGTTGACAACCCTAAAAGAAAGGTGAGAGATCAACCCAAGTGAATGTATCAACCCAGTGAGAGGGTGACAACGCTATAACAGATTGACATCACAACAACAGATTGAAAACACAACAACAGATTGAAAACACAATAACAGACTGACAACACAAAAGGGATAGCATCAACCAAGAGTGAAAACCATAATATACAAATTAAATAAACTAGCCTAACTAACTTTAAACTAAATACATCAAATCAACAACATCGAAGTGCAGCTGATACTGAATAAAATTGAAAGCCGGCCTCCAGTTTAGACGTTAACAGTGCGAGCTTCAGATGCGTCTCCTAAACCTACATTAGAATAGAAAAACAAGCGATAGATCTAGAGTAATATTCTTAAATATATATAGGAACAAAGAACAATAATCAACACGAAACAAATAAGAGTTGAGATTAAGAAATAACTTAAAAATACGACGAAAACTCAAAGGAAGTCAAACAAAAACTCGAAGTCGAACACAAAAGCTCGAAGTCAGATAAAAACTCGAAGTGAGACACGACTCAAAGTTCAACACGACTCAAAGTCAAACACAACTCAAAGTCAAACACGACTCAAAGTCGAACACGACTCAAAGTCAAACACGACTCAAAGTCAAACACGACTCAAAGTCAACCACGACTCAAAGTCAAACACGACTCAAAGTCAAACACGACTCAAAGTCAAACACGACTCAAAGTCAAACACGACTCAAAGTCAAACACGACTCAAGACTGAATTTAAGAGCTTAAGTTATAGAGGGATAAGTTAGAAGGTTAAGTTAAAGAGAGAGGGTTAAGTTGAAGAGGGTGGACCTTAAATCAAAATCAAAAATACGACGCCTAATGAGAGGAAATGGTTATGAATAAATATTAACTCCAGGGAGGAATGAGGGTCGAAATAATAAAAGAGGTGTCGTTAATTGAAAACTAATGGCCTAACATAAGTAATGCTGATTAAGTTAAGAATATGGAACAAATTAATTCATTTAAGTATGTCTTTTATATGATATTGTCCAATATGATGAGAATCACAGTCTTGTAGGACATATGTAGTCATGGAGATGACTCTGATCACACGACATTTAATGAAACGAGGAGCAAGCTTTCCTGTAAAGTATTCAGCAGCTGACGATTTTGAAAAATTACGCCTCCATACAATGTCGCCGGCATTAAGTGTAATAGCCGTCCGGTTCGTAATGTAATTTCGTGAATTACGGAGAAAAGCAGAAGAAAGATTGTCCGCTACTTTTGCGTAAATCTCGGCGAGCGAAGTCAGATTACTCGCGTGTTGTTCCCGACTTTCAGCTAAATTAGTGCTTAGAGTCTGGTTATTCGCACGCGATGAATCCATACAGACTTCTCTACCGAATATGAGAAAGTTTGGCGTAAACCCTGTGGCTAAATTAATACATGAATTGAGGTAAAGTTTGACCTTGGGTAACAATTTAGCCCAATTCCTTTGGTTCTCGCCAACCAATATGCTCAAACAAGTAACGACACTTTGGTTATAACGTTCTACCGTGTTTGCTTGTGGAGTGTAATAAGGGGTATATGTAGGGGATTCAATGCGAAACGATCTAAGAAAGTTTAAAAACTGATTACTACGAAAAACGGTAGCATTATCACAGAGAATAGACCGTGGAACTCCGAAGTTAAAAAATATTTCAAATTCCAAAGCTTTTATAACTGAATTGGCGTCAATCCTTTTAAGGGGCACTAACCAAACATATTTAGAAAAAACATCGACCATAGATAAAATGTATTTGAACCCATAATAAGCGATTGGAAGCGGTCCAATAACGTCGATAGAAATCATTTGTAAAGGTAAAGAAACTTCCTTTGGATAACACATATGACCACGTGGTTGGGAATTCGCGATCTTATAAGCTTTACAAACCTCACATTGCCTTAAAGTCTCAGAAACATATTTGGCCAGTAAAAGTTATCCTTGAGCTTAAAATAAGTCTTTGAAACTCCAGGATGTATAGAGAGAGGGTTATTATGAGCTTCCCATATAGCGGATTTAACTTTTTCAACGGGTAAAACTACGCGCCAAGGATCAGAGCACAATGGGTTAGTGATTGGCATGCGTCTTAACAGAACACCGTTCCGAATGGCGTAAGCTGGAAACGTTTGAGGGGAGTCACGAGCCCCTAAATACACCTTTTTATACCATCTATCATTGGTATGGTCAGGTCCTTGATCGAATGTAACCGGACTCGCGTACATTCTAGATAAAGCGTCTGGAACGACGTGTTGCGACCCTTTGCGATGAATGATATCAAACGTGTATTGGGAAATCACAGTAGCCCATCGCGCCAAACGCCCTGATGGATTACATAGTGTGAGGAGCCATTTCAAGGCCATATGATCGGTTATAACAGAAAACTTCATTCCATCTAAATAACAGCAAAAATGCTTGATGGAATCAAGAACGGATAAAAGTTCACGTTCAGTTGTACTATAATTGCGTTCTGCTTTTGAGAATAAGCGTGAATAGTAAGCGATAGGATGTTCAACACCATCGAACTTTTGAGAAAGAACTGAACCAAGACCAACAGCTGACGCATCACATTGCAAAATGAAGGGCTTCGAGAAATCTGGACATGCCATAACGGGAGTATTGATGAGCGCATCCTTTAATTTTAGGAATGCTTGATCGGCGGCATCATCCCAACTTATAGGGTCACGACCCTTCTTTTTTCCTATAAGGGCAGTGAGTGGAGCTATTATAGAAGAAAAACCATCAACAAAACGCCTATAATATGAGCATAACCCAATAAAACCACGTAGTGACTTAGCTGTAGTAGGAGCGGGATAATCCCTAATAGCATCGAGCTTGCTGGGATCAGTTTGTAAACCCTTTTCGTTAATGATATAACCCAAATATTTCAATTCGCTTTTACAGAACTCGCATTTTTTTAGGTTAATAGTTAAACCGGCCTCCTTGAGACGCTCTAGTACTTTTCTAAGGAGCGAGAGGTGACTATCAAAGTCTTTTGATATTATGATTAGATCATCGACGTAACCGAAAACGCAATTATCACTGGTCGAAGTGAATTCAAAATTGACGATCATATCAGTAAGGCGCTGCATCTCGGAAGCTGCATTCGTGAGACCAAATGGCATTCTGACGAACTCAAATAAACCTCGTTGTGGAACTATGAAAGCGGTTCTTTCACAACTCTCATCATCAGCGAGAGGAATCTGCCAAAATGCACTCCTAAAATCAAGAGAACTTATATACCTTGCACCTCGAAGGTTGTCAAGAATATCGTGAATACGGGGGAGCGGATAAGAATCTCTAGTAGTAACGCTATTCAATTTCCTACTATCAACGCAAAAACGTACAGAACCGTCCTTTTTGGTAACCATCACAACAGGACTGGCCCATGGAGAACGTGAGGGACGAATGACACCCATCTCCAGCATCTTATCGATTTCCTCATTGAGCAACTTTAACTTAACAGGTGAAAGAGGGTAAAAACGTTGTCTAATTGGTGGTCCAGTAGTGTTTATTTTGTGTGATAGCCAAGTAGTCTTACCAAGGCCAACTTTATCGGATGAAATGACATCGAATTCCTCAATGACCCGTTGTAACTTTAGCTCTTGGTCTGGTAATAAAACGTTACGAGGGTAAATGTATCGAACCTCGCTAATGCAATTAATCTGAGGAAGGGATTGAGAGTCAGAGGGAAGGGTATGTGAGTCAGGAGGTAGGGAATTAGAGTCGGGAGGAAGGTACATATTACCTTTGATATTTTTGTTAAAAGCTTGACTAAAAACTGAAGTCAAACCGAACTTATTCCAAAATTCGATACCTAAAATAACTGAAGAAGACATAGAACGTGCTACTAAAAATTCGTGGACAAAAGTCGTACCATTAAACTTAACTGGGAGAAAGATAGTTCCTAAAATATCAATAGGAGAGTTATTAGCGGAAATAACACGTGGGAACTGAACGTTTGATTTTAAAGAAATACCCAGTTGTTGGGTTAAACAATCACTAATAAGGGACATTTGTGCACCAGAGTCAAATAGGCCTTTAACGACCCGGTTACACAATATGATCTCGATGAAAGGACGGTTATCAGACGAATCGGACGCTATCACCGGTGACACTGTACGGAGTAATGCGTGTCGCCGGTGGGCTAAACATTTTTTGGATTGCATTTTGGGCAATCACGAGTTATAAAACCAGGTGTGCGGCATTTAAAACATAGCATACCAGGGAAATCAGGGCAAGTACGATAGGGGTGTCCCGTTTTATTGCATTTTGGACAGATTTGTGATTGATTTGTTGCGCTTGAAACTAATTTTATAGATTTGGGCAAAAAACTTTCAAAATGCGATGCAGTGTCAATGAGCGCATCTAAGTCAGTAAATTTATGTATCGATAAGCATGGAAAATATCTAGGATGCATGTTGTGAGTGATAATTTCTAATAGTTCAGATTTATCGACTGGTTTACGTAATGTATCATTCAATTGAGAAATCTGATGCACAAAATGTAAAACAGGTTGATCTGATTTCTGTTTTGTATTTCTAACTTGTTGACCGGTTTTAAACTCGAAATCAATTTCTCCGAATGTATTGAAGAAATTTTCTTTTAATTCGGGGTAAGTCATATCAGGTCGACGGATTGACCTATAATAATTCAAGGCGCGACCGGATAACACTTCGTGGAAGCGTTTAAGCAGATATCTGTCAGTTATGTCGTCTGAATCCTTCTCTTCTTCGATACTGGTGAAAAAATTTCGAACACTGGTATCTCCAGTATAATTTATGTTCCATTTTCTTAGCGAAAATCGTTTTAGAAGGTAACCGGGACAGTCCTCGGATTTCATAGGAGAAGGTAAGTTAGAACGACTAGTACCCGGAGTGGGCCTAGGTGGAATGGGAGGAGGTCTAGAAATAATAATACTTTCGTGTAAAGGAGTCTCACCGATAGAACCTTCTTCGGACATTTTTAAACACAAAATAGAAATAGATTAAATGAAAGAGAGCGGGACTTAGCAGGAAATCGTTAGATATCGTGCCGTAATATCGATACGGGAAGAAGACAACAAAATGAACGTCAAAGGAATCCGCTGGGCTAAGAATCCAACAAAAACAGATACTAGCAAATAGCAGAAAAGCAAACAGTCGGGCTAAAAAATAAAAAAGGTAGACACTAGCACACGACCATTCAAAAAGCTTACCTTTGGTCACGATGCCTAACCATCCACACATCAAACACACTCTACGGGAAACTAACTACCGCTACCTACTGGGATGAAATAAAACTCGGAATAGATACGTACATTTTGGGAGAAAATAAAAGAATTGGAAATTGGGTATAGTTACAAAGTTAATCTTTAAAATTGAATTTCACAAACATCACACAATTTAGCAAAGAACATAAATTCAGTTAGCAATTCTGTAGTCCAGTCGTATGAATCGGGAAAACATTCAAGACAGGTAATCCTTTTAACTTCCATACGGGTATCTGACCAATTCTAAAACCTGAAACTCACAACAAGAAAGATGAAAATTAAAGATTGCTCTCAAGAGCAACCACACACGAGATAACAAAAAAAAAAGGTATTTTAGTAATAATTAATATGCAAACTTACTTTAATTCGGGCGCCATATTGTAGCGTAAATAAAATTAAGTGCACAGTAAAACACAACCGCTACTTAAAACGTTTAATTTTGATTAAAAGGAAAAAGATAGAAAACAAGTACTTAATTAAAAAATATAAAAAAGTTAAATATTAGTTATTATTGGGAACCTTTCAGTGATGGCGTGGGTTAACTTAGCGGAAAGAAAAAGAATGTTATCGAAAGTATTATGCAAATATTTTTAACTTACCTAACAAAAAAATCGATTGCAATCGGTTATAGCTAGGCGAATACGCATTATTAGTAATTTTAATTACAAAAACACTAAGAGCATCCAACGCGTCTTGATAGGCCTTAGGTTAGAAAGAGTTTTTGACGTGAGAATTTTTAGATTAGAAATATACAAATTAGGTGCACTATTTAAAATAGAACTCCTGCTGCGAAAACTCGGTAATTCCTGGACGGCTGAACACGACTGTGGGAAGTAACGTAGAAATCACGGAGCCACTGCGCTGCGGGGTCCGCATCTACCTCGTACTCTCTTCAGGCCTTTGAGATGGACGTCTCAGGCACAGGATGTGCTCGGATATCGGGCGAGAGCGCCCCGACCTCCGTCGTCGATAATCGACGTCGCTTGCCCGTAGGGTGGAGCCAAAAATTGGCTTGTAACGGGATCTAAACAAAAAAGAAACTTCAGACCACCGATGCAAGCTGAATCTTTGATTAATTATGAAACTAGTGCGAAATGGATCGAAAAGAAAAAAGACGACAATACATACCAAATTAACCAGAAAATCACCCACAGACTATACTTTTGCTAGGACACTTTATATTTTTTATTGGGTTTACACCAACAGAAAAAAAACTTTCACTTCATAATTTCGATATTAATCACAAAAAATAAGGTCGACCATCACTTATCGGGTCCCAAAAATGTAATGACGCCGTCAAAAGGCAAACAACCGACGATTTTTTCACGATTCCTGGTTCAAATGTGAATAACAGCTATGAAGAAAAAATTTTTTATTGAAAAGTTTGGATTAGGATTGGAGGAGGTTTTAACCGTAGCGGTTTTACGCTACACCTGGAAACGGTCACAGGTCACTGTTTTTGAGATTGATTGACAAAATGTATAGCTAATCCACACACAAAATTCATGATTAAACATTAGATAACTTAACGTTACATCCGTCAAACTTCTTACTAATCCTCTTACCACCTAAAACCGGTAAAACTTAATACATATTTACAATTATTTTAAGCCGGAACACATTCCCGACAGTCGTTGACAAGTTACGATAACCGGAGGTCATCGATTCGATTCGAGGATTACGAACTGTATCGATGAAAATCCAATCAGAGCCCATCACTAGTAACGTGATCCCGTTAATTCAAACAACACTAATTCATTTCAATTATCATATGTTTTTGACACGTGTGTAGTGTTAGGGGTGACATATTTATATTTGGCAATCTTATTTCTCAATCAGTGACACAAAAAAAAACCACCGAATTTATTTATAAAGTGTTGGAGATTGTTATTCTTTACCTTTTTTCTTTTAGTGTGTAAGTCTGAGCTATTTCAATAGAACTTAAATAAATACATTATCAGAGAACAAGAAAGAAAAACTACTGTGCGAATTAAAATGAACCGTCGTCTACTATTGAGACTTACCAAGTGTCTAGAATCTGTAAAGAATTAAATGTAATATTATTTAAGAAACGACTAAATAATGCATAGGATAAATAATATATACTATAATAGCGATACTAATAGCGGATACTATAATAGCGATTCGATGTTAAACTTAATATTATTTTTAACCGACTTCAAAAAAAGGAGGAGGTTCTCGTTACTCGCAGAATGCTGGACCGATTTGGAAAATTCTTTTTTTGTTTGAAAGGGTATACTTTCTAGTTGGTCCCATTGTCGTCACGTTTAACCTAAACTTAAAATTAGAATCTACACGAGATCCAATCGTGAGATGTACCATATACTTCGACATGGTTGTTCTGTTATCTCCTAGTCCTGAAACCAGTCCTTGAATAGGAATCTTTTTCAGGCCGAGATATCGAACAGTGTCCTCAGTTATAAAACAAGCTTGCGAACCTTGATCAACTAAGGCTCGGACTGTCTGGTATCTACATTGTAGCCCAAATTGTCTACCTCTTTTTGACTCGGCGTTTATTAGTGCAGTCGCTAATAAAACCTGTTTAGGCTTGGGGACCTTCTCTGAAGACAAGCACGATATTATCCGAGTAGCACTGGTGCACTGGTGGAATGCAGTAAGGAATGATGGCGCTTTTGGCAAACTCTACAGGTGTCCTTGTTTTTGCAGTTATAAACGGTATGATTTAAACAGTTAAAACATATTTTTAACCGACTTCAAAAAAAGGGGGAGGTTCTCAATTCGTCTTGAACTTTTTTTTATGTATGTTACCTCATTATATTATCCAGTATATTTACCTCAGTATATTTGGAAAAACTCAGTTCAATGACTAAGAAGTATAATACCTCTGAAAAACTTATGGGGGAATACGTGTTGGCAATGAATGAACTGGTAAGCTCACAAACTACCAACTGTGAGCATTGTCAACCAACTTCCAAAATAGACATACCTTATCTTTCATTGTCAACATGCACTACTAATAACATCACACAGCGGCCTTGTGTTAGTTTACCACTTCCTATTATTAGTTCCCCAACAAATCATACACACACTATTAAGAAGGATATAGTGATATTTAGCGATGAAATTGGAAAGAACTTTGGCCACTTATTGAAGCATGAATATCCGGGACAGTCAATTTTAAACTACTGTATGCCTGGTTGCTCTTTACTTGACATAATGATGAAAATAATTAATTATAACTTTACCCAAGACTCAACATTGTTAATATTAATTGGTAATAGGGGTAATGTGAATAAAGGTGAAATAGTCCATTTTTATAGGTCTCTGAGCAACCTTAGCTTAGGAAAAATTGTTATGTTTACACTTCCATATAGCAACAGCTTGCCACAGGAAGAAAATGACCTTAGATATAATATTAATAATACATTGCATAATTTGACATATAATACTGATAAATTTCAATTAATTGATATTAACAATTACCTTCATAATAGTTTTTATTTAACAAAAGATAGATACTATCTTTCAAATTATTGTAGAAGACTGATAGCTGTGTCGCTATCATATTATTTTAGTATTACAGCCAAGAATTTGGCTAAACAAGTTGCTTCTATTGAGCAATGCAATATTGACATCCAGAATAATTCAACCAATTGCTTGGTTTTAAACAATGAACTTATTAATAATTTAAATTAGAAATAATGACAACAGAGGCAAACTCTAGCAATAATGCAGAGAAAATTATTATTACATTAAATTCAAATAAAATTAATAAATTAGTAAATGGGGTCAACCTGGTGCACCAAAACATTCAAGGATTATTGAACAAGGATTTAGAAGTGGAATTATTTATTAATTGTAACAAGGTTGATATTCTCTGCATTACCGAACATTGGCTGAAAAGTCATGAAATTATGTTTAATTTTAGTAATCACCAGGTTGGTAGTTCATTCAGCAGAAGTAATGCCATTCGTGGTGGCTCCTTAATTCTAGTACATAATGACCTTAAATTTAAAGAACGTAAGGATATAGTGAGCCTGTCTGTTGAGCGGACTATTGAAATAGCCTGTATAGAATTGGAGCAGTTCATTGTATTGAGTGTGTACAGACCCCCCTCAGGATTGTATGACTATTTTGAAAAGGTAATGGATGAAGTGTTACACAAGATTAGTATTTCGAATAAGTACATCATCACTTGTGGAGATTTTAATGTCAATTTATTAGAAATTTCTGGTTTAACTACAAAAATTATAAATCTGTTTAGGTCCTACAATCTTGACAATTTATTCTCAGAGCCAACAAGAATCACCCCTACCAGTGCTACATGCCTTGATAATATTTATACAGATGTATCAATTAAACACAAAGAGATCATTAATTTACTAGAATCAGATCATAGTGGGCAATTAATTACTTTCCAATGTAAAAATAATAAAGCGGCTAAAAAGGATATCACTGTTAACCCAAAAACTGATAGTCGTTTAAAAACTTTCAAAAGTAAACTCACACATAGTTTACCAGTCTTGACCACCCTACATGATCCTAATCATTTATACAGGGTGCGCCAGAGAAACTTACTTATTTGAAAGCTCAATAAAAACAAAAGTACTTCAATTATTGTTTTAATTTTTTTTTATTTGAGAATACAATATCCCAATTTTTTTTTCATACAGTCTTGAAAATGACATCGGGTAAATGGCGACCCCCATTGCGTATACACTGATGAAGTCGATTTTTGAAATTCGTATCCACTCTTTGCAGCATATCAATCGGTATGTTGGCAATGGCGTCGCGAATGTTGTTCTTGAGGTGTGCTATGGTCCGTGGTCGATCGACATAAACCAGAGATTTCAAATAACCCCATAAAAAGAAATCGCATGGAGTCAAATCTGGAGAGCGTGGCGGCCATTGGAGATCGCCTCTGAGAGAGATGAGGCGGTCGGGGAAATGTTGTCGCAACAAATTCATTGAGTCTCGTGCTGTGTGTGCTGTGGCTCCATCTTGCTGAAACCACACGTTCCTAACGTTCATTTCTTCGAGTCTTGGAAGAAAAAATTCCTCGATCATGTTCCTGTAACGAGCTCCATTAACGGTAACTGCGCGTTCGTTTTCTTCAAAAAAATAAGGACTAATTATTCCCATTACCGACATCGCACACCAGACAGTAACTCGCTCACAGTTAAGTGGCTTCTGGTGAAGCTCACGTGGATTTACAGCACTCCAATAACGCATGTTTTGCTTGGTGACGCAGCCGGAAATGTGGAAGTGAGCCTCGTCACTGAAAAAAACGACTGCGTCTTCAGGCAGGTTGTCAACCAGCATTTCACATGCATTTTGACGGGCAACAAAATCACGTTCATTTAATTCTTGCACAACAGCCAATTTATAGGGATGAAAGTGAAGGTCTTCATGGAGAATTCGTCGAACAGTGGTTTCAGAAATTCCCATAGCAGCTGCGTGTTTGCGAGCCGAACGCCGGGGAGAACGCACAACTGACTGCCTCACTCTTTCGACATTTTCCGGAGTTCTGATGGTCCGTTGAAGTCCATTTCTGGGTTTAGCGACACTTCCACACGCCCGAAATGAGTTAACCCACGACAGAATCGAATTACGGCCAGGAACGAGTCTGTGAGGAGGAATTTCAAAGCGAGCGCGGAAGGCACGTTGCGTAGCAACAATTGAGCGACCGGTAGAAAAGAAGGTCTCGACTGCGAAGGCACGCTGCTCTCTAGACCAGAGCATGATGGCAACTGACTGGTAGGAGCAACAAATGTGGGAACTTCCCCCTCCAGATGCGCCCCCTCTCGCCCCTCTACCCGCCCAACTCATAGCGCGGGAATTTTTTCAAATAAGTAAGTTTCTCTGGCGCACCCTGTATAAGGACTTTTTTAACATGTACTGTAAGCAATTTGATTCTACTTTTTTGCCTAAAACCATTTCTATTAACAATACTGTGTCTTTCGGTGATTGGGCTACCATTGGTATTCACAAAAGTAGAACTCGTCTTTATGAATTGTACAATGAAAGAGCACATATAAACACTGTTGAATTTAATTTATATGTTAAGAAATATTCAAAATTATTTAAAAAGGTTTGTTGTATGGCAAAGACGCGCCATTTGAGTTCTAAGATCAAAAATAGTAATAATATTATTAAAACGACTTGGGATATCATTAACAGTGAAACAGGCAGGTCTAAAAAACGGTGTAGTGACTACAAACTTGTAATTAATGACGAAATAATTAAATCTGATGCCCAGGTTGCCGCGGCTTTTGAAAACTTTTTTTCAGAGATACCGGTATCAACAACGAAATCTCTGGATTCCTCACCCACTGCTGCAGAGTCTCTGCTAAAAGAAAATGTTAAAGCTTGTGATTCAGTATTTAATTTTCAACACGTTTCTTGTAAAGATATAATTAAAACTTTTAATACATTGAATGTAAAAAAGACAAAAGATTTGTGGGGCAATTCTGTGGATATCGTCAAGTCCATTATTAATATTGTAGCTCCTAGTTTAGTATTTATTTTTAATAATTGTATTGATTGTGGCGAGTTTCCTGACCTAATGAAGTATAGCAAAATTATACCATTGTTTAAAGCAGGTAGTACATCAGACCCTACCAATTATAGACCAATTTCAGTACTGCCCACTTTTAGTAAAATATTTGAATAACTAATTTTAGAACAGTTACAAAGGTTTTTTAATAGACAACAATTATTTCATGCCAAACAGTTTGGTTTCACAAGGGGTCGTTCAACAACTGATGCTGGTGTTGAACTTTTAGAACACATCTACAATGCATGGGAAGACAAATGTGATGCTCTGGGCATCTTTTGTGACTTGTCCAAAGCATTTGACTGTGTTCATCATGAAACATTGGTCAGAAAACTACACCACTACGGAATTCGGGACTCCTCTTTGAATCTTCTTACTTCTTATTTAAGTGACAGGATTCAGAGAGTCGAAGTAAATGGAAAAATATCCCCAGGATCGGTTGTGTCTATGGGTGTGCCCCAGGGTTCAATTCTTGGACCATTTTTGTTTCTTATTTACATAAATGACCTGCCTTACCTCATGAAGGATAACAATAAAATTGTGTTATTTGCGGACGACACTTCACTTTTATTTAAAATTAAACGTCAGCAACCGGATTATGACGACATTAACAACGCCCTTTCAGAAATAGTACATTGGTTTAATGTGAATAATCTTCTTCTGAATGAAAAAAAAACGAAATGTATAAAGTTTACGATGCCTCACGTTAGGCAAGTACCAACTACTGTTTTGATAAAGGGTAAAGAGTTGAGCCCTGAGGATGCAACACTGTTCTTGGGCATTACTCTGGATGCTAAGCTTCAGTGGGGTCCACATATAGATAGACTATCCAAAAAACTGAGTTCTGCCGCATATGCAGTTAGAAAAATCCGAAATTTAACTGATCTAGAGACAGCTCGTTTAGTTTACTTTAGCTATTTTCATAGTGTAATGTCGTACGGTATTCTTTTAAGGGGAAATGCCGCCGATATTCAGACAGTCTTTGTTTTACAAAAAAGGGCTATTCGTTCAATATATAAATTAAGTCCTAGATGCTCCCTCAGAGATAAGTTTAAAGATATTAATATAATGACTGTGCCCTGTCAATATATTTATGAAAATATTTTATATGCTCATAAAAATAAAACTATGTTTAAAAAGTACAGCGATATCCACAATATAAATACTAGGAATAAGCACACATTTATTGTTCCTTCAACTAGGCTCAAGAAAATTGGGGGCTCATTTAGATGTCAATGTATACGCTTTTACAATAAACTTCCCAGTCATATCCAAGAACTAAGCCTAAATAAATTTAAATCGTTTGTGAAGCAGAAACTTTGCCAGAAAGCTTTTTATTCTGTCAAAGACTATCTTGCTGACAAAAATGCTTGGGACTGAGCTGCTCCAATTACATTTATGTTGTAATTCTGTTTGTTTTTTGATTTTTTTTTCTTATTACTTTTACTTTACATTTTTCTTTATTTTATTTTATTTTAATGATTATTTGACAACATTATTTACTTTTTTAAGTAATAGAATATACTTTTAATTTTTTTTTATTACTTTATAGTTTTTAATTTTGTTTGCATAAAATGACAATATTTTTTTTTATATTTTTTGTAATAGCAAAAGCTTTATTGTGAATGTGAGAGCAATGTGGGATAACAACAAATATTATTAATAGATTACCGCAATGTTAGATTACCGCACTGTCTGGCAGTTTGAGTGCTTTATACGGCCCACCCAAATGTCCTAACTTTGGTATTGTTCGCCAAATCGTTGAGCTCCTTAAGATATAAGTTGAGCTACACGATATTTGACAAATGCTTGCACTGTTTGGACGGACCTGCTCAAATCTGTATGATTCTGTCCTTTAAAGGGCGCCACAGGCATAAACCTACATGGCTCTCATATGATTTGATTGTATTGTATGGACTTTAAAAGAGACGTTGACCTCTGAGTTTGTTTCAGTGTTTCTTCTCAGAGTAGTCAGTTAGGAAACACTGGCCTCATCTAGCTTACATTTACGAAAAAAAAAATGACGTGTAAAAGTGTTACTTATAACCCATTTGCAAAATAAACATCATTATTTCATTATTTCATTACTCGCAGATGGCTGGACCGATTTGGAAAATTCTTTTTTTATTTGAAAGGCTTTTTCTAGTTTGTTTCATTGTCGTCACGTTTGGATCTGATGATGGGATCATGGAGAAATCGAGGGAACTCTTCAAATATTATAGACACACCTATAGTGTTTTGGGTATTTCTTATAGTACCTTATGCAGTTGCTCTCGAAAAGCACCATTTGAGGAAGTGGAACTGATGATGAATACCTACCACAGATGGCCACCGAAACTACTCAATAATAAGTATATCGTGGATTGCGATTACATTACTTGAATATTAATAGATGTTAAGCATTTTATGCTCGTCACACTGCATATGGTTAAGTAGAGCTGATGGTGAAGTACAAGGAGAAGTTCTCAAAAATTAACGGCTCTGCACCAGGAAAAGCAATATTTTGTAAAAGGTGATAAGTAGTTGACATTTTGGTTTTTGTAACTAGATAAATTACAAACCGACCCACCAAAAAGCTTAAAAAAAACTTTTTAGCGAAAAATAAAACCGACTTCCATATAAAAACACTACAAAGGCAAAAACTTTTTACCAAAAAATTAAATTAACTCCCAAAAACACGTCGGTTAAATTTTTTGGTAAAAAGTTTTTAACCTATTCAACTTGACCATTCCCTTACTGACAGCCCTGGTACTCCGATATATTTTGTACCATTTTCGGCCGATTGAATGGTAGTTTGTTGTGTAACCATAACATATTATATCGTAAGCATTTGTAGCGACTATGGTAGCGACAATTCCATTCAATGAAAAGGGTAAGGGGTATCTGTTAAACAGTATCTTTTGGTTTATATTAGTAAAAGAACTTTTAAAATGTATCGTATGTGTTATGTTGGTATGCAGGTAATACCTACCAATCGTTTTTGCAGCGCTCGAAAAAAAGCAAGCATATATTTTGGATTTATTTACTTATTTATTATTATTTATTTATGTACACACATAAAAATTAAAACAGAAAAATACAAATAATGAGCACAAATTTGCTGCTTTTTCAAAAGAAATTTCTTCCAGCAGACCTGCGACAGAAGAGTTGAAGAAGAGTCAATTTTAAGAAGGAATTATTAATATTTTTTCAAAATAAAATAATTCCCTATATTACTTGTTGATAATGTTATGTAGCTTTATATTGGTAAAACACAGCTTTTTTTAAACATGAAACTAAAATTAAATATGCTGACTATTACTTCTAAGGCGTTAGAATATTATAAACGCGGTAGTGTTTGAGTTTTCTTGTCATGAGACTTGAGAAGCAGTTTGAGTACTTATGTGGCCTACCCAAATGTCCTTTGGTATTTTTTGTCAAATTGTTGAGCTCCTTAAGTTCTAAGTTGAGCTACATGATAACTGACAAATGCTTGCACTGTCTGGACAGGTCTGCTTAAATTTGCGTGGTTATTTCCTTAAAAAAATACCACAGACATGAACCTACATGCTTCTCATATACAAATACAGATTGTCTGGACTTTAAAAGAGACTATGACCTCTGAGTTTGTTTCGGTGTTTCTTCTCAGAGTAGTCAGTTAGGAAATACCGGCCTCATCTAGCTAATCTTAACACGCAAAAAACATGACGTGTAAAAGTGTTATTTATAACCAATTTACAAAAATAAATATTTCATTTCATTTCATGCGTTCATGTCGAATTTTGATAAATCGTAATCGTCTATTCCAACTATCTCACCAAAAGAATACAAAGTGACTACTTTCAGATCCCACTTTTAATTTAAAAGTGCATGACAAAACAAGTCCCGTTCTCCTCAAATAGAATAATGGGATTTTCTTCCGTAACAAACACATTGACAATTTGTATAGACAAATCAAGGAAGCATCCACACATACAGACAAAATTGATAAAAGGAAGATGTATTTAAGTTTTCCGGATACAACAGTATTGGGTACACTGATTGAAATCCTACCCTCCGTCCTATGAGGGCTACGAACCCGGAATATCAAACAGTTGTAGTGAAAATATAAGAGCTATGACACATAACATCACGGTTCTATTCTCTCGAAGGGACGGCAGATATATCACACTTCCCACATTTCGATAGATATATCTTATTATTCTCTTGATAACATACAACCTACTTGCAACGTTTCGATGTTTGGTATCGACGTATCGACTTTTGGACAGATCTGTTTGAGACACATACAAATTATATATATTATTAGGTCGCTCATGTCTTCACTGGTGAGGTTGCTCATCTCATCTGCTCATCCTTTTTCGAACTCTGTCGGGGTCGGCTTCCAGTCTAGACGGGTGCAGCTAACAGTATTGTATATGAAGCCACTGCCTATCTGAACTCCACAATCAAGTAGCTGGGTAACACGATTCCCCTAGAAATCGTTACTTAACATGGATATCAACACGCACGGCTGTTATTATTTAACCAAGAGCTCCTCAACGGCTGAGGTGGCGCACAGAAGCTGGTAAACCATCACGTCTGTGCGTAATCCAAAAGCTCTTTACAATCAAAACTATGTATCTATAGAAATACTAAAGTCATACAGTAAATAAATAATAATAAATTACGCCACTGATTGGACTCCAAACAACGTGATCCGGTGTCGCGGTTGGCCCAGCAGGAGACGGCGCGGCTTGATAAATTGCCTTCCTACCGGATTGGCCAGATATGGTAGAAGACAGAGGAAAGTGAAAGGAAGGAAGGCAAAAGACTCATAATAATAAATGACATGACGGCTATATTAAAAAAAAATATTTCGATATACGTTCGAGGAAATCACATTGATCAAAAGAATCGAGATTAACTAAAAACCAATCATGTATCTTTAATACATAAATTTGATAATTAAACAAGTCGGCGAATCTCAAAGACACAAGGAGTGGCAGGTTTAAAGATCAAAATGTCTATTAGGCTGGACATGTCTTTCGACCATTGACCGATGTAAGAATGAGGAAATATTCGCACACGAGCTAGGAAATGGTATCATGTGACAAAAGACAATTAACATTGGTTATTTTCTGAATCTTTTTTGTTTTGCTAGGGTAGCTATAAGGATTCCGTATCAATACCTGATGAGATTTTTTAAAAATTATTCTTAATGATCTGACCATTGAGTTCCAGGTCCCCAGTATTTCGTAAGAACATTACTAATGAAGGCTAGTCAGTTTTAAGGAAGCTTTTATCATCCCACTAGCTTTTGCCTACAGATTCACTCGCGTTTATACTGACTTAATCAATCAATCGCAAAATGCCACTCACATAAACGTCTCCAGCATCCCATCTGCAGCTGTTTAATATTATAGCGCTGTTTTGTAAAATAAGTTAGATGTTTAAAAACAATTATGTAAAAAAGCTGATTAGTTTGAGTTTAGATTGATTATGCAAATCTTTAACGAAATAAATATCTTTAAGAGTCAATTTTTTACAGGATCGTTCGCTAGACTTTTTATTGAAGGATTAGTAAACCTATCTTTAGCGAGATGGTGGTCAAACGCGAGCATATCAAATATTAAAATAAACTAAGTTACTTTGACGGCTCGCTCAGTTACCAAACGTTAATTGACAATGATATTAAACGACAATTTACGGGGAATTTCACACGATTTTTCCGAGTAAATCTACTCGTACAGGCTGATTGTAATGGACGGAAATAAAAATGTAAATGCACACAGCAGTAGCTCTGTCAGACTGCAGACAACGATGTTAATGCACCAACTACCAGCCACCGTACGTAATTATAGAAAACTTTTCATCGACGAACTTTTAATAGTTCCCACAGTCTCTTTTTACGGGGCGATTGACGTGTTTTGGTTGAAAGGTAGAATAAGTAAATAACGTAATTTGCAATTTAATTGAGCTTTAATGAAAAATGAAATGAACTTTGACATCTAAGCGGGTAAAAGGTTTATCTTAGCTTGATTACCGTAGGCGTGATTTAAGAATTGTAGAAGATCTTATTTTGAGACCGTATGGGATCAATGGATGTAACATTTTTACGGTAATTAGGTCCCCATCTTTTGATGTTTGTCCAAGTTATGTATAGCTCACTAATCATAATACGCTAAAGATCAATTTAATGGAAAAATTACGATACTTCTTTTATCGACGGATATTAAAGTCTAATTTTCGACGATTAACGCCGAATTAGTTTGAATTAGCCTAACAGACATAAAATACTTTGACTGATTAATTTAATGTATTTTTCTTTTAATTTGTTACTAAAAAAGAGTTCCACATCATCACTTGCCATCAGGTGAAATGGTGGTCAACCGGGAGCCTGATCAATCAAAAATATAAAAAATAACCTGACTACTTACACAGCACTTTGAATATAAAAATAGGAAAGTAAAGTGGAAATTGTGAATTTAATTAAAAGTTTGGTAAAGAGAAACTATTTAAGTTTAATGGAAGTTCCCTCAAGTATGTTCAAGTTACACTAAAAAAACATTTTTGCAAAAAAATAAAACCGACTTCCATATCAAAACACTACAAACACAAAAATAATTTTAATTTCGGAAGGCGGTGTGAAAAAAAAGAAAATACAAAACCAATAACACCGACTACCGAAATTAAAATTATTTTTGTGTTTGTAGTGTTTTGATATGGAAGTCGGTTTTATTTTTTTGCAAAAAAGTTTTTATACAGAGCGTGATTCACACCAAGTTAGGTACATTACGTAGTGCACTGTTCATTATCACGGCTGCTCACAAAATTGGCAAGGAAAACATCGTGGTCACCACTACCGTATACCCTTTTTTCTGGATAGGAAAATCACCAAATCCTCCAGCTGTGTCTGAAGCAGAAGGGATTGTTAGACTTCTACTGACTAAAAACTCACCCTACTCTTTCATTTGCTTTTCGTTCCAGGGCAGCGGTATCTCGTTAGAAATATTTATATAATCATTTAGAATATCCTGGCAATCTCAAGTAGAATACTGGGTGGGGTAGTTCAAACCTGCGATCTCTCGATCACAAGGCCAATCTTGGCCATTAGGGTATTACCGCTTGTAAACCACTAACTCTTCGTGATCAATTAATTTAAAACTTAAAATTTTACTTTTTATTTTAATTTTATTTTGTAGAATCTGTAATACATCGTTTTTTTTTTTGGTTACTTGTTCCATATATTATGTTTTTCTTACTGTCTCTTTCGCATATTACTTTTATCCTACTGTACATAGCTTTTTACTTTTAAAGGAGGTACCCATTGTCACAAGATTATTTGGCGGGAACCCTGGTGTCCTGAAATACAAATTTCGGCTTAGTTCAGGCACCAGTCTCTCACAAATAAAATATTATTTACGTTTGTACATGTTCTGAATATCTGTATTTAAATTGTTATTTATTTGTGAAAGAGAAATAAACGTTAAATTATTAATATTATATTATTAATTAAACCGGTATATACAAGGGGTAAAAATCGAAGACATGTGACGTTCTGATCTGGGCTCGCGACTTCCTCTCACAGGAGGTTTATGCTCTAACTAGTGGGAACGTAATAAAATCAAGTAAACGTATCCAGAAGCGCGAACGTCATTTTCAGAACGTTACAAGTTCAAAATACATAACTTAACTAGACACCAAGTGTTACAACACCGCATCTTAACCGGAACAAGTTAACACAAACTCCTAACTATTACTAGAACAGGTAAACTGAAACTTCCAACCAGAATAGAGTCGGAAAGCAACATCGCAAGTGGTTCCCGTCACACTTGATGCATGAGCGAAGGGACGATCTCGGAACAAGGCCGGGACTACAGCGACGTGCCCCGGGAACTAATGTGCTACACTACAGCACGGTAACAAGGAAAACATGGTAAGACTGATGCGATGTTGCCAGATTGAACGGTTCTTTTTTTGAATTGTTCAATATGAAACAGACTGATTAAAATAAAATTTAACATTTGCTTCAGTCTAAATGCAGATTCTTTACTCATATTCTGTTAAAAATATTGATTAATGTTCCTTATACAAAGTTGATACGATCGAGGGGCTTTCCTTTAAACTGCGTATACTAGGTACCATTTTTAAGCTTTGTACCAAAAATCAATTAAATAGGAGGAGTAGTTTAGTCGCAAATGATTTTGATGAGATGCACCTTAAAGCGATAAATCTGACCAAGACAAGAGATAACACACGCCGCGCTACGTTGCCACTTTGTTACCTAGGTATTTAAGGTGAGTCACATTTATTTACAAAGGGTGATTGCGTTTTACTCTGATTTGTAAGCTATTTAGTTTGTTTTTAAAAAAAAATTTGGCTCTTTTTATTTATTAACTGTATCAAATTAACACTAAACACGTACGGTCTTATTACAAAAAAATGCCTTAGTACTGGTTTAAACCAAGACTAAAAAGTCCAGGATTGTGACGGTATTAACGTTAGTACCAGTATCAAAATGTGTCCCAATTACAAAACGAAGACTATCTGAGGATCTGTTAGTACCAAAGAAGGTCCATGGTTCAAATAATATCCACAGATAATAAACAAAAATGGCATTCTTTCATTCGTTCGTACAATCTTTATTTGAAGCAACGTTCCGTTTCTATAAATATTGATATTTTAATAACACTTGAACAGATTAAATAATTATTAATCAATACAAAAATATGTCATAAATTGTTCGTTGTTCAGGTTACAATATAATGAACAAGCGCAACTTGTATTTTTGACGCGCTGTTTATAATCAAGTTGTCATATTTTTTAACACTTCTAGCTTGAAATGGAATGAATTACATTCGGGGCCAGCCCGCGTCATTTGAAGCCAATGTTTACGTCCTTTTGAATAAATAAACACACTTCTTATTTATTAATAGATATTATTCTTGGTATTTCTATTACTAACAGTTTGTTAGTTGTTTTTTTCGTGAGTTGTTGTGTGTGATTTAACATGAGCTAGCTATGAAATGGAACAACAAAAGAAAAAACGGAGTAAAAACTGGAGTTCTGAAGAAAAAGTTAGTGAAACACATTGATATATTAAAAGGAGGAAGATACGGTACTAGACACAGCGTTTGGTCCTACAAAACTAAGTGATTGCCCGTAGTTGGCGAGCGCTCACTCTCAGTCGCGTACGGAACGTTGTTGATCACACAGCTCAAGAAATTCTCGTCTCTTCGTGATTTTAAGGATTTTTTTGGAATAAATACGCATCAAAATGACTTCTTGTATAGCTAGACAGTGTTTTAATTACACCAGGAAGAAAAATAAGTGACATGGGTCATGGAATCACTTATTACGTACTTACCTAATACATGCAATCTTATTTCATTCATAAGCGCAAACATTCGGCAGCTGAGGCAATTTCGCTCGCACTACAGCGCCGTCTCCTATCTCTATCCTTGTCTATCGGTAACTGTAGGTTTGGGACTGATGACGACACTGAACACAGATGTGTGAGTTACTGTGCATGTATTCGTGCGCCGAGCCCAGGTTTACTGATTGCGATGTTAGAGAGTAACATATCTTCCTCCTTTTAATACATCAATGGTGAAACATATTTTTTTAATTATTATTAGGTAAACAATGCTTTGTTTTATCTTATTTCGACTACCTAACGCGGATGTTCTTATTATTATAGGAAATATTACGTGGCCTTATTGCTGAATTAGCACATATTATAGAAGATAAGTTATATATATAAAATATTTTTAAGTAGTAGGCATTTTTATAAATCTTCGAGACATCGGTGACAAATTTTCCAGACACACCATGTAAATCAGCTGTATCGTCTTGAATCTACAAATAAAACAATAATATTAGTAAATATAGATATTATTTAGATTTTTTCATGATTTTGTCTAATGTTATGTTAGCATTGACCAAGGGTACTTACTTCATGGCAAGCCCAGTTGCGTAATGCGCAAACCACTTGCACTTCAGGACTCAGTGGGCATCCTCGAGGGTCGTGGGATTAATCCTCACGTAAAACATCCACAATTTTTTCCCCAAAACGTTTTGTGAACCTATACTTATATTTAAAATCTTCGTCACTCAATTCAAAAGGATTTACACGATGACGACGTATGTAAGATCGCCGAGACGTCTCCAGTATATCCAAATCTTCCAAATCCATCAAGTCAATCATATTAATATCCATTTTTTACGATTTGCAAATAAAAAGACAATAACAATCAACGCAACCTCAAAAATTTATTACCGATATCAAAGTTAATCCATGGTTAAACTAGGGGTCTCCGCGGACTAACTTTAGTACCTTAGATAGTTCCTGAACTAGTGATAAACTTCATTTTATAATAACGTTTTATTTAGTCATGGTTTAAACCTAGTAATAATCCTAGTACTAAATTTAGATCGTGTTTTGGAATAAGACGGGTATAGTTTACGTAGTGTAATTTAATGCCCCTCTGTCGTATCAACTCTGTATAGTAACTAATTGGTTTGCGAGTTTTAGTGCTCAGTGATTGGAAAGAAACAAAACAAAGAGATGCGAATATAATTAGCGATGGTTTATTTTATGGTTCGAAAATTAATTTAAATTTTGTGAATATAATTCGGACCATGCAGCAAGACTAACCTTTCAGTGGGAAAATTTTCTAATGACTCCTCCCGCTAAAGGTAGAGCTGAAGAGAGCGTCAGACTTCTACTGACTGACCGTTCACGGCCGGGGTATCTTGTTAGCACATTCCCGCAACCCTGGAAGTCTTACTTACCTAACGAATCAATCAACATGAAATTTGAAGACTTTTTTCTGTCCAACGTGTAACAAAATAAACACAATTCAGAATCGGCTTCTGAATCGATTTCCATCACAAATAATACATGTTAAATTTTGATGGAAAAATGTTTCATTTAACTTAAAATGGAAACACAGTATCATGACAAATTAAAAAACTTTTTTTGCAAAAAACAAAACCGACTTCCATATCAAAACACTCCAAAGCCAAAAATAATTTTAATTTCGGTAGTCGGTGTTATTGGTTTTGTATTTTCTTTTTTTTTCACACCGCCTTCCGAAATTAAAATTATTTTTGGCTTTGGAGTGTTTTGATATGGAAGTCGGTTTTGTTTTTTGCAAAAAAAGTTTTTATTTTCGCGCTTTTTAGTGGGTCAGTGAATTTTCCAAATCGATTCGTAAATGACGGAGTTATGCGCGAACAAAAAACGCAATGCAGAGTAAACGAAAAGATCATCAAGGTAAATTATTTTTTTCGACTTTTTTTGATTTTTCAGAAACGGCTCGTCCGATTTCGATAAAATTTTAATGGGACCATTTGGGAAGTATACCCTTTCCAACAAAAAAAGAATTTTTCAAATCGGTTGGCAAGCGACGGAGTTATGCGTGGACAAACATAAAAAAAAAAAAAAAAAAAAAAAAAAAATACAAACATCCGAATTGAGAACCTCCTCCTTTTTTAGAAGTCGGTTAAAAATACTTTACGCGTGCCTTTTCTGTCTTCGAATTAATATTTTCTAGAATTTTCCGAGCATTATAAGAATTATGTTTGAAGTTATACAGAAAACCCAGTATACACAACTATATTTTGAATTTTTAAACGACTTCAAAAAAAAGGTTCTGTATTCGACCGGTATGTATGTATGTTTGTATATCCGCGATTTTCTCAGAAACTACTCATCCGATTTCGATCGCATTTTCGTTGTTTGAAAGCATAATTTACAAGGAAGTATAACACATCAGGTTCAGGAACTCTTCAATTTAAAACAGCAAATCTCCCGCGATTGCTGCCCCCTTACATTTATATACTGTTTCACATAATCAACCTATTAATATCACCACTGCTGAGGCACAGACCTTTCCTATGGATAAACACTGTAGGTGCCTTAAGAGAATGGGCTGCACAGAACCTACTAAACAAGCCCAAAGGGAATCAATGGGTGCTAATGACTATGGATACAGCCGGGACTAATAGCTTAACGTGCCTTCCGGAGCACAGAAAAACTCGAGATAATAAGTTTTGAACACCTATCCGAAGACCGACCACTGCGAACACTGCTTAACTCATCAAATCATAGCCGAACGCTCTAAGCCGTTTATTTCATCGAGCTCCTCGAGTATTGTTTAACCTTTGCATAACATTAAATCACGTCAGAAATATGGTTTTAGTGGGTAAAAAACACGTGTAGGTACAGCAGGCTTAATAAAATTAAGTGCAAACGGTACGTAGGTATCTCAAGTAACACAAACATGATACACTAAAAAGCATAAAATAAAAACCTTTTTTACAAAAAATTGAACCGACTTCAAAACGTACAAAAAAGACCTGCACTACAAAGAGGGAAATAACCTTCATAATTGTTTTATTGGATGTTCTAATTCCATTTAAAATAAGGGCTAGGTATCTACTCACATGACTGAAGTCGGTGCCAAGATAAATTAATAGGCTTGATTACCTACTTTGCCTATCAAAACTATTCATTGGCTTGGCACCGACTTTAGCCATGTGAGTAGATACCTAATCCTTGTTTTAAATAAAATTAGACATCCAATAAAATAATCTTGAAGGTTATTTCTCTCTTTGTAGTGCAGGTCTTTTTTGTACGTTTTGAAGTCGGTTCATTTTTTTTGTAGCCGATCCCAACATAGTTGGGTTGAGTTGAAATAATATGGTGATGATGATTCTCATTTTTACCACTGCTTCAACGTTTCTATGAAGGAAAACTTCGTGAAGAAACTGGCATGTCCTTGGATCGAAAAATCTGAATATATGCGACGTCCACCAACCCGCACCCGGCCCGCGTGGTGGATTACGACCCATTCCCTGTCATAAAGAAGAGGCCTGTGTCACTGTGTCCCATCAGTGGGAACGTTATAAAAATATATTTAGATTACATAAGAAAAAAATATAAGTGCTTTCATAATTATGTTCAAGTGAAATTAGTTGTCATAATAGTGGTAGTATGTTTTCATAGTAGAAAATCAAGTAGGTGGTAAAAAAATTGTAAGCTATTCCTGAATGCAAATTTTTTGAACTATCTATATATGATGTTATTTTTTAACTTATAGTGAAACATTATAGCAACAACCTCTTTCAAATAGATGCAATCTTCAATTCTTAAAACACTAAGCCTTAAAATAATATCGTCGTAAGCTCCCAGCTTTAGGCTCAAATACTTTATGAAAATCTTACCACAAAAGATATTACTCAAATATAAATAAGGATTTTTATTACGAGCCCTCATTAAAATCTTAAAATTCTTTTTAATATTGAACCACCAGTTTCTGTTTTGTATTGAAAATAGAAGATCTATTTATTTATTTATTCACAAAGCAATTACAACACGTATTATTCTATACGAGTTTAGGCAGTTGGTAAGTTTTTCATTAAAGTCAGACCACCTGGTTGAGTTCAATAGAATTAATAATAATAATAATAAATGTTGACAAGGAACCGGGCAAGATTGATTCTGAACACACAACCAAGACCTGCGGAATCGTCGCTCAGCTCCGCCTCGCAGCCGCCGGGACCAGCTCCAGCCGTGAGTGAAGAGACTCCGGCCGCTGCAGTTGCGTCGAGCTCGAGCGACGAATACTTCTCGCCGCCGACGACACCACCACCTGCGCGTCGGCGAGGAAGAGGCCGCCCTCCGGCCAGCTTCGGACTTCGAGGCCCTCCGGCCTCTGATAGGGTCCCCGCTGCCGGTGGAAGTGTGCAGCGCATGCGATGGACAAATTCCATCAATGAAAATGTCATGCGCTCATACTTTGGGGCTACAGAGGGGGGAACTAACCTGACTGCGTACCGTGGTCGGATGCTCTCTCTGTTTCAGGTACTTGAACCAGCTCTCAACGTTTCGGCCCAACGACTGTCGGATCAGGTGCGGGTCATCCAGCGTAACCGTATGTTGGATGACGTCGTACTTGATAGACTACGCCTCGAATCACGGTGCAGTCGTGTCTCATCTGCTTCACCACAGGCTGCGGTGCAACTACAACCTAGTATTTCACCGCGACCCGACCACGTCGGTGAAGATGATGAGGACCGGGCTACATCCGTGAGTACCCAGTGCAGTGAACGATTGAGGAGTGCTTTGGAGTGTGCATTACGGGAGTATCGCTCCACACCACCCGAGCTCAGACCTCGTCTGCCTCGTTTGCCCATGCATAAGAAAAATAGGGCGCTAGTGTGTGCTCTAGATTCACTGTTGTCAAATTATTTTGACAATAGCGAAGACCTCACCGATACCCATTCGATCCTGTACTGTGCCGCTGTTGCAGCATGTCGGGTAGCTCATGTCAAGTTTCCAAAGACTAACAGTGCTATTCGACCAGCTGTACCAGCTTGGCAGTGCAGGATCGAACGTCGTATCGCTGGGGCTAGAGCACTCATTGGCAAACTTATCTGCTTCAGACAGGGCAACACTCGCCCTAGAGTGATGCGCTTTGTGAGGCGGGCGTTCGCGGGGACTGGTATAAGTCCTCGGGATTATCTGACCTGCGTCACAGAGCGCATCGACTTCCTGAAGCAGAAAGTCTATGCGTGGGCAAATAGAATTCGCAGATATAAGCGGCGGGTGGAGCGATGCACTCAGAATCGCACATTCCAAACCAATGAAAGGTGGGTTTATAGGACCTGGGAGCGACCTGACCAAGGTGTGACTGATACGTGCTTACCGGATGATGACGCCATGTGTTCGTTCTGGCGCAGCATCTGGTCAGCTCCTGTCAGTCACACTGAGGGTGACTGGATGCGGGAAATCAGGCGCACGTGCGATCTTTTACCAGAAATGGGGGCAATCACGATCAGCCCCCAAGATGTAACCCGTGCAGTCCGTCCGTTATCTAACTGGAAATCCCCAGGACCGGACGGGCTGCACAATTTTTTGATTAAATGGTTCCAAAGATCGCACGCTCGCTTGGCATTTCAGTTCCAGTCTGCCCTAGAGTCAGGATCCCTACCCCAATTCTTAACTACAGGAATAACCCACCTGCTCCATAAATCAGGCAGTACTACGGAACCTAAAAATTATAGACCGATCACGTGCCTTCCGACGGTCTATAAAGTTCTTACGTCCATCCTGAGAACTAAAATTAATAATCATATTGATGTAAATTCAATTATGTCTGTTTCTCAGAATGGATGTAGGAACGGGTCTCGTGGTACCAAGGAGCTGCTCCTCATTGATATTGCCATAAACCAACAGGTTCGTCGTTTCCGAAGAGATTTGTCGACATGTTGGATAGATTATAAGAAGGCCTATGATTCTGTTCCACATACATGGCTCAAGAAGGTGTTGGTGTTGTATAAAATAGATCCAATACTCCGCACTTTCCTTGAGTCATGTATGGGGCAATGGAAGACGGTCCTCTGCTACCCAGGATGTCGACAGATCCAGGAAAACGGCGAACCGATTAGGATTGAGCGTGGCATATTTCAAGGCGACAGTCTGAGCCCTCTGTGGTTTTGTCTGGCTCTCAACCCTCTCAGTACATTGCTGGAGGGTTCGGGGCTAGGCTACCGGTTGAGAAGAGGTGGTCAGGTCATATCACACTTGCTTTACATAGATGATTTGAAAATCTTTGCCACCAGCAAATTGCAACTGATGGAGCTACTGAAGGTAACAGAAACTTTCAGTAGCGCCATCGGAATGGAATTTGGGGTGGACAAGTGTGCGATCATGCATGTAAAGCGAGGAGAGATTATGGAATCCGTGGGAACTCAACTCTCGGATCCCATACACCTAAGATCCCTCGGATCAACTGAAACTTACAAGTATTTGGGTATGTCAGAAGCACTAGGCATCAATACTGCTTATGTTAAACAGTCATTGAAGGAACGCTTCTTTGGCCGTCTGAATAAATTACTGAATAGTCTTCTATCAGGCGGAAACAAGGTGCGTGCCTTCAATGGTTGGGTTATGCCAGTATTGATGTATTCTTTTGGTATACTCAAATGGACTCAGACTGAACTTGACGCCTTGGACAGGCGGGTCCGCACAACGCTGACTGCAAATCGGATGCATCACCCACGTTCATCGGTGATGAGGCTGTATATCCCCCGGAAATGCGGTGGTCGTGGTTTTTTAAATACAAAGACCCTGCATAACCGCGAGGTATGCAGCCTTAGGGAATATTTCCTAAAAGCTGACGTGGGTATGCATCGGGATGTGGTAGCGGTGGACAAAGGCCTCACCCCGCTCTCCTTAGGTAACGAGAATTGGCGCAAACCTGTAGTATTAGATACTAATGACCGCAGAGAAGTATGGCAGAGCAAGGAGCTTCACGGACGCTATTACCGAGCCCTTCATGGGTCTGAAGTAGATTTATTAGCGTCCGTAGCCTGGCTACGTTTTGGTGACCTCTTCGGGGAAACCGAAGGTTTTGTCTGTGCGATTATGGACGAAGTTATGATGACGAATAACTATCGGAAATATATTGTGAAGGATGGTACGGTAGACATATGTCGGGCATGTCACAAACCGGGAGAATCCATTCGTCACATTATCTCCGGTTGTTCTCGTCTGGCTAACGGAGAATATTTGCATAGACACAACCTCGTAGCCAGGATTATTCACCAGCAACTTGCTCTTAAATACAATCTTGTGGAATCAGAAGTACCATACTATAGGTATGTGCCCGACCCAGTTCTCGATAATGGCAATATTACACTGTACTGGGATCGGTCTATCATCACTGACAGGACTATTGTTGCCAATAAGCCTGACATAGTGGTGATAGACCGATTAGAGCGTCGCACAATGATTGTTGATATAGCAGTCCCCCATGACGAGAACCTCGTGAAAGCTGAGATAGATAAAAAAAATAAGTATCTTGACCTGGCACGCGAGGTTGTCGACAAGTGGGATGTGGAGACAGCAATCATTGTGCCGATAGTCGTCACAGCCAATGGTATAATAGCCAAGAGCCTCGACCAACATCTAAGGAGGCTCTCGTTGGGCAGCTGGATCAAGGGCTTGATCCAGAAAGCAGTACTCCTGGAAACGGCGCGTATTGTGAGGAGGTTCCTCTCTATGGAGCCCTGACCACCGGTAGCTTGGACCCTGTTCCCGATACCGGTGGGCTACTATTTTTTATATTTTTAAATGTTTTTATTTTTATATTAATATTTAAAAATGTAATTTATATGTTCATATATTAAATAAATGGAATAATAATAATATAATATTCCACAACTTTTCACACAACGCCATCTAGTCCCAAACTAAGCAGAGCTTGTGGTATGGGTACTAGACAACTGATAAACATACATATATATTTCTAAATACATACATATTATAGATAAATTACACCCAGACAAAGCACAAATGACCGTGCTCATCACACAAACATTTGTCCAACATGTGTCGCTACACCACACCTTACTGTATTTTCTAAGAAATATTTCAAGTTTTAAACATAAAACGTTTTAATGGTCACATTACACGATCAGGCGACAAGACATACACAAGTACTTCGTAGACATTCCACTCATACGCGCAGAATAAAATCCCTGTCGGAGCCGTGTTTTCTGATAGATATAATCGGGGGTCTTTAAGTCGAGAGTGAATATGGTACTTCTAGGTAAGCGTGTTTCATCTTCGAGCGCATCATCGCTTACCATAAGATTAAATGATGGTCAGACGCGAGTCAATCAACAATTTACAAAAATATGTATCACTGTCACTGTCTCATTGTCTCGTCGAACCTGTTCCCTGTGTGGAGTTATATTATTTGATTAGTATCTACGGTTTGTATGGACTTCAAAAGAAACACCTGAGGAAACCTCTGAGTTTATTTCAGTGTTCCTTCTCAGGGTAGTCAGCCAGGAAAAACCGGCCTCATCCAGTTTAAATAAAAATTGTTATTTACAATCAATTTTCAAAATAAATATTATTGTTTCATTATATGTCATGATTACCTTAAAGAAGGCGCGGGCAATTAAAATATTTTTTTTATTAATAATAGGTTCGCGTTTGACCACCATCTCACCTGATGGTAAGTGATGATGTAGTCAAAGATGGAGCACGCTTATCTAGAAATAACCTATTCACTCTTGTCTTGAAGACCCCTAGGTTATAGCTATCGGGAAACACAGACTCCGGCAGGGAATTCCACTCCTTAGCCGTATGCACAATGAAAGTAATCCCAAAACGTTTTGTGCCTATGTGTGGGATGTCCACCATGTAACGATGGCTAGTTTGTCTTGTAGTCCGATGATGGAACGGGCTCGATGGAATTAGATTGTGTAATTCCATCGCACACTCTCCGAAATGTAACCGATAGCAACTAGCAACTCTTCGTCGATGGTCAAGGCTCTGGAGCTTTGACTCGACCAGTGCATCGTTGCCAATGAGTCTTTTGTCCCGTTTCTCCATTAATTAAGGCTAATTACTTACATGCTTCCTCAATGAGATTCTCCTGCTGACTCTCAACGCAGTATTGCAGAAGTATGGTGAACAGCACTCCAGAGATCACGTGCGAACTCGAAAACGACATCGTACACAACACTAGCTATTTCTATCGACATGAAGCACTTTAACTTTTGGGCACATCACGAGCACTTGTATTCAGTGGAGGGCTTCTCACTTTTTAGGATCCATTTTATATCTGTAACAAAGAGAAGTCATAGATATATTATGATATAGGTAGGTATGTACGAGTATTTACTAGCGGTACCGTTTTATTATCCGAAGGGAAGAAACTAGGGAATGCAATATCGATCGAGATGGAGTTTTCGTCCATATTTTGCGAGTCTGAGTCTCGTATAACTACCGTACGAGATCTCGCTAGATTGTGAGATTGATGGTGAAGAGAAAGAATTAAATTTAATAAATAAACATAATAAGTGTACTTCGCTGTCACACGTCGCACAAGTAAATTAACTACACAAAAATATTTTTACTAGTTGTAAACTTTTAAATACTAGTAGTGGGGCTACAACGGGCACGCCGCAGTTGCGGCGGTAAGACCCCATTTGAGGAGTGGCTAGATCGGCGTCACGGCGTCCTGACCTACCGAATGACACGGAAGTTTCGGGAGGTACCTGTGTCTGATGAGGAAGGAAGAAACGCCTGGGTGTCACCACTGCGAGGATCGCCCTGAGGACACAGTAGAGCATACGGTGCAAGACTGCCCCGCTTGGGCAGAGCACCGACGTGTCCTCACGGCAGCGATAGGCGGAGACCTCTCGCGCCCGGCATTGGTCGAGGCCATGCTGCGGGGCGAGACGTAGTGGGAAGCGGTCGCCTCCTTCTGCGAAGCAGTCATGCTATCGAAGGAGGAGGCGGGCCGCGTGAGGGAGAGGATAGCGTCCTCCCTCAGCCGCCCAGCCACAGTGGTAGACGTCCACGGCGTCGGACGTCGGCCGACGATCTCCAGCCACCGTAGGCGCGGGCATGCGGACAGCGAGTAAAGGGCAACTCGCTGTCCGACCATGGACCATGCCCGGGTCGACGGCGCGTTGTGTTCCACGCGCGCCTCAAAGAGCGTCAGCAACATGTCGAGGCCCCCCCTGTAGAGGGCCGAAGCCTGCCGGGGTCGTGGGACTTATCCCATCACCGTGACCCCGGTACGTAAAGGGCTATTGAAGGAATACCGTGGATTTTAGTCAGTACAAGTCTGACAGTCCCTCCGGCCCTGCCCGGGGTGGGAGGACTCATTTGATGATTTTACCACGTTAAAAAAAAAAGAAAGAAGTGGGGCTACTAGTATTTAAAAGTTTACAACGTGTAGTCCAAAGTGGACAGTTTGCATATCATCTAAATTCTAACCCAACATTGACCGTTCTTACATCCAACACGGCGAATCTGAGTAAAATAATTGAATTCAATAAAAATACACTTTATTTCCCACACCAGTAGCACAGTACAATTAGCCGATTTCACATAAAAACGTCAGATTGGTGCTTTAATAAGCTGAGCAAATTAAGCTCTTACTCCTACCAATCGGGTACCCGTTAATGACGACATATTCGATGCTTTACAGAACTCGGATTGTTAAAGACGCCATTGATCAGGTTTTCAGTTTTCAAAGCCATTGTCACAACTTTATAAACGTCAATAGCCTAATGGCTCGGACTAATGGTTTCGGACTTGTGATCGAAACGTCGCGCGTTCGAACCCCACTTATGACACTATTCGCGTGAACCCACTCCAGACACAAATATATCTAGCTTAGTTGGAAGGGTTAACAAGATTGCTAGTAATGTGAATTATACCCACAATGCAATGAAGAGAAATATCTCTGAAAAAAAAACCGTCGCAAGTCGAAAATTCATTAATTTACTATTTTTATACAGCGACTAGAACGATGAGAATTAGCTCATAGGAACATATTCTTAGGTCATAGAGTATTCTGCCTTAATCATACTATATTCTACCCATGTACAAAGTTTAAGCCACATTCAAAGCCGTTAGTTGATGCGTGAAACAATAACAAACAGACACGAGTTACTTTTTCATTTATGAATGTATACATACTAGCCGTAACCGCGACTTTGTTTGCATAGGATTTCATATTGCCTTCCCGGTTTTTCCCGCGTAAATCCCGATTCCATGGGAATTACGATATGAAAAGAATGTAAGTGTAGCCTATACATTTTTCCAGGATTTCAGTTAACTACATAATCAAAGTTCATTCAGATCCGTTCAACCATTTTGGTGTCATTGAATAACAAACGTCCATCTAAACTTTCGCATTTATAATATTACTAAGATTTAGTGTATAATATTATATGTTTTGACGTTACCGTTTTAGTCGTGGCTGCCGAGTTTCTTCAGTGATCTGTGGGACGCTTATTTACTGATAAAAAATTTACGCGAGCTTTGACAGTGGGCCCATTGGTTGTGTCTGGCTGAAGTGAAGGTAAACAATTATTATTAATGAATTATGGCTTTTGTTGGTCGGATATTAAATAGGTCATAGGAATGGGTCTTTTGTGTCATTGTGAACGGAAAAGTTGTGATTTGAATGGTGGCTTATTAATGGATGCTGTTAATTCCTAAAAATGTATTTATTTCCAAACACATACTGAGTCTTAAACTGTTGTTAATTTAAATTTTTATCCTTACATATTATTATAAAAAGAAGTCACCCTATCGCGTCTGTCTGTCCGTCTGTATGAACGCGATAAACTCAAAAACCACCTGACGGATTTTTGTACGGTTATCACCAATAGATAGTGTTATTCTTGAGGAAGGTTTAAGTGTATAATTTCTTATGCTTTTATGTAAATTGGATGAAATACGACGATACAAGTTTAACATGTCGGAAAAAATTAAAATAATTATTTAGAAGAGCTTTAATCGAAAACGCTGCCAAAACCTTTTCAGTTATAACAAAACAATATATAGTGTGATTGTTTCTCTTTTATAGATCTACAAAAAGTCCACGATGGCAAATGTCTATCTTCCAAGGATGGAAATCTCCGACTCCTAAGATACAGGTCTGCGTACCTAGTTTAGGTGCCGGAAATCTGACACTAATTTTTAGATTTGCTGTACAACCTATTGTTTTTCTTTTCTCTTATGTATTACGTGTCTTTTCTTATGTACAAACAAAACTTTATCTTGTCTTGTCTTAAAAAAAAAGGATAACCCACAATAACCATTTTTTTTATTGATTACAAATGATTTTTTATTGATTACAATAAAATGATGGGTTATAAATAACCCATCATTTTATTGTAAACGACGCTATTTTTAACAGGACAGTATTTCTTATTCAATTAAATATGTGAGATACGTTGAGCATTTAATGTAGATTAAAACTGCTTTTTGCACTATATCAATAAAATGAATATCTTACGAGTTATCGCAAAATATAAATCACCGGACGAGAAATTAATTAAGCAAAATAATATAAGAAAATATAAACTCTATTAACCAAGTGAAGCCGGGCCGGGTCGCTTTTTTAGTTGATAACAATAACACCACAATTTTAAATAAAAAGTCTCATGGTAATATTTAAAATCAAAGAAAAGCGTGTATTCAAATTTTGTGAACAAGCTATTCAACCTCCTTAATTCGAGTGGACAATGATCTTGTGTAAGTTACAAAAACCTTGAGAATATAAATCGATTACACTGAAGTTACTGCACCAGTGATAACTACGTAGGTACTGTTTTAACTGACACTCACTGAGCTCACTACCGATTATCTTTTCGTCGAGATAGAGTATAATTCAAGCTATTATTGGCTTCCAAGGTTATCAATCCACAAGTAAAAAATTAAACGGAGCTTTCCTTTAATTTTTTTTAGTTAGCATATGTTGTCCCACGCGGGGCTAAGGCATGTCCTAAATCTTTACGGATAATATTAAGTGGTAATTCTACCAATATCTCGGTATGATTTTTTTATTATATAAGAGTTATTATTGAGTTTCTGTTCGTTTTTCTCCATAACAGTCAACCAAAGCGAATAAAAATTGAATATTCTTTGTAACAAAAGATGTTGCTAAAATCTCCCTGCCAACCGCAAGAAGGCAGAAGATGTGCTTCTTCAACTCTCAACCTCAAACTTCAACATGTAACCCAAACTCATAATTGACCCGTGTTATACATTAAACTAACTTGTAAAATTTCCTATATTTTCGCATGGTAACACTTCATTCCATTCTGTAATCAATCAACTGCGTCAGCTAATATTATGCCTAAGCACACGGCCAAGAACTTGAAAAGAATAACTTCTTATCATTCTCACAACTGCATGAAATCCGACCGATATAAAAACAGCAAATAAAAACTGAGACGTCTAGAATATCATCCCACCATTCAATAATCTTAATCGATAACAGCAGTTATCGTATACCACATTCTTAGCTCAAGTGTCAGTGGCGCCAGTAACAACACCCAACTCAATTCTATTCGATTCCGACTCGATTGGAGTCCATTACGGGATCGATTTTATTTGCAATCGTTTTGTTGTATGGATGGTTCTTTGTCTTTTTTAAACAAGGTTCCTCTTTACTTGAGTGACGAGGAGTTTCAAGTTTTCAACTTTATTAGTTTACTAGCTTCCGCCCGCGACTTCGTCCGCGTGGAAAAAAAATCCCCCGATTTTGAAACATTCTTCATTAGCGCTCCGCTCCTATTGGTCTTAGCGTGATGATATATAGCTAAATATATATATATACATATATACCTTCCTCGATAAATGGGCTATCTAACACTGAAAGAATTTTTCAAATCAGAACCGTAGTTCCTGAGATTAGCGCGTTCAAGCAAACAAACAAACAAACAAACAAACTCTTCAGCTTTATAATATTATAAGTATAGATTTAGGGACTTATGCCTAAGATATTCTCTCCTGATATTCTACTCAGTCAACAATGGGTGGTAAAGAAACAACATAAATCAGGTGCAGTGCATATTGAAAAATGTATAGGATAAACAGAAATGTCCAGAATAGGAAGTGTTGTATCTTTTTTTTTTTTTTTTTTAGCGTGGTAAAATTATCAAATAAGTCCTCCCACCCCGGGCAGGGTGGGAGGGACTGTCAGACTTTTACTGACTAAAATCCACGGTGTTCCTTCAATAACCCTTTACGTACCGGGGTCACGGTAATGGGATTAGTCCCACGACCCCGGCAGGCTTCGGCCCTCTGCAGAGGGGGCCTCGTCATGTTGCTGACGCTCTTTGAGGCGCGCGTGGAACACAACGCGCCTTCGACCCGGGCATGGTCCATGGTCGGACAGCGAGTTGCCCTTTACTCGCTGTCCGCATGCCCGCGCCTACGGTGGCCGGAGATCGTCGGCCGACGTCCGACGCCGTGGGCGTCTACCACTGCGGCTGGGCTGGAGGGAGGACGCCATCCTCTCCCTCATGCGGCCCGCCTCCTCCTTCGATAGCATGACTGCTTCGCAGAAGGAGGCGACCGCTTCCCACTCCCTCTCGCCCCGCAGCATGGCCTCGACCAATGCCGGGCGCGAGAGGTCTCCGCCTATCGCCGCCGTGAGGACACGTCGGTGCTCTGCCCAGGCGGGGCAGTCTTGCACCGTGTGCTCTACGGTGTCCTCAGGGCGACCCTCGCAGTGGTGACACCCAGGCGTTTCCTCCTTTCCCATCAGACACAGGTACCTCCCGAAACTTCCGTGTCCGGTGAGGACCTGCGTCATGCGGTAGGTCAGGACGCCGTGACGCCGATCTAGCCACTCCTCAAAGAGGGGTCTTACCGCCGCAATTGCAGCGTGCCCGGCCGTCGGTTGCGACAGTCGTTCCCTCCATACTGCCCTGAGATCGCGCCGGAGCTCTTCCCGCCGCGCCTCGACTTCTCGAGGCAGCGGGGATACGCCCCGGCGCTGCGCCTCCACGCGCCATTCATAGACGCGCTGGAGGGCAGTCGCCTCCAGATACCAGGTCAGCAGTCCGGCAAGGAGGTTGGCCGATTCGCCGGCGATCGTGCGGTATCCCCGGATCATTCGGATAGCCATGACCCTCTGGCATGCGACCAACTTTAGTGGTCGCGTCCGGATGCACAGGGCCCACACTGGGGACCCGTAGAGGGCCATGGACCGCACGACGCCAGCGTACAGCCTTCGGCAGGAGGCGTTTGACCCGCTGAGATTAGGCAGGAGTCGCCTGAAGGCGGCTGCTGCCCGGTTCAGCTTTGGGGCCAAACTCAGGAAATGCTCCCTGAAGTTCCACCGGCTGTCGAGGACGAGTCCCAGGTACTTCATCGTCCTCCCGACGCCGATGCGAACCCCCTCCACCGTTATGTGGGACTCGGACCGTGGCGCGTTCCGACCGCCATGGAAGCACATGGCCTCTGTCTTGTGCAGCGCCACGTCGAGTCCCAACTGCCGGATCCTACGAACGACTGTCGCAACTGCTTGCGTCGCCAGGTCGGCCGCCGCCTGGTGCGACTCTCCCTGCGCCAGGACGAGCAAGTGTTGTATCTAGATAAAAATTACAATAATTACATACTCGATACGTAATCATGAAAATAAGAGATGATTATTAAAGTATATTCCAAGTCCTACAGCTCGACTCCCAGCTGAATCAAGAAATTGACATTTATAGTTTTTATTTATAATTATCATACTAAATTTCTCGCCTTCTCTGAGACATAATATACTAATGTTAAACAGACTGTAATATGGTCGGTTATCTCCACTTACGAGTCAAACAAGTCCACTTACTTATAACTAGCATCGCACTGTACTTTGCTTCCACTATTAGTTCGACTGGAGCCAGCTCCACAAGATAATATAACATTGTATTAGCCACTGGTCAGTACTAACAAAGATATTATCTACTAATAAACTATGATAGTATAGTGCTTTCATGCAGTGGAAACTGCCCTAATCAAAAATCTCCTTCACCTCCAATTGCACCATTACAATCATCTAAAGTAAGTCCTAGAACCACAATTCCCTAGAAACGCATTCCCTTTTACACCAAAACATACTCCTTAATTAAAACTGTCGATAACAATTACACCAAGAACCATAACAATATCGTTAAATAAATTGCAACAAATACTTAACCCTCACACAGTAACACTTCGTAAAACCAGAAATTCGAGTATTACCACAAGGTTGAATAAACGAACCAGTTTTGCCATTAGAAGACAGTGATCGGTAACAGCAACTATGTACCTATGCAGAATTTTTTTTTATTTTTTATTTATTTATTTATTTTCAAAAACAACTTATAAATACTTAAACAATCGCATTGTTGCAAACAATTTCTGTTAAGGCGTTGAGTTTAGCGTCTGTAGCCGAACTAGGCATTGCCTGTATTTCGGCTATCAGTTACCATTCCCCTCGCATTAAATACAATAATAAATAATATAACTGGTGCCAGACAGTGGATGCATGCATAATCAACAATTGAGAAAAAATAATGATAATTAAACACAAGAATAAAAAATAAAAAACTCATTAAGAAATATATGTAAGGTAAGTAAAAAATATTAAGTGTAATGTGTACTGTTATTGTGTGTGTATATATGTTTGTGTGTGCGTGCGCGTGCTTATGAAAGTGTGAATTAAGGTGTGTGATGTATAGATATGAGGGTGTCAGTGTGAGTGAAGTTATGTTGAGAGTTTGAGGGTGTAAGAAGGCGTGAGCGTATAATTATATGTGTAGGCGAGCTTGTGAGGAGGGTATCTGTGATCACGATGCTCTTAGCCCTATTTTTATTTATTTATTTATTTTAATGTGGTACAAGTAGTAGCTGTTCCGTCTCCTCGTAGCTTAATTTTTGTAAATATTGGCATACAATTAATTTACATTTTTTTCTAGTTAGGGGGTATATATGTAATATTTTATTAAGCCTATTATAAAGGTACGGGCCTAGAAAACATGCAAATTGTTTACAAAATTTTGTATTGAATGTATTTACATTTTCACATACATGATAATTTCGACGTCTCTGTAATAACATTGGCTTGAAGGGCTGGCTTTTGTGTTCTTGCAGGATAATTTTATGTATAAACAATTGTCTTACCGTCATAACCTCGCACAATTGGAACAGTGTAACAGTAGGAAAACGCATAGGTTTAAACATGCTAACCTTCAGTATAGCTCTCTGGGCGACCTCAACTGCCTTTAGCGTTGTCTTGCAGATGCCTCCCCAGGATGAGATGCAGTAGGTAAGAAGTGACTGACATAGGGCCTGATATATCAGCTTCAGCAGCGAAGGGTCCACGACATAGTGTAGGTTTTTAAATACGTAGATTTATTTACGTAATCTACTACAAAGAATTTTGACATGATCTTTAAAGTTTAGGTTTTTATCTAAGGTAATGCCAAGATATTTTACCGAGTTAACGCGTTCTAGAGGAGAACATGTACAGCTATCCGTAGTAATGCAATAATGTGAAGCTATTTGTAGGTCGCTGTGAATACTCAGAAAAGAAAGAGTTACCTACTCCTTATTTATCAATTAATTGAAACCAAAAAGAGGTATCTCACTGTTAATGATAAAATTGAATAAAAATTCCAATTAAATATTTAAGAAATATAAAGATTAAAATTAAGCTGCTAACTTAATTTTTAGTGGTTTAATTCCATTAATGAATACTGAATGTGATAGTAGCGTTGTTTGTGGCACGCATGCTGCTGCGATTTTATTTTAAACTAGCTTCCGCCCGCGACTTCGTTCGCGTGGAAGAAAAACCCCACGATTTTGAAACATTCTTCATTAGTGCTCCGCTCCTATTAGTCTTAGCGTGATGATATATAGCCTATAGCCTTCCTCGATAAATGGGCTATCTAACACTGAAAGAATTTTTCTAATCAGAACCGTAGTTCCTGAGATTAGCGCGTTCAAGCAAACAAACAAACAAACAAACTCTTCAGCTTTATAATATTAAGTATAGATGTATTTTACTAGCGACCCATCCGGCTTCGCATGATCTCATTCTACTAATTCAGATTCACAAAAATCTTTATAAATTATACACATAAACCTTCCTCATGAATCCGTTGGTGCAAATCTGTTCAGGAGTTTTTGAGATTTTCATAAGTCTCATGCTAGTGGCTCAAATTTGTTTTTGGTGTCCGTGATGACGTCAGACGAAATTACCGCATTGAAACACCTTGTGTTTAAATGCGGTATTTTTGGAAGAGATTATGAGATGAACTTTATGCATGCCTACCTGCCTATTACCAATAATCTCGAAGTTACTCGAGAAAATATTGCTAACCCGTCTTCTGCATGAAATTAACCAGCGATCTCTAATACCAGACCACCAGTTCGGCTTCAGAAAACAACACGGCACCGTTGAACAGATCCACAGGGTCTGTAAAACAGTCAGGCAAGCACTCGAACGAAAGGAATACTGCTCCTCTGCATTCCTCGATATCCAACAAGCTTTTGATAGGGTATGGCACAAGGGGTTACTATACAAGATAAAATCACTGCTGCCATCATTCTTTACTATCATAGAATCCTATTTAACCATAGATAAAATAAATAACTAGATATGGTCAACAGACGAAATTATATCGGAACCGTGTGTCTCCAGTTAGGCACTGGGCGGGGCAACAACTACACATGCAGTTTAATAAAATCAATAGATACGCACTCGCGCACACACCCGCATTTCTTAAATCAGAACGTACTATACAATCAACAATAAACCTTATTCCGTCAAACACAGCGTGTATTTACCATGCACCGTAGAACTTACCCACACAAAAACATCGGTCGCTATCGTTGTGCAGTGCAAAAGCAATTTATTTTACATATACGCTAGTGATTGACTAAATCGGAAAGTTATCGATTCTTCCATTTATTATTGTACAATTTTTTTCGGGTACCTGAAAATGAACCAAATAAAAAATGGCATGTCCAGAAAATATTATAATAACAATAAACATATTAAGAACATAACATTACATAATTATTATTAACTACTACCTACTAAGTATTAAGGGCTACCCTGGCGCTTTCGACTTAAATCTTAATATTTAATTATCATAGTGATAGGTAAAATAGAAGTTGATGTTAACTTACATTACGCTCTTGATCGGAACATACCAGCGGTATAGGTTGTATAGAATCCTGAAAAGTTGAATGACTGATTTTATGAATGCCCTAAAACATGAGAATAGCTTTCAGTAATAAAATAAAATTTAACCCACTTCTGCAAAAACCAGTTGTACTCTTAATTTTGAAATTGTCCATTCAAAAAGCCTGCGACTTTTCTTTAGAGGCTGGAACATTTCTGCGCTGAAGTGAACCGAGCTTATGGTGCTCTTTTTTGTAGGGTACCAGTTAGGTGGCATGCCTGTGGCATCAATCCATTCCTTTTTTATATTACCATCTTTTGGGATGCTGAAAAGTACGAAAACCACTTATTTATCATTTACATACATCCTAAGCTACTTCTAAACGTCACCATATAATAAGCATCGCAATAATTACGTAACACACTATAAATCAAGATTTGAATGATTTTGACGTATATTGCTAATCCATTGCTTCATATGTTCGAAATATTGGTCTGCTCAACAACGTAAATACCGCAGTGAGTGTTGTTGATTTAGCATAATGAAACCGATTCCTACTGTAAGTGTGTTACGCAATTACCCCGCAGGTAATAGTTTAGTAGGTTATAATAGGTTTTTGTTATAAGAAAAATCCTAGTTAGTAGAGAAATGGTTAAATATATGAAAACAAACACACATCCATGCATAACTAATAAATAGCATGAATATATTGACTTATTTTAAGCTAAATTCACAAATATATTATCTGAACCTTGCCGATTATTATAACGCATTCGAAGCTTCAACGGAAGTAAAATACAAAAACCATAAAAAATAAAGAAACAGCAACATAGGATAAGGCATACCATACGATAATTCTAAACCGAAAAACACCACCGATTATTAACCTAAAATTAAAGTAGCTTACTTTACGAATATTGGTTACGTATTTCTCTACTACTCTGTAAAGAAATCAAAACAAGTAAAAAAACATTATTTACATCGATCTTCCAACCGGGCTAAAACGGTTGACAGATTGAAAAATAAACTATTGTAGCGACGGCGACGTCGGAACTCCTTACTCATGCTACGGGCGTAAAATAAATTGTTTATTATTTTATTTTTTTTGTACACTTGACTTTTCAACGTATTTTTATTTCTGTCATCTCATGTAAAATAAAAGTTAAACATATTTTCTTAGAGGTTTCCGTATGTTATAAAAAACTTTTTACCAATAAATTAAACAGACTCCCAAAAAACACTGCAAAGTGAAAAATAACGTAATATAAGTTATAAGTTTTTTGGTAATATAAGTTTTTTTTTTTTTATTATTTATTTATTTATTTATTTATTTTATTATTTATGTACACACAGTAAAATACATTAAGATAAACATAATTATAATATCTGAGTACAAAGGTACTGCTTATTTCTTAAGAAATTTCTTCCAGCAGACCTGCGAAAGGAGAAGTGAAAAAGAAATGTAGACAATAGTGTGTGAGAACAAGAAGAGAAATAAATATGAATATGTGAAGTCTAAAACTAAAACTAAAATATTAAATATACTTACACATACTTACAATGCAATAAAAATAACATATACTTAAATAAATACATAATGTTAGAATATATAAACATATAATATAAATATATATATAAATAATTAACACAGTTAAGAGGAAAGGTAATGCTCTTTTAATCGACATTTGAATAGAGATATAGTTTTTAAATCACGAATGCTAGGCGGAAGTGAGTTCCACAATCTTACAGCATGGACAGAAAAGGAATAAGAGTAGTAGCTAGTTTTATGAGGATGAGATTTAAGGAGGGATCTAAGGTGTGATCTACACGGTACGTCGCTAGAACGAGCGTAAGAAAAACGCTCACGCAGGTAGGAAGGGTAAGACGGGTTGTGTAGAATGTTGAAGAGGAGACACAAAATCCTAGTGTTCCTGCGAAGACGGATTGGGAGCCACTTGAGTTGCTTGCGAAGGTGAGAAACATGGTCATACTTTCGAAACAAAAACGAAAACAAAGCGAATGCATAGATTTTGCAAGCGCTCAAGCTTGTTTAAAAGCTCCTCGGTAGCATCCAAATAGCAGGCATCGGCATAATCTATAATCGGCTGAATAAGTGTTTGTGCCAAAGAAATTTTAGTCTTCAAGGGAAGAAGACTTTGAAGGCATTTCAGCGAATGAAAGGAAAAATTTACCTTTCGGCTGACCTCGTTGACCTGAGCACGCCACGAGAGATTGGAGTCAATAACTACACCCAGATCTTTAGCGGTTTCGGTATATTCAATGCGAACACCATCAAGATATAAAGGCATCAGAGATGCAACAACAGCCGCACTGCGAACGAATCTGCTGCCAATGATTATGGCCTGGGATTTAGTTGGGTTAATTTGCAAACCAAATGACTTAGCCCAAACGCTGATGCAAGCCAGGTCATGATTCATTGCAGCAATTGCAGAATCCGCATCAGCTACATTAAAATGTCGGTAAAGCTGCAAGTCATCTGCGTAGAGATGGAAACTAGAGGAGATTACTCTGGTAACAAAGTTTATGAAAATTGAAAAAAGAAGAGGAGAGAGAACGCTACCCTGAGGAACACCCTCAGTGAGGCTACACCAATCAGAGAAGGACTCCTCCAGGCGAACACACTGAGAGCGTCCCTGAAGATAAGAACCGAACCAGGCTAAAGTGGAAGGAGAGAAATTGATAGATTTGAGGATACCTAGTAATATGTCGAAATCCACTGAGTTGAATGCGCTACTGAAGTCCAGCAATACAAGAACTGTAAGGGACTTATTCTCCATTGCCCAGCGGATATCATCAGTCACTTTTAAAAGCGCGGTAACAGTACTGTGACCCGAGCGAAAACCGGATTGAAAAGGGGATATTATCGAGTTTGACGCCAAGAAAAATGATAATTGTCTATGAACTATGTGCTCAAAAACTTTAGAGAGAAAAGGGAGGATAGAAATGGGTCTAAAGTGTTAGTTTTAGGTAAAGGTATTATGTGAGCCTGTTTCCAAACATACGGAAAGGAGCAAGAGGAAAATGAGTGGTTGAAGATGTGAGTGAGAACAGGAAGTAACGAGGAAAGGATAAGAGTTATCATTCTTGAACACAACTTATCATTACCGACTGCTGAAGAAGTAATCGCAAGAATAGACTTCTTAACGTCATCCTCAGTAACATCGCTAAGCTTAAAGAGAGGACAAAGTGGTAACGGCAACCTAGAAAGACTCTCTAGTGTCGCAGCTTTAACAGACGGATCAAGAGAAAAGGGAAGGAAAGAGAAATGCTTATTTAGATCATTGAGGTTGACATCCTTACACTGGTTGGTAGGTGACTTACCTATGCCTACAGATTTGAGAAATTTCCATACAACGGAAGAACTACGATTATTGAGTTGGTCGTGAAAATAGCGTTTTTTTTTTTTTTTTTTTTTTTATTTAGAATAGGTTTGCGTTTGACCACCATCTCACCTGATGGTAAGTGATGATGTGGTCGAAGATGGAGCACGCTTACCTAAAAGTAACCTATTCACTCTTGACTTAAAGACTCCTAGGTTATAGCTATCGGGAAACACAGACTCCGGCAGGGAATTCCACTCCTTAGCCGTACGCACAATGAAGGTATTCCCAAAACGTTTGGTGCGTATGGGTGGGATGTCCACCATGTAACGATGGCGCTTCGCCGTTTGTCTCGTAGTCCGATGATGGAACGGGCTTGTTGGAATTAATTAGTTTTTTGGGAGTCGGTTTTAGTTTTTGGTAAAAAGTTTTTATTTCACTCTTTTTAGTTGGTCGATTTTTAATTTACCTAGTTACAAGAGCCTAAATGTCAACTACATACTTATATTCATTTACAAAATATTGCTTTTCCCAATGTTGGGCTGTTATTTGTTGAGGAGTTCTCCTGGTAGTTCACCATCAGCTTCACTTCACCATATGCATTGTGACGAGCATATTGTGCTTAATAACCACATTCAAGTAATCGAAGCGGAACACATGAACTACCTATTATTCCTACTTATATATTGAGTAGTTCCAGTGGCCATCGGTGGTCTTTATCATCAGGTCTACTTCACAAATGGTGCTTTTCGAATGCAACTACACAAGTTACCTACTATACAAAATACTCAAATCACTATAGGTGTGCCTATAATATTTGAAAAGTTCCCTCGATTTCTCCAGGATTCCATCATCAGATCCTGACTTGGTGACAATGGAACCAATTTCGAAGTATACCCTTTCAAACAAAAAAAGAATATTCCAAATCGGTTCAGCCGTCTCCGAGTAATCGGTGATCATACATAAAAAAACTTTTTTGCAAAAAATAAAACCGACTTCCATATCAAAACACTACAAAGCCAAAAATAATTTTAATTTCGGTAGTCGGTGTTATTGGTTTTGTATTTTCTTTTTTTTTTCACACCGCCTTCCGAAATTAAAATTATTTTTGGCTTTGTAGTGTTTTGATATGGAAGTCGGTTTTATTTTTTGCAAAAAAGTTTTTATTTTCGCGCTTTTTAGTGGGTCAGTGAATTTTCCAAATCGATTCGTAAATGACGGAGTTATGCGCGAACAAAAAACGCAATGCAGAGTAAACGAAAAGATCATCAAGGTAAATTATTTTTTTCGACTTTTTTTTATTTTTCAGAAACGGCTCGTCCGATTTCGATAAAATTTTCATGGGACCATTTGGGAAGTATGCCCTTTCCAACAAAAAAAGATTTTTTCAAATCGGTTGGCAAGCGACGGAGTTATGCGTGGACAAACATAAAAAAAAAAAAAAAAAAAAAAAAAAAATACAAACATCCGAATTGAGAACCTCCTCCTTTTTTAGAAGTCGGTTAAAAATAATAATATACGCGTCGAATTGATAACCTCCTCCTTTTTTTGTCGTCGGTTGAAAAACCCCTAAACTATAATAGCAATATTTCATTCGTCACATTGCTGTCGATAGCCTATGTTAGTGGATCTGCACAAGCACATCACTAATTCGTCGCAAGAAGTGGCGGCCTCACTACGCGATGAATCCGCGTAATACAGTTTCGTATGTTATTTTTACATTGCTTGTCCAGTTACTTAGTGACGAACTCAGGTAGTGGTTGAGGAGCAATGTATTTATAGCAAAGGTAGTACAGTCGCTCTGATATTTGAAAACAAAAATAACATAGTAAAACCAAGAAATATTTTACGATTTATTATTTTTCATGATTTTAAAGACAAATATTGTAAAATACTTGTACCTACATATGGTAAGTGATTCCATGATTCACATAGTTTTGATTTTGGCTTCGGTTTTTACAAGATACCACAGAACAACTCGGCATTCATATATGTTATCATGATCGCCGTCGAAAGCGCACTAGTTCGCGGAGACGGCCACTTGCCTGTGACATGAGCCCTGTGGCCATGTCGCGCGGACACCGATACGCCCCCTTACCACTTCTCCTGTATTTTTTATTTCTGTGTATTTAACAGACAGAATATTCCAAATAAAAGAAGACGAGTGTACATCAATGTTTCACCCAATCTTAGCTGGTTAAGATAAAAAAAGTCTTAAAAAAAAGTCTTAAAAAAGTCTTAAAAAAAAGTCTTAGCTGCTTAAGATAAAAAAAAAAAAACCACGAAGTCCTTGGCCAAAGGACAATGCAACTTGTAAACGAGCCAGGGCCAGAGTGTAGACAGGGCTATAGGTACAGAAAAAGTGTATATTAGTTCCTTCGAGAATTTTGGTTTGCATTTAAGAAGAGGGTTTGAGTTTGTTTACATTGCTGCACTGTATTTTGTACAAGCAACTATTTAGTAACAAGAAATCGATGTTTTAAAATGGGTTAAGAAACTTATTTAACCAAAAATAATTTTATAATTGAAGACTGTCTCACTGATGAACAAAGACCTAATCTAAACTCTTTCTGATAATTTCAGTAGGCAGGTAGGCATGCATAAAGTTCATCTCATAATCTCTTCCAAAAATACCGCATTGAAACACCTTGTGTTTAAATTAATAAATCTTGCAATCAGTCGGTAGACTATGAGCAGATGTGATGTGAAGTGTTCATGGCTTTCAGAGCAAAATCCCTTTTGGGGAAAAAAGAACTCCGTAGTGCTTTTTCTATTAGCTGTCCATTTCCAGAATATGCCGCCTTTTCAGTCTACGCTTTGTTTCTGGAATGGTCAATTGTACTGCTAATTTATTCGGGTGGATTGCAAGTCGTGCTTTATATTTGGAGCTGGAGGACTTTATTTCTTCCTTGATTGTTTTAATATTTAAATGCTCATGAACTTCCGAGAACTTTAGGAACCATGGTGAGTTGGATATTTGCTTCAGGATGTAATTTTGAACCCTCTGTATTATACTTATGCTGGAGTCACAAGCTGAGCCCCACAATTCAATACCATACTTCCAGACTGGCTTGAGCAACGTCTTGTATATGAGAAGCTTGTTGTCTATGGATAACTTGGAGTTTCTTCCGAGTAGCCAGTGGAGTCCTCTATATTTGATATTAATTTCATCTCTTTTCTTTTCCATGTGCTTTCTCCATGTAAGTCTTCGATCCAAGTGCATTCCCAGGTATTTTGCCGAGTCGCTTTGTGGCAGCTGACTGTTACGCATCGTGACTGGTGGGCAGTTGCCTCTGCGTAGAGTGAAAGTGACATGGACTGACTTACCAGCACTAGGTTTTATCCTCCATTTGGTCAGCCATTCGTCAACGTTATTCAAGGCACTCTGTAGGATTGCTGAAGCTTCATTAGGACAAGAACTACATGCAATAATAGCTGTGTCGTCTGCATATGTCGCTGCTGTAATATTATTACTTTGTGGTAGATCGGACGTAAACAAAGTATATAGCACAGGGTCAAGGACGGATCCCTGTGGAACACCAGCTAAGATTGGGTGAAACATTGATGTACACTCGTCTTCTTTTATTTTGAATATTCTGTCTGTTAAATAGGATTCTATGATAGTAAAGAATGATGGCAGCAGTGATTTTATCTTGCATAGTAACCCCTTGTGCCATACCCTATCAAAAGCTTGTTGGATATCGAGGAATGCAGAGGAGCAGTATTCCTTTCGTTCGAGTGCTTGCCTGACTGTTTTACAGACCCTGTGGAGCTGTTCAACGGTGCCGTGTTGTTTTCTGAAGCCGAACTGGTGGTCTGGTATTAGAGATCGCTGGTTAATTTCATGCAGAAGACGGGTTAGCAATATTTTCTCGAGTAACTTCGAGATTATTGGTAATAGGCTTATTGGTCGGTACGAAGTAATAACATGGGGCGGTTTACCTGGCTTAGGGATCATAATTACCTGTGACACGTTCCATAGTGCAGGGAAGTAACCCGTTCTCAAAATTCCATTGAATAGTGACACCAGATACAATATGGCCTTCCTTGGGAGTTCTGTAAGGACTTTTTTGTCAATGAGATCGAACCCAGGTGCCTTTTTAACATTCATTTGAGCAATTGTTCGGGTTATCTCTTTTGGGCTAACATGTTTGATAGGTAGCTCAAGTTGGAAAGGTTGGCTCAAGATAGTGTCAATGTCCGAATCGTCGGTTTGAGGGTCAGCTTCATTTGGTGTGAAAACTCTTGCCAGGTGTTTACCAAAAGCATCCGCCTTTTCTTGCTTCGTCCTTGCCCATAGGTTGTCATGTAGCCTGATTGGTGGTTTTGGAATCGAGGGTTTGTCAATGCTTTTACAAGCTCGCCAAAGTGAGTAAGTGAGTAGTTAGTAGCACTTGTGGCTGTCAGCGACTCCAAATAGGCCTCCATTGAGTCATCGTTTGACTTTGCAATCGACGTTTTCAACTCTTTAATTGCCTTATTAAGAGCAGCTTTATCAGATGGATGTCTGCTTGTATGCCATACTCTTCGGAGTCTCCTCTTTTCTAGGATTAGCTGTTTCATGTCGAACGAAATCATGTTCTTCCTGGGTTTTGGATTCAATATGTTGGGAGTACATTTCCAACAAGCCGATTGAACTGTCATTGTGAATTCAGCTGTCGCCTTATCTATTTCATCAGCAGTTTTCAGGGCAACATGTAGTGTTAGTTCATTGCTGATTATTTCACAAACGGCTTCCCAGTCAGTATTTTTGTTGTATAATGATGGACGTCTTTCTTGAGTGAGCGCCTTACAACTGACTGTAAGTATCACAGGAATGTGGTTGGATGATCCATCAAGGCAGGAGTCAATTTTAAAGAACAGACGCGACAGTCCCTTCATTACAAAAAAAATCCAAAACGTCTGGAAGTCTGTTTGGATCCGTGGGCCAATGAGTTGGTTCTGGTGTTGATATAGTGGTCAAGCCAATTTTATCAACGCTATTTTTTAGAGCTCTTCCACGGGTTGTTATCAGTCTTGAGCCCCAATGTAGATGTTTGGCATTCCAATCTCCTCCTGCAACGAATCGAGGCCCCAGACTCTCGAAGAATTGATTAAACTGGTCCTCCGATATTCTATGTTTCGGAGGGCAGTAAACAGCTGTAATATTAAAGCTTCCATTTCTGTCCGATATTGCAACCGTAGTGCCTTGGATATAATCCGAGTTGAATTTTGGGAGCTCATGATGGTTAATGGACGATCTTATGATAACTGCCGCTCCGCCATGCGCAGTTCCATCAGGGTGGTTTGTGGAGTATACATTATATCCTTTAATTCTAATAAGGCTGTTGCTGGTGAAGTGGGTTTCTGATACTAGTAGAATGTCAAGATCATGCAGGTGTATTAGCATGTCAACTTCATCCTTGTTGGGTGATAGGCCATTGATGTTCCAAGTTGCTATTTTTAATGGTGTCATTTAGATAGTTTGGAGACTAGTGTTGTTATGAGTTGAAGAAGGGTACTCATTTGTTGTAAGACAAGATCTAGTTTTTCAGATTGTTTGATGAATATATTCTCAATTGTTTTGTACGAATCATTCTGGGAATTCAAAACGCTGCGTGATTGTTCTTGATAAACAGCTTCTGCATAGGACTTTTTATATCTCTCCTTTTGCTTCTCATTTCCTTTATCGAAATATTTAGAAGCACTCTCCATCAATGTCTGAGCAGTCTCGGTGGTCTTTGGTAATAAAGTTTCCTCTTTTCTATGCCTAGATGATAAGCGTTGGAGAGTTTTTCTTGCAAGAATTTCTTTGTATACCTCACAGCCTCTGTAATTCGCTGGATGAGGTCCCAAGCATAGTGCACACGTGGCTGGTGTGTTGCGGTCAGTTTTTGTGCATTCTGATGTTTTGTGTGCTTCAGCGCATTTAACACAGCGGTAGGGTTTCATGCAGTAGTTCTTTGTATGTCCATATTGCTGGCATCTTTGACACTGAACTACTGATTTTCTTTTCCTTGGATCTTCTGTAGTCACAGACTGGTGAAATATAACTTTCAAATCCTTTGACGCTTTGTTATTCGGGCCTGGTAACAAATTTGCAAAAAATGTGGATGTGGGATTCTTGTCCGGTCCAAATTTAGCATTAATAATTTCACCGGATACTATGTTTCCCGTTTCTTCTAGAGCCTCTTTTATAGCATCTATTGGTGTAGTGTGGTGTAAGTTGCGAATATCTATTCTATAACATTTGGTGTCTTTACGATTGAAAGTGTGACCTATCAATCCATGTTCTCTTATAATAGAAATTACGTTTTTATACACTTCAACTTCAGTTGCTACAATCTTAAGTTGGTTCCTGTTGATTACTTTGTATGTTAATTTGGATGTATCTGCTGCTGTTCCTAATAACTGTGTCAGTTTATTGACATCCTCAATACCATACAAAATTATTGGTGGTGGTTTATTTGCTTTCTTTGGTTGGTGTTGTGGCTCAAATCCCTGGTTCTCTTCAGTCAGGTCTACAGTTAAACCATTAAAGCTATTTGCAGTTTGTATTTCGTGTTTCTCAGGTGAATTTGTTATTTTCCTGCGTTTTGGATTCCTTAATGTGGGGACTCTTTGCCAAGGTGGGGGTGTGATTTGTCCACTCTCTGGTTTTTCTGAGTGGATGTTGTTGGAGGAGGGCAATACGTTGCTCATGGACGCACTTTGAGCCCTCACAAACAGACCTGGGTGAAATGCCTGTTGCACTAGTTTTTTTTCTGTTTCCAGTAGCATTTACTGCCACAGAAGCCTGGTCACTCGCTTCAGTGGAGTCTTCGGTGGTCAATTTCACACTCACCAGCCCGGATACCGGTGAGCGCCGGGGGTTAGCCGGGTCGCACGACAAATCGCAATCCATATTTTTCGACATTTCATATAAAAAGGGGGTGGGAAATAATCTAATGGCACTTTCCCAAGGTACCACAGCCACTCTGTTTGGAGGGTATTTAATGCCTCTAGGTTTGTGGTAGCCTTTGACAGGTTAATTGACCGTCGCCTGTTGCTCGGCGTTGAGTCGCTCGTTATGCACCACCCGGGGGACACGTGTAGGGTGGGCCTGGATAAGGTGGTAAATCTTACGGACGCGAGCAACAGAAGTCCCCCAAAACCAACCCCAAAACTTCGTGGTTAAAAAAAATATATAACATTACTAGGATAGCCCCCATTCGCATGTAGTTAAGCATCTCTCTGTTAGGTTATATGCCACGCGGTTTGAGAGACCGACATTGGGATGGGTTTCAATAGAGATTAGGAATTTTACAATTTAACGCTTAACCATATGATTCAAGCTTTAAAGTATATCTGTCGCAGTAAGATAGATAAAGCCGTGATATGGTTATATCCCTAGGGATATAATTATATACCGTAACATAGATAAACGGAAGCGATTCATTACTATCTTACTAGGAATATAATTATAATACCATTCAAGTTTAGTGTTATTATTATATTACTGTATTAAGTTTAGTGATATAATTGTAGGAGTGTAGTGCGGGGGTGCGGCGGAGGTTAACACCCTGACTCAGATTACCCCGACTCGGATAGGTTAGGTTAGAAGGCTAAGGCGGGAGTTAGTTAAGAGTTATTTTTTTTAAACCACCCAGAAATAGGAGCCCCGCCAAGCGGGGCTCCGTCGATTTTGCGTAAACACCATAAAATCACTGCCAACTTTAATACGTATTATTGCTAAAAAGTATTGTAACTAATTGCAGGTTGCAAAAAGTTGATTTTGTAACAAAAATAAAAACCAATATATTGTTTTATTTGATTTTGTGGTAGATTTATAACTATTTAACTAGATTAGTTTAGTCAGATAAACATCAGGCGCGTGCACAGGATTATGACAGGGTTGCGGCGGAGTAATCGGTCACAAAAACTTTTTCTTTTATAGATTTTTAGCATAGCCGCAGCCACGCATCGTAGCATGGTGGCGATGCGTGGCTGTGGCTATGCTAAAAATCTATAAAAGAAAAAGTTTTTGTGACCGATTACTCTGCTGCATACCCTGTCATAATCCTGTGCACGCGCCTGATAAACATATTACTAGATTGCGACCGTAAGATAGTAATGAATCGCTTTCGTATAACTATGTTACGGTATATAATTATATCCCTAGGGATATAACCATATTACGGCTTTATCTATCATACTGCGACATATCCATTTCAAATAAGTCTGTATTGTATTCATAAGATTTATACAGTTTAACACCGTATTATTGACTTCATTTATTTATTTATTAAAAATTTATGCAACAAAAAATGTACAAATGCGGACTTAATGCCATAGGCATTCTTTACCAGTTAATCATGGGTGGTGAAGAGATAACATGGCAGATGCATAAAAAATAAATAAACTAAGTAGATAATATATTTGAAGTAAAAGTTCCAAAGTAAAATTTCCACGTTGGTCTAGTGATCGCAAGTCTCGGATTCGATTCCCGGGTCGGGTAAATGTGCTATTTTGGGGGTTGGCTATGTAATTCCTCGAAGAAGACGTTAAGCCCTTGATCCTGTGCCTAATCTTTCTCCGGTCTTGTCGGATTGCTAACCCATCGGACTATGAGAGTAAAGGAACAAAGAGTGTACCCGCGCCGGTGACAATCTCCGGTTGGCCGCCGTGACCGAAAACGGTCAGGAGGACTATCGTTATTTACAGGCTATTTAAGAAGTGTGTGGTATCTGACTTTAGATAGGACGATAAGAGCTCAACACTCCGGGAAAAAATAACTTATAAACACTAAAACTCTGTTTCGGAAATTTCATCTCGAATGGGGAGGAATTTGTACTTTTTATTCAAAGTTAACGACATAAAAGTAATCAACACAATTCCCTCAGATCATGTTTACCAACCTATGCTAAATTCAACGCAATATCCAACGGAATGCCGGAATATTTTGTATTCATTCAAACATCGTAATCACAAACACATGCCAATTTTATCTTCACGAGGAGCCATACAAATTCGGCGAGCCATGTGCAAAAATGGACCAAGCTATTATGAACCTTGAGAACAAATATGTCACCCAAATCGGGTCCATTGTCATCCGAACATTGATGAATAAATCTAAAAGGAATGAAGTTGCGTGTAATGTAGATCTTTGCAACGGTTTTGGACTTTAAAGGTGGTTTGTGTTTGACAAAGTCTGGTTATAACGAACGAACTACAATTAATTCAACATGACACGTACAAACAGGGTGTTTTATGAAAGCAACACTAATTACCACAAATAAGGAGGTTTGCGTTATGAACGTAGAGAGGTGTCTAAGCGTGACTAAGTAACTTAATCATCTGCTAAGCCTTTTCCCAATAATGTTGGGGGCGGCTTCCAATCTAACCGGATCCAGTACACATTTGCATTGCAATATTGCAACGAATACATACCAATAAGGGCCTTAACTTTCATTCTGAGTATTTATTCAAACTACGTGACTAGTTTTAATAAAATTAATGATAATATGAGCGCTAGTCTATGTTTTCATAGTCACAATTAGTACCTACATAAAAAATATGCATTTGTATGTCCGTAATGAAGATTGCACAATCGAATTAAAGTTTTTAAAACTAGATGTGCCCGCGACTTCATTCGTGAGGGAGTCGATATAATCTTGATGTCGTGGAAATAAAAAGCGGGCATGATATAGGCTTTCGTTTTATAACCCAGTGAACTCATTAAAATCGATTTAGCCGTTCCAGAGTTATCCTGGGCAAACAGAAAGACAGACGAAAATTTAAGTATTTGTGTTGACTTGACAAGGACTGTGTGTGTGACAGTCATTTGGAAATCACAGAGGAACACTTTAATTTTATTACATATATTCATTACATATACACATGGATTGCAGTTTTTTCAAAGACATGTACGCCACTAGCGAGTTGCCTACATTCCTAATTCGTTGGTTGCCTATGAGTATTTACTCATTAGGCGCAAGGGGTCAGAATAGTTATGTGGCCGCGTTATTTACAAAGTAAAAGGTCGGTTTGCGGTAGTAGTAATTAACAGCCGCCTTTGGCCAATGACCTCTTAGCCCAAGGTTAAATACGCTAGGGACCATTGTCAAAAAGCACGTCAATCCCAAGCATTTTGTGTACCAAAAGCCAACGATTTTATCTTGTCGTAGATGTGAAATGAAATAAATATGTAACGCGATCTAAACCTAATCCAACGATTACCTTACATAGGAACAAGAACCTAATTTATTGGTTAAAAAATATCAATCGAATACCTTTCGATGCATCCATTTACGAGATTCCTACACGCATACTAACCTCTTTATAGACCAGATAAGCCAATTTTATTCTTTTAGCCGTAGGTGTAACAATCTACTCCTACGTACAATAAATTGAAATGTCTTCATAAAATTAAGATATATCTCTATTAGCTTTTTATTTATGAGAATACATAGTTTGTAACTACATAGTTTGAGTCACGGTCGAGTTTAGGCTTCGTACGGAGAGACTTTTGTATTAGAATACTCTATCGCAACTATGTCGATTTGGTTTTTAAATAAAATCTTTGGTGAATTCCACGACGAAGCTTATAATAGTTGTCTCAGATATATTCCGTTTTTCATTTTAAAGTAAGTAAAAAAAATAGAAACTCAAACACGTTCCCTCTATCGCTGAAATCACTAATTTTTTTTAATAGATAGAATAGAATACAATATTTATTAAATATTAAAGGAAATCATCTGAAAAATCAGCCATTTTGAAGTTACAGATTAAAAAATGTGATTTGTCCTCAACATTATTCGAAATGGCAATTAAGGCCATCAAATAGTGTGGATAGTCTATCTTCCGTGTGGCACTACACGGAAGATAGACTATTCACACATTTTATATCTTAAATGGTAGGCGCTGAGTTGGAGTGCGGTAGGGGCAAGTTATATACGATAGGCAGTCTTGTAGTCATCGAGTTTTGTAAGCTGTCTGTGCCTCTACACAATTGACGTCTGATGAATTCGAGATAATTGTCATATTAAGGAACAATGAATCTAATTCTGCCAAGTCCGTTCCGTCATCGGACTACAAGACCAACGGCGATGCGCCATTGTTACATGGTGAACATCCCGCCCATACGCACTCAACGTTTTGGGAATACTTTCATTGTGTGTACGGCTAAGGAGTGGAATTCCCTGCCGGAGTCTGTGTTTCCCGATAGCTATAACTTAGGGGTCTTTAAGTCAAGACTGAATAGGTTACTTTTAGGTAAGCGTGCTCCATTTTCGACCACATCATCACTTACCATCAGGTGAGATGGTGGTCAAACGCGAACCTTTTATCATTTAAAAAAAATGAATTCTATTTTATATACAGCACTAACTTCGAAGATTGCAATGGAGTAGGTACATTGCAATCTTCTTATTTGTGTGTGTGTATGTGTGTCATGGTTGGCTTAGTGATAGAGTGATTGATTGTTGTGTTGTTGGTCGCGAGTTCGATTCCCGCCACGGAACATAAAACATCGCCTTTAAATATATCCACACACTTTGGAAAAACCGTGTATCATATTCCCATTGGCTATATAAAACCAAATAAACAATTGAAAGTTTTTATTCTGTTCGTTACCCTACTCAAGTCTGTTAAGATCTAGGCCAACATTTCAGACTAACTAAAGTCAATTGATCTATCAATCTAAAGCAATATTACATTCAATTTAATGATTAATTTCTACCTACACTGAAATACTGGCTTTCTAAACTATTTGAACTATTTGAAGTTTAGAGCTTGCAATTTATAGTGCTGACTTAGCTGTTATCGTGTTTCTGCTCGATAAATTTCGAGGCTGGGCTATAGAATATTAATTGACGACGTATATCGTAAACTGTTTGAATTATTTATTTCTTTTTTGGTATAATGTAGTAGATTTTACCATTTGCATAAAAGTTAATCCTTACAAACTCATAACTCTTAAATCGCATATACTTTCATAATCTATAGGGAATCCTGTTTCATAGCTTCGTACATATGTATGTCTAAAACCTAGACTACCTGACAACGTAATAAAAATTTTTTAACAAAAAATTAAACCGACTCCCAAAAAACACTGCTAAGTGAAAAATAACTTTAATTTCGGTAGTCGGTGTCTTTAGTTTTGTTTTCTCGTTTTTGGCACCGACTTCCGAATTTAAAGTTATTTTTCACTTTGCAGTGTTTTTTGGGAATCGGTTTAATTTTTTGTTAAAAAGTTTTTATTTCACTCTTTTTAGATGGATGATTTTTAATTTACCTAGTTACAAGAGCCTAAATGTCAACTACTTATAACCTTTTACAAAATATTGCTTTTCCCAATGCTGGGCCGTTAATTGTTGAGGAGTTCTCCTGGTACTTCACCATCAGCTCTACATCACCATATGCATTGTGACGAGCATAAAGTGCTTAACATCCATATTCAAGTAATCGAATCGCAATCCACTCAATACTTATTATTGAGTAGTTTCGGCGGCCATCTGTGGTCTTCATCATCAGTTCCACTTCCCCAAATGGTACTTTTTGAGAGCAACTGCACAAGTTACTATAAGAAATACCCAAAACGCCATAGGTGTGCCTATAATATTTGAAGAGTTCCCTCGATTTCTCCAGGATCCCATCATCAGATCCTGACTTTGGTGATAATGGTACCAATTTCGAAGTATACCCATTCGAACAAAAAAAGAATTTTCCAAATCGGTTCAGCCGTCTTCGAGTACTCGATGATCATACATTAAAAAAAAAATATATACGCTTCGAATTGATAACCTCCTCTTTTTGTCGTCGGTTGAAAATAAAAGCCTAAGCGATTGTTTGAGTTCTGATCTGTATTAAACAGTGAAGCTGGCAATATTGAGTTTTAGAAATACATGTGAGAACAAGGCAAATCTTGCCCCTAAGGACTTCAAAATAGCCGCATGCATCAGACGAAGGAAAAACCAACATCATAACTTAAATTACCATGAGACGAGGCCCGATAGAGCCAGGGTTGTGGGAACATTCTATCGAAATAACGTGGCCCCGGAAGGTAAGGGTGACTGAAGGAACACGGTTGTTTTTTAGTCAGTAGAAATCTAGAACTGCCTTCTACTCCACTTAGAGCGCGTGTAGTAATTTGATGATTTTCCCGCGACAAAAAGAGGGCTCGTGACTAAGGAGTTCGTGGTTTCAATACGGTAACAATATGAGACGGCACAAAGGTGAAACCAAAACTTTACCTTATAAAGTCGACAGTCATACCATGACGTTACCGATAGTCTGGGCTGGGCAAATCGACCCGAACGCTTGTTACTAATGAGCCACTTGCTCCTCACCCCTCAAGAGATACGTGAGGATGTCGCACAAAAAATCTAATGTGTATAATAAGTAACACTGTATCTCCAATATCTCCAAGATACGTTCCTTTTTCACCTTAATGTGTCATTAGAAGTATACTTCTGCCTACTCCCCGCGCATTACGTAGAAATTCTCGCCATTACACGTCGACTTGAACGTGATATTAGGGCAATAATCATTAAGAGCGACCTCAGGCCGAACTCTTAACATCATTGTAAAGCGTTGTATTGTGGCTTTGTTTTGAAGACTCGACTGAGGAAATGTGGATGAAAATTTTTACTCTTTAATGTTTTGGAGTAAGTACCTATATCTTTTCTAAACATCGGAAAATTATGCATGGTATGATAAATAGGTAGATTATTATTATAGGTACACCAAAATTAAATCACACGTGTTTCACAATATTGTTTAACCTTTGACTATAATGGCGGTCTTATCGCTACTAGCGATATCTTCCGGGCAACCGTTGGTTGGACTTCACGAACTTAAAATAAAGAGAAGGGAAACTAAGTGTATTTCAAAATAATGCTTATCCATACACAAATCTAATTTAACAAAAAACAAGTCAATAAAGAAATACGTATATATACATATTATGTGTTCTTATATGTCATGTGGATAGAAAACAAGGTATTATAATAGGAGTATGATAAACACGTAAAAACCCTGTATATAAATCAAACTAATAATAAACTTTCCAACTACACAACTATTTCGAAACAAAAGTCCATTTCAATCCAAGTTTCCGTAACACAAGAGAGACAAGAGACAGTGGAAGTGTCAAAAACTTTTTACCAAAAAAGTAAAAAGTTTTTATTTCACTCTTTTAAGTTGTTTGATTTATAATTTACCTAGTTACAAAAGCCTAAATCTCAACTACTTATAACCTTTTACAAAATATTGCTTTTCCCAATGCTGGGCCGTTAATTGTTGAGGATTTCTCCTGGTACTTCAACATCAGCTTCACTTCACCATAATATATGCATTGTGACGAGCATATTGTGCTTAATAACCATATTCAAGTAATCGAAGCGGAACCCATGAAATACTTATCATTCCTACTTATATATTGAGTAGTTCCAGTGGCCATCTGTGGTCTTCATCATCAGGTCCACTTCACAAATGGTGCTTTTCGAATGCAACTACACAAGTTACTATAAAAAATACTCAAATCACTATAGGTGTGCCAATATTCGAAGAGTGCCCTCGATTTCTCCAGGATCCCATCATCAGATCCTGACTTGGTGGCAATGGGACCAATTTCAAAGTATACCCTTTCAAACAAAAGTAGTATCTGCACCTGTATCTAGAATGAATTCTACTGCGCGATTATTTATCATGAGTTCTGCCCTCCATGACTGTGTATTGACTGTATTTATGCAAATTGTGCCCACAAATAGGTTATTTTTGTTAGAATCATTATTGTTACAATTATGAGACATGTCCATGTTTATGTTATTAACACTTTTACACACTTGTGCGAAATGATTGTACTTCCCACACTTTTTAAATTTCACTCCTTTAGCTGGGCATCTGAACCTGTGTACTTGACCACACCTCTGGCAAGTGGCATTGCTAGTTGCTGATGACTGCGACTGTGAACGTTTAATTCCAGTCTTAGACTTGACTTTGCTTCGACTATTTGATTTGGAGACTTGATTTTAGGCCTATGAGTGGTTCTTCCAATGTTTTAACCTGCTGTCTTGTAGCTTCCATGCTTTTAGCTAACGTCACTGCTTTGTCTGTCGTGTCTGGTTTATCCGTCAGTATCTTTTCTTTGATGTACTGATTACTGGCATTCAGATTCAGACTGAAAATGTCTCGGAGGATGCTGTCTTCAAGCGATATGACTTCGCATTGTTTGGCAATATTTTTCAGATCCGTAATGTAACTATCGATAGATTCGTTGACACCTTGTCGTCTGTTGAAAAGTTTATGACGCTCCATGGTCACATTGATTTGTGGCAAGAAATGTTGGTTGAATTTATCGATCAGTGTCTGGAAACTCACTGTATCTATATCTAGATTGAATGAGTAAAATGTAGTCAGCGCGTTTGGTCCTATGAAATGAAGAAGTATAGCGACTTTTCTCGCGTTATTTTCATTTTCTAAGTTATTCGCTCGTAGGTATATCTTGAACTGAATTAGCCAATTTTTTCACGCTAACGGCATATTGTTACTACCCATTTCGAGTGGCGTAATGTGACTACTGATGATTTTTTGAATCGACTGCGAATCGGCTTATTATCGTTGTCCCCGGCCATTTTGTTTCAATTATGTACTTGAACTAGCGACCCGCCCCGGCTTCGCACGGGTGCAATGTTTATATTAAATATACTATAGAATGTCTTTATATACATCGTTGACAGCCTTTTTGTCATTCGACATACATGTTCTCTTTACTCTTGAAAGTGCGACACATAATTTACCATGGAAAAACATTCAACGCTCAAATCTAAGCAACATAGGCTCGCGCGCCGTGACTCCGCCGGCACTGCGCCGCAACCGCTATGTCCTTGCATTTTAAATCTGTAATATCTTCGAAACTAATTATTTAAATTATATTCTGTAAAGGGCAATATTGATTTATATTAAATGCACAATGTATTTATGGTACTTAATTGGATAAGGATTAATGCTGTATTGCTTAAAATCGCTAAGTAAAATATGCTCGTATTTCTCGTAAAAAGTAAAGGATAAAAAATGGTTGTTGTGGGTTATCTATAAGAGATAGACAGATGCCATTGAGGACTTTTTTGTTGACCTTTTTAAGGTGTACAATACTGTAGTACATTATTTTGAGCGTTTGCAAAGCAAGCGCAAAAACAGTGTTTATTTGCGACATCACATTAGAAACCTCAAAATTATCAGTGTTCCTCTACTATATTATGCATGTTATATACTTCAAAACCTTCCTATTAAATCACTCTTTCTATTGAAAGAAACTGCATCAAAATCCGTTGCGTAGTTTTAAAGATTTAAGCATACATAGGGACAGACACAGGGAAGCGACTTTGCTTTATACTATGTTAAGATAAATGGTACCTTGTACAGCGTCGTCCAGCCTTACTTCTGACACCATGTAAGGTTTGTTTGTCCAGGATGGGATGATGTAATATGTGGAGCGGCTGCAGGGCGTCTTCAGAGACACGATAGAATATATAACTCACTAGTAAGTCTTATGTCTTTATTTATTCTTACAGTATTATAACAAGACATGATGCATCGACCATTGTAGGAACTAGAAGAAGGAAACCAGTTTTGCTACACTTAAATAATAAGTGGTAGTGTTGTACTACCTAACATACACAAAGAACGTATAAAACTAATGTTAGTACTTAAAACTACCAGAAACACAAAAACAACTAATTATTGAACGCCACAGTGGCATGCAGGCGTATCCAATATCCCAGTATGGGGCTGTCCCACCTGTCCATTATAGTGACGCGTCAGCCGCACCAGCATCCTAAGGATGTTGTTGCGGCTGATGCGTACCCTACGCATGATTGAAGCGCATCGCTTGCGCATGATGGCGTGGAAGCCATCTATACCTGCCTCTGCAAACATATCCGAAGCACCGCAGTAGCGCGGTAGCCCCAACAACACCCTGAAAGCATTGTTATGTATATTGAACAATACTTTCAAGGTACCAAATATACATACGTACTCAATTTCGTAGAGCTAATTAATATTCATAGTAAATATTACGACTACATAAAAACAAAAGCTACCTGAAAAGCGTGTCGATAGTGACTTTTCATAAGCAGCGCATGAATAAGTAAGTAAGAACATTATCAAAAAAACACCATTACATGCCCAAAAACTTGAACATAATTCTACAAAAGCTATCATCAATAAATAGCTCGGCCATACTAACCCGATGTATATGACAGCCATTTTCAAAAACATGACAAGACATTTTGATCCTTATCTACACAGGACAAATCTTATATTGTATCGATTATAACACACATAAAACGTTAAGTTAATAGTCCTTCATTTTCCGCTTATTTTCTTCGTAGGCTAGGAGACAGGAAGGTGATTTTCGTATGGTTTCAGAGTTAATATTTCACAATATTGGTGTCGTTTTGAAGGCAATAATAATGGATTACTTATCCGTTGAATAAGGGAAATTTTATTATGCATAGCATTGTTTTCTTAAATCATTGATTAGAAAAGTAGTTAAGTGGGAAAACTTGGCTACTAGAAATCACTTGGCCTATAATTATAAACAACTCAATGTTCTTGTTGCGTCGTCAAAATATTTCATATCCATACTATCCATATATTGTTACGCCAGTCTTAGCGAAGTACGTCGAGAAACTTCGACAGTAATCTAGAATGTTCGAGACACTAACGCCACCTGGCTGCGAGTAGCAGTACTGAGTATATCGAGAAACTTCGACCGGCTTCTAATACGTTCGAGACACTAACGCCATCTAGCGGCGAATAGCAGTACTGAGTATCTCGAGTAGCTTCTGGAATATTCTTGGCAGTATAGGCAGTGAGTCGAGTGTACAAGACTGTCCTAGAACTCATAGACCGGGGCATAAATAGATCGCAGAGGAACGCAGACGGAAGTCTTATTGCAAGATACGAGGCGATATAATCTGAGATCTACAAGTGAATTTCAGTGCAATTTAAATGTTTAGTGACAAGTATCGTAGTGTGAATAACTGTGTTAATTTTTATTTTTGTGTTTTTTTAATTAAAGTGTTAATTTTGGTTTAATTGGCGTAATTATTTCTATTCCGAACCCCAGCTCGTAACACTATCCATACTAATATTATAAATGCGAACGTAACTCTGTCTGTCTGTTACCTTTTCGCGCCTAAGCCGCTGAACCGATTTAGATGAAATTTGGCATGGTAATAGTTTAGGGCCCTGGGAAGGATATAGGATAGTTTTTATCCCGCGGGAAAAACCTCCCACGTGAACGAAGTCGCGGGCAAGAGCTAGTAACACCTACTGCTTATACCAACGGGCGCGTGGATCACGTACCTAAAATAGAAACAAGAGACATATTAAAACGATAAATAACCATTTAAAACAAAAACTATTTAAAGATAAAGAGAAAAAGATAAAAGGTATTACCTAAAGTGCCGTCTCCTAGACTAAAATTGTATGTCATTCCACATGAGTAGGTATAGGTAGCTACTCGTGTGGTCATTTGCAGCACTACCCGACATTTGTATGTAAATGTTGTCTATAGAAAATAATCTTGCGTAAACTTCAGCTCGTGACATGACTTATCGACTATCGATATTTTTCAAATAAAACTTTCAAAATATGTTTTGGTAATTTAAATTTAGATACTTAGAAACATTGATGATTTAATAGATGTTTTCTTTTTAACCGACTTCAAAAAAAAAGGAGGAGGTTCTCAATTCGTTTTGATTTTTTTTTAAGTATTACTGGACCGATTTCAAAAATTCTTTTTTTGTTTAAAGGGGTATACTTTGTAGTTGGTCCCATTGTCGTCATGTTTGGATCTGATGATGGGATCATGGAGAAATCGAGGGAACTCTTCAAATATTATAGGCACACCTATAGCGTTTTGGGTATTTCTTATAGTACCTTGTGCAGATGCTCTTGAAAAGCACCATTTGAGGAAGTGGAACTGATGATGAAGACCCTAGATGGCCACCGAAACTACTCAATAATAAGTATTTCGTGGATTGCGATTAGATTACTTGAATATAGATGTTAAGCATTTTATGCTTGTCACAATGCATATGGTGAAGTAGAGCTGATCGTGATTTACCAGGAAAACTCCTCAAAAATTAAAGGCTCTGAACTGGGAAAAGCAATATTTTGTAAAAGGTGATAAGTTTGTTAACATTTTGGCTTTTGTAACTAGATAAATTACAAACCGAACCACTAAAAAGCGTGAAAAAAAATATTTTGCAGAAAAGAGAACCGACTTCTATATAAAAACACTACAAAGGCAAAAATAACTTTAATTTCGGAAGGTGGTGTCAAAAAAAAAGAAAATACAAAACAAGTGATACCGACTACCGAAATTAAAGTTATTTTTGCCTTTATAGTGTTTTTATATGGAAGTCGGTTCTATTTTTGGCAAAAAATTTTTTATTCGCTATAGTCACGCATAAAGAATGTGAATCAGTTTTTGTGCCTTTTTATGTTGATTGGTGACGATGATCATTTGTATGATTACCTGCAGTGCCCGCGACTTCATTTTAATTTAATTCGTCTTTCAATATTATGTTTTTTTCAGCTAGTTCATTTATTTTTTAATTAAACTATGACTACTAGTTTATTGATAGTGCCTAACACACATAACTAAATATGCGTGACAAACGAATTACGTTGCAAAAAGGCGGACGCAGGTTCGAGAAATGGGTCCAATAAAAATGGTCTTCCATAAAACAAAAGATTCCTGAATCAGGATTTGCAACAAAAGTCAAGGTCATCTGGTATCGAGATTCGTAATATACCACAATCCGAGTCGGAATCCAGTGGTAGTCTCGTTCAAAAAGTCTGTAATCTCGGTAAAGCCGTTGGTATAAAAATACTAGAATCTGAGCTACGGGATATCTACCGCTTACCAGGAAAATCATCCACCTCTTCCGGCTCCGCTCGACCAATTATTGCAGAATTTTCTACCGTCCAAAAAAAGGAGACCCTGCTATCTGCCATCCGAACATATAATAAAGACAAGAGCAAGGATAACAAAATGAATACTACGCTCATCGGCATCCCAGGAGCGCGTCACCCAGTGTACGTCACGGATCAGCTTCCTTCCAACACAAAAAAGCTCTTCTACCTGGCAAGACAGTGTGCCAAAGATAACGGTTTTAAGTTCTGTTGGATATCAAATGGCAATATATTTTTAAGAAAAATTGAAGGTGAAAAACAAATTTTAGTAAATACAGAAAAAAGTCTTCTTGATGTTAAAAATGTAATTATGTGACTATCCGAACTTTTATATAGTTGTTTTAAATATCTTTTTAGTTATAAGCGAACTTGCATTATCTATATAAACTCAATCATACACACACTACACGAACTTCCCTTACGCAATTCCTACCTACACATTTATCCTATACATCTACTCATAGTAAAAAAGCAATGTACCTACACTGTTGAGCCAAGTAATATTATAGCTACGTTTAAAACCCACTTTTATGTCACGATTTGTATTTCCGTTCTTTTAAAATGGCTGTTATAGATAATATCAATAGTGAATTAGACACTCTAAGCTCTGGCAACTCTTTCACTTGCAGTCCGGAGGACTGCCCTAAGTTTTTAAACAATTCCGACCATAATTTAAAAATCATACACTTAAACATACGTAGTATAAACAAAAATTTCGATCAACTGCTGGCCTTGCTCCACATAACAAAATCCTCATTTGATGTTATAATATTGACCGAATGTTGGCTCAGTAAGGTTTGTAATCTACCGGTATTGCAGGGTTTTCAATCATATTCCACGGAAACAAACTCCAATCAGAACGATGGAATAGTAATATTTGCGAGGCAGGGTCTGCAAGTCACAGTCTGGGAACCTAACTTCATGGGTGGCAACTGTCTCGTCTGTCAATTAGACAAAAATATAGCCCTTGTTGCGGTTTATCGTTCTCCATCATATAACTCTAGGGACAACTTTGATAATTTCTTAGAAAGTCTTAACAGAGTCTATAGCAAACTTTCCACCTGGCCGAACATAGCTCTCATCGGCGATTTAAATATAGATATTAAACCGAACGGAAGAAATGACCGAAGCATTGACTATCTTTTACTGAATACATCCCACGGGCTCCTGCCAACCCATTTGTTCCCCACTAGACTAGAAAATTGCATTGATCATGCTTTCGTAAAAACTAACCTACCCATCATCACGTTAGTCTTAGATTCCCATATTACGGATCATAAACCTCTCCTGCTTAGTTTTGCCAACACTAATCCCAAACGCCAAACGAGTCACATTTCCACTACCTTGGATTACGCTGCAATAAAGTCAGAACTAGAACACATGGACTTTACAGTTGTTTACAAACTCGACAACCCTAATACATCGATGAACACGTTCATTACAATGTTAACGTCTGTAATTGCCAAACATACAATACAAACCACTATTCCAAGAAAACAAAGAACAATTAAGCCATGGATAACCCCTGGACTTTTGAAGTGTATTCTAAATCGAGACAAGCTACACAGGAAATCTAACAAAGACCCAGATAATATTATACTCAAAACCACGTATACACGCTATCGAAATTTTTGTAATACTCTACTTAGAAAGTTAAAGATTGCCTACAACAAGAATGAACTTGAAAAATCTAAAAATAACACGAAAGCCCTTTGGAAAACAATTAAAAATATAACGAACACAAATAAAATTAAAACTAGCGCGACTGAGCTCCTGGATATATCCGACGACCCTAAATCATCCATAAATGAAGTGTGCAAATTTTTTACTGATATAGGAAAAAACATGGCAGCTAAAATTATCTCCCAGTCCCAAACTCCCCCTGACCAACCTAGCATTGAAGTTCCAAATTTTATTGACACTATCCCACTCTCCCCACTCAACTCGCTTGCGCTACTGGAGGTCGATGAAAATGAAGTCGAATCCCTAATTATGAACTTACGCAATGACTGTGCGATGGGTTGGGATGGTATATCGCCCGTTTTATTAAAAATGTGCCACCAGGCACTAACGCGGCCGCTGACGTACATTTTTAATGACTGTCTACAGAAGGGTGTTTTTCCTGATGCACTTAAGAGAGCCATCATTCATCCTATCCACAAGGCAGGGAGCAGAAGCTGTGTCAACAATTACAGACCGATCTCCGTTTTGACAGCCCTTTCCAAGTTGCTTGAGCGTATTCTTGGTCGCCGTCTGAATAAATTCCTGGACAAGTATCATCTCATAGCCGATAACCAATATGGTTTTCGTACTGGAGTTTCAACCGAAGATGCAATTCTAGATCTGACACAGCTCGTTACTAGCAACTTGGACAGTAAAACTAAATGTCTTGGAATTTTCCTAGATCTCTCAAAAGCGTTCGACACAGTTTCTGTTCCCTTACTTTTAGCTAAATTGGAATCGATAGGGGTAAGGGGTATGGCTCTTCAAATTTTCAAAGATTATCTCACTAATCGTACCCAAATGACTAAAATTGGTACCATTCTTAGTGATGAAGAATTTGTTTGTTACGGAGTGCCTCAGGGAAGCATTCTGGGTCCCCTTTTATTCCAAGTGTACGTCAACGATTTGTGCAGAATGACCCTTCCCAATTCCAAAATCTTTGCTTATGCTGATGACACTGTGATTTTAGTGGATGGGTCAACATGGGATGGTGTTGCCAATAACGCAGAATCAGCACTTGCCAAAGTAATAAAATGGCTTAATCTGAACCTGCTAACTCTAAACTTTGAGAAAACGTGCTACATTCCTTTCTCTATCCGCCGTAACACCGCACCAAACCTAAACTTCTCCATAACAGCCCACACCTGCTTACAGCTATCATCCCCGTGTCAATGTCGAACACTAACAAGAACCGAGAGTGTAAGATATCTAGGTATTCAGATAGATGCAGGGTTGCGATGGGATAAGCAGATCGATGTCCTGACCTCCAGAACTATGAGACTGGTTCACATTTTTAAGTCTCTTAGAGAATCTGCCAACCCTGATACCTTGAAAATGGTTTTTCATGCTCTGTGTCAATCCGTGATTGGATATTGTATAACAGTATGGGGTGGCGCAACTAAAACCAGTCTACTCAGAGTTGAACGAGCACAAAGGGCTATACTCAAAATTATATTACGCAAGCCATACCGCTATCCTACAGCACGATTATACTCGGAATGTAAGGTGCTAACAGTTCGCCAGCTCTTTGTTCTTCGATCAGTACTCAGAAGACACGCTTGCGTCCCCCCGTCTGATCCTAATAAACGTACCAATATCCCCCCTGGCACACGTCAGAAAACCTCATTCGCCAAACATCAATTTTCCACACTCAGTGCACATATTTATAAAAAAGCTCACAAAGACCTTAACATCCGTGACCTCAACAAATACCATATCAAATCTAAAGTGACAGAATGGCTCCTTCAACTGGATTACATAAAAACTGAGTCCCTACTTACATTCATTGCTTAACACTGTACACACCTGTTTTCCTCATTGCTTAATGATATTTATTGTATTTTGCTGCACACTTAGAACTACCATCACCCACATTATATACTCCTGTGCAGTTACACACAACCACTCACATACTTCTACATATACACACACACTCTCACACAGTTAGACAAACTCACACACACCGCTCTACATCCTCGAGTTACCCTTCCTTTTTTCCATATTTTGCTTAATATTTATCTATTTATCATAAATATTTACGATTTAGTCCTTTAGTTTAATATCTACTTCACATGGTAGACCGACACACTTCGCACAAGTAATGTACTATGTTATGAAACATTTAAGCCGATCACTGCCTCTTAAGTCACAGGTAACCCTAGTTTAAGAGGCAGGGTTCACCGACTTTGAGTACAAATGTTGTATTTATAGGTAATAGCCATGTATTGATGAACTGACCATGTAACAATATGTATGAATCAACCATGTACTGTTTTGATGATAAATAAACGTTTATTATTATTATTATTATTTATAATTTCATGGGGTGAGGTCACATAACACTGATGTACCGTATGTGAAGTCATTTGGTGACAAATCCCATAATTTAGTGTCAGGTGCCTCTATTTACTGGAAAACGTGTTGTTTTATAGAGTTGGCATGGTTTTTCAGAACTATAGCAAACTAGCTGTTGCCCGCGACGTTTGTGTCGATGTATTTTTGTTGCAACTCGTCAAGTGACTCCTCCCGCTCTGGGTGCGAAGCGGGAGGGAGTATAATGACAGAATAGTGTCAGACTTCTAATGACTAACAACCCATCCTGTTCCTTGATATGCTCTTGAGTACCGGGGCCACGGTATCTTGTCATAATGTTCCCGATACCCCGTTAAAGGTTGATTTTTCAAATGAAAGTGAACTCAAGTCCTTTACTACCTCCATGCTAAATTTCGTTAAAATCGGTTTCGCGGTTTAAACGCGAAAGCATAACAGTCAGACAAACAAAGATAGACTTTTCATGCAAATACGACTTGGTACCTAACGAGTTCAAATTAGATAATATAAAACAGTTTAGTGTTAATCTTAAACTCAGTCCGATTCTAATTTTATGAGGACGATTTATTACATACTAAAGAACGAACATAAAGTAGATTACTCTATAACTAGTTATAAATTGTCGAGGAAAACCTTCTATCTGTATATTATGTTTAGCGCTTCATTTTGTTTTTAGTATGGTGATAAATTAATCGGAAAGAATACGTTCGTTTATTGATCGAAAAGTATTTTAATCAAAATAAGACAGTGTTTTGTTTTATTAAAATGGCTGAAATCTGAAGATGTAATTATTAATAGGCGACGCAAACGGAGGTCGGTAATTAGTATACATATAAAAACATACTGTATAGTCCTGAAATAACGAGAAAGCGTTACGACAGGCTAAAAGGTAGTGGAACATAATGAACAAAACAACAGAAAGTCATTTTGGAAGATCATACCTAAATCATTATCTGTTTCGCCTTTTCTCAACTGTGTCAGGGTTGGTTTCCATTGTAAGTGAAAGCAACTGAGTACTAGTGTGCTAAACAGAGCGACTGCCTATCTGAGCTACACAACCCAATAGCTGGGTAACACTAACACGATTTTCTGGTTTCTTCGTATAAATGACAGCCGAGTGTGTGTGCTTTCCGAGACACGGAGGAAACTTATTATGTTTAGATATTCATCCATCTACAGACCGACCTTGGCAAGCGTTGCTTAACCTTGAAGATCGACCCGTGTGGCTATTATAATTTAGCCACGAGCTCCTCAATATTCTTATCAGAAGACAGTATGATACGCGACGCCCGCAGGGCACTTCATGGCTATAATATCGGTAGCATTCAGCTATTAATGACCTAACTAGGCGTTTTTATCCAGGCCACACTACATCACATAAAAAAGTCCAACATCTTTACCCACTATTCTAACATTTATTTTCGAGCCACACTCACGAAGTGTGCCCCAGTAGGTACTCGAGAAGCCACGAGCCACACAGGCACGTCATTAGTAGCCACAGTCAGCTGCTGATTATGAGGCTGAATATAGCAATTAGTTTTTAAAGTGGGTTTTATGTATGCGGACTTTCTTGTGAGAAAGATGTTTATTTTTCCCTTGCGGGCTGTGCGTGCCCGTAGAAGGTCAATAAACTAAGATGGGCTTTTTGTAAAGTACGAAAACATTTGTGTCATGTTAGAAGGGACAGCTATAATTCAAATTCTTCATCTGGTGTCATAGATGTTATCACCATGATTGGCATTTAAGAAACGGCAATTTTTTAATTGTTAAACGGATGCATTTGAGTACCAACATTTTATATGGAGTGACTGCCTTTCTAACCTCAACAACACAGTAGCTAGCTAACACGATACCCATTGGCAAGGCTGGTGTAAGATTTTCTGACTTCTCCCTTTCCGTAACGACTACCTATCAAAGATGTACAAATGGCAGCTGGGACTAACAATTTAACGGACTTTCCGGGTCACGGAGGCATCTCGATATGTTAACTGGTGAATGTTGATCACTCATACAAAGAACGACCTCAGTAAGTAAGGTTTGCTTGAGCTGAAAGATTGACCTAGGTATATATAATTGTATATACATGTTTTAAACCAACTAGTTTTTCAGGTACCGGGGATCAAGTAAGATCAAAAAATGTATGTAGAAGGCAAAAAATACACTCATACTCTTTCTGTCTCACTCTCACTAACAGAGGGCGTTCCCGTTAACCCGCAATAGTATAGCATCCATACATGCTAAAAAAATATTTCCATTCGAAAACAAAATGTTTCTATTTATTTTTAATATTCAAATATTCACTAAAAATGTTAAATTGATACGTAAAAGAAACACTCTGTACACGCGTATTTGAAGGACGGCAATGTCGCAATTTATTTATGAATGACGGTGTGCGGCGATCTAATTGATGTGCTTAGAACCGCCCCCCTACCCCCGAATGTCCACCTAATTTTATTCGGAACATATCTCACGCGCTGACCGGACGCGCATTATTTTCGCATTGCAACATCTTGCGTCATTCTTGTGTGAAAAAATGACACGTTATCAGTTAGGTGCTCATTTATGCTGAGTGTAATTATGATGGTGCACGTATGCTGAGAGGTACCCCAATGCACATCAACCGCGGAATTCTCGTATTATTGTTAGCGGCGAGCACTGATTTAAATACTCTCTGGCGGCGAGTATCAGATACGGAGATACTGTGTATCTCAAGTAGCTTCTGGAGTATTCTTGGCAGTATAAACAGTGAGTCGATTTTACAAGAATGTTCTAGAGCTCATAGACCAGGGTATAAATAGATCGCAGGGACGCAGTGAGTCAGTCTAATTACGAGGCAAATGCGCGATATAATCGAAGTTTTACAAGTGAATTTCAGTGCGATTTAAGTGTTAAGTGTTGTGGTGCGAATAATTGAGTAAAATTTTTAGTTTGTGTTTAATTAATTAAAGTGTTAATTTTGGTTTAATTGGCGTTAATTATTTCTATCCCGAACCCCAGCTCGTAACACTATGAATAAACGCAAGTACTTAGGTATTACGAAGGCAACTGCATAAAGTAAAAGTTTTTAAAGGAGAACGGGCGGAAGTGGTCCATATGGCGTCGGCTGATGAAACCTAGTCCATATAATAGTTCGTAAATGTAGGATATTTTTTTACTATGGACACCATAAAATTGGCCTATGGAGAAAAAAGTTATACCTACAGTCTAGAAAACTGGTACCTATTATAGACGAAAAATTGAAAAAGCTAACTTTTGTTCGGCCAAAACTTATTTGCCGAGTACTCGTTCTTACCCCCCGCCACCCGTATACGTTCGCTACCCCTCGGGGTGGCGGGGGCGATGCTTCTACGCCGCGCGTATTGTTCACTGGTCAGTGAGTCATTCGCTATTATTCAGCAAGAACATCGTTTGGTCTCTGTATTTTATTCTTACCGGCTTTCTTTTTGGACATATTTTGATTCACTTACTTAATGATACTATATTTCCAACTGCATCTTCCCGTGGTGTTGAAGGTCCTGGCAAAGTATCTTGCATTGCACTTTGATCCTGAGCCCTTTGACTCCTTAACCAGTATGGACGACAGACGTATTCTCTGTCGTTAAATATATCTAACAACAAAAAAAAAAAAAACAAAAAAGTTGTAGTGACTTTTCACGAGTAATACCTACTAGTAGGTACATTTTATAGATTTTTTCCGTTACCATGTGAACTTCCGACCTACAAAGTTATTAAGGCATTAGTACTAAACTAAACCGTTAACATTGTAAATATCAATTGTTAAGATGTAAATAACTTGATCACGGATCTTTATAAAGCTACGGATAAAGATTTTTTGACAATAATAAACACGAGTCCTTGGATGTGAGAAATAACTATTTCACTATAATAATACTCTTATAATAAATAGCTCTTCCATAATAACCAGCTCTTTAAGTAACTCTTTCACAGTAACCATAGAAAATGCTAACCAGTTTGGTATTATCTATAGCATCAACAATCAACAGCAATATGGCCTAAAAGGTACATACCTGTCGCGGTGCAATTGATGTGAGTATATGTGCTGAGATTGCTGGGTTTGACTCGAACAGATTTCGGGTAATAGTTTGCCTTTCTCTTCGTAACACTGAATGATTGCACACTAAACACACAATGCCAGCACAAGGCAACATCGTGAAAGTCCAATACAAAAGCAATGTCACAAGTCCGTTTCAACGTGCTAAAGTAATCGAGTAAGTGAATCAAAATATGTCCAAAAAGAAAGCCGGTAAGAATAAAATAATGAAACCAAACGATGTTCTTGCTGAATAATAGCGAATGACTCACTGACCAGTGAACAATACGCGCGGCGCAGAAGCATCACCCCAGCAACCCCAAGGGGTAGCGAACGTATACGGGTGGCGGGGGTAAGTGCGAGTACTCGGCAAATACCTAAGTTTTGGCCGAACAAAAGGTAGCTTTTTCAATTTTTCGTCTATAATAGGTACCAGTTTTCTGGACTGTATAAGTTTTTTCTCCATAGGCCAATTTTATGGTGTCCATAGTAAAAAAGTACGGATACGGATTAGGTTTCATCAGCCGACGCCATTTGGACCAAAGTCCATACAAAAATGTCCGATCTCCTTTCTGTTATTGGAGAAAACATTCACTTGCTAACGTGTAATACCGTCATAATCATTTAAATCCTAGCCTAAACTGTGGTTTAAATATGTGAAACTTTCTCAAAACTTAACCGCACACTATTTATTAGCGGTACATTATTTTTAGATAAAATTAATAATAAATTATTTTTTAGGTAAAACAAATTCGTGTACCTACTTGTTCCATAGATGATACATATAAATACTGAGAACTTGTTCCGTGAGTGGACCTTATGTACTCGTATCTGTTTGACACTTCTGTGCTCCTAACGGCTTTGTGAGTATTCTTGAGACGCTCGGCATCGTGTGCGACGTTGCCGATTTGGATAATGCTAGTACCTACGCTAGGTACTGTTCCGCGCTACTATTTTGATTTTAAACAGGACGTTTCAAATTTATTGTCAATCTTGCTTCACTACGCCTAGGAGCCCCTTGTTGTTCCCCTCATCGCTGTAATTGTTGGGAAGCGGTCAACAGCCTCGGGCACCATGGACTCTTTTGCAGCCGTAGTGCGGGTCGTTTTGCACGACATGCCAATTTGAACGACATTATCCGACTAGGCCTTGTCACCGTCGGCGTTCCAGCCGTATTGGAACCCATTGGACTGGCGCGTGACGATGGCAAGAGACCGGACGGCATGTCATTGTTTCCTTGGAAGATGGGTAGGCCTTTAGTGTGGCACGCAACTTGTGTCATTGTTTCCTTGGAGGATGGGCAGGCCTTTAGTGTGGGACGCAACTTGTGTCAATACTGTCGGGCCATCCCATCTTCCCAGTTCATCATGTTGTGCTGGCGCTCCCGCTGCGGCTGCGGAAAACCTCAAGTGGCGAAAATATAGTCATCTCGGTGATAACTATATTTTCGAGCCGTTTGAGATCGAAACTCTCGGACCATGGGGCCCGTGTGCCCACAGCCTTTTTAAAGAAATATCGAAAAGGCTCGTTGACGCTTCCCGCGACCCAAGGGCTGGCTATTTCTTTGGTCAACGGCTAAGCATTGCCATACAACGAGGCAATGCTGCCAGTATCTTGTGCGTTGCCAGCCAACAGCGTTGAGGATAATTTTTTTTATGCTTTATTGTAGTTTGTATTAGTACATAATTTTGTATCTTTGTTTGGAAATAAACTGTTGGAAATATTATTGTTATTATAAAGATTGTATTTGCTTCAAATTAAAATGTGAATAAAGGAGAAATAAAAGTTGCCTCTAATAAAATGGCACATTAAAAAAAATTTCCAATTAATATTTTTTTTAATTCGGATAATTTTTTGCTTATTTTTCTGTGCTAATATTTTAATTTTAATCTATTTAACGAGTTTTAGGGAACGCCCTCTGTTATTTAACATACTGTATATTATCCCATAATCCTTTCAGTTCCAAGTTTCCAACGGTATATTCATGTTATTTTTTTACCCCTGAAATACTGATCTATAATATTTTATAGACCGTTGTAAGCTAATTTCTTGAAAACATTCTGTAAAAGAGCCAAAAAATTGTTATCACAAAAGATAATAACACAATTCCAATATAATACCTGTATAGGGTACTGATTTGTAATTAACTATCCAATCAACCAAGATTCTAATTCTGGCAAGAATCTCTTGAGTGCTGTTTATAGGTGTATAATATACTTGATTAGTTATTGAATTTAATTAGAAGTCTATCCAATTACGTTTAATTAGAAAGAAGGCCACCTCTTGTAATAATATTAAGTTTATAAAAGCATATCCTATGAAGCAAATATTTTCAAAAGCAGATACATGACCTTACCCGCTTGGTACTGGACCCTTGGGTCCACTTGACCACTATTCAAAATGTGATTGGGTTGAGTGATCCCGCGGATCCAGAGGTTTCATTTGATCAAAGACTCAATCGGCCTCAACTAACATCTTTATATTAAACTAGCTTGTGCCAGCGGCTTCGCCCGCGTGGGAAGTTTTTCCCGCGTAAATCCAGATCTCGTGGGAATTTCGCGAAATCCCGTCTTAGCGAGTATCGTACTAAAAGAAACCACCATGCCAAATTTCAACCCGATCCGTCCCGTGGTTTGGGCTGTGCGTTGATAGATCACTATGTCAGTCAGTCAGTCACCTTTGAGTTATATATATTTAGATTGACATCCGATTATCAAAATACAACGCCTTATCTGATAATTTAAACGTAGGTTACCTACTGGTATTAAGACTCGATGTAAATTGACATAGCTCTCGTTATGAAGCCAAAACACGACCACTTAAACCAAGTTGAATCTAAAACATATAATCATTGTGCCGTTGTCATCATAATGCGACCATTCTAAGTTTGCACTATATCCTAAGTTTATGTCAACCTATTCACTACCTGGTCGTAAATTACTGACTCATAGATTGTTTGGAAACATGCGCAGTGGGGAATAGGCAGAGGCTCCCCTTGCGGAAACCAAATTGGCTATCCGCAAGATCCGGCCCCACCCTCTCCAGGTGCCCGACGAGGCAGTTTGCAATAAGTCTTTCAAGAATTTGCCCACCTCGTCGAGCAGCACAATAGGCCGGTATGCGGACGGAGTGTCCGCAGGGCGCCCCGGTTTCTTGATAAGGACCAATTTTCCTGTCTTCCAGCGAAGCGGAAACTGGCCCCTCTCCAAACATGCGTTAAAGAGCCTTATAAGTCGAGGCCCGAGAGCCTCCGAGGCCAGGACCTAGGCTTTGCCAGGTAAGCCGTCGGGTCCCGGGGCGGTATTTCTGGCATTCAGCCTGAGTACCGCCATTCTCAGTTCTACCTCGGTCACCTCTGGAATATTGTCGTCGTCGTCGCTGTGGCCCGCGTCGCGCACCGCAGGTGGCGGAGCCATGGGCGGGGGAGTATGCTCCCCTCGCGAGAGGAACAGAGCGCTCACCACGTCCTCAACTAGCTGGGGCCGGAGACTCTGTGTCAGCGGGGGAGCCCAGGGGCGAAGTTTGTCTCGCACCATTTTGTATGGGCATCCCCACGGATCCCGATTGAGAGTCTCCAGCATCTCCTTGCGGGCCAGATCTTTAGCCCGCCCGATTTCCACTTTGAGGACGGTCTTCGCTGCTCTGTACTCCTCGTATAGCTCCGCCTCTCTGGCCTCCGCATTTATAGGGCGAATGCGTAGCCTGCGGTGTCTAGCGTACTGGCGTCGTGCCACAACGCAGGCTTTGCGAAGTGCGGATAGCTCCTGCGACCACCAGTACACTTGGCGCCGGGCACGTACTGGCCGGACCCGAGGCATTGCCACGTCACATATTTCGGACATGGCTTCCTGGAACCATTCCGCCTCATTGTTGATGTCGGCAGGCATGTCCGGTGATGCCACCCAGGCCTGCACGATTGAAGCTTCCAGGAGAAGCTCCCGGTCCAGCTGCCTCAGCGCCCAGCGCGGGCCACTCGGGGCCTGTCTGACCGGCGCATCCGGGGTCTGGGCGGAGACGTCAAACCGGATATACCGGTGATCAGAGTACGTCTCCACCCCCTCCAAGACATGGCAGTCGATGACGAGATGAGATGATGAGCGTGGTGAAGTTGCAGGAATACCTGGAGTTGCGGGAATTTTCTAACGAGATACTGCGGCACTGGAATGCGAGGGCATCTATAGGAACAGGGTGGGTTGTTAGTCTATAGAAATCTGACATTACCTTCCACTTCACCCAGTGCAGGACTTAATTGAAGATTTCCTCCATACAAAAACTAAGTGTGCAGCTCACACCTACCTTCACCAGACAGATCGGTCACAATTATTCGTCAAACCAGACAGTTCTGAGTTGAACTACACGATAACTGACAAATGCTTGCGGTGTCTAGATAGGTCCATTATCTGGTACATTGTAGTATGTACATGTATTTCTTATATGTTCTGATTATATTAACTATATGAATATGGAAATAATTTTGATGTCTGAGTTTGATTTGGAATGTCTTTACTGGGTAATCAGCCAGCAAGGAGCAGCTGGCATGTTTTATTGTATTTAATTTTTTGGGTGGTAAATTCTCATATGGTTCCTTCGGCTCTAGGTAGGGTGGAAGGGAGTATGAGATTGTTATTAATTAAAAAACAAACCTGTTCTTTCAGTTTTCGTTGCACTCCGGGGCTGCGGTAACCACGGCTGCAGCATGATTTGATATCATGCTGCATGTACGTCAGTAATTGTATGTGTACACATATTTAGGCATTACTTACTTGTTAAAACTTTATGCAACCCAAAAGGTACGATAGCGGACTTAATGCCTTAGACATTCGCTGCCCATACTTGACGAACAAGATGTCATACAACACAAAATTGGAAAAAGAAATATTTTCTCGCAGTAGACGCAGTGTCACGCATAGAGACACAAATTGCGAGTAATCCCAATTATGGATTCAGTTTTCAGTGTCTTCAGCAAAGGTTGATTGCTTTAGTGTTACAGACGGTTCATTTCCGATACTAAACCGATTAAGTAGACTGTAATAGTTACAAATGATTACCACAACTGATTCATGGCATACGACAGAGTGGCATTCTGTGAGAGATACTGACGGTCAACAATTTCGAAAGCTTATAAATAAAATACCCTTACAAATTGTTATGTGGCCCATTTCAAATCATTTTGGATTTTTGGGAGAGTCCAAGGGCTTGTATTTGTTTTACTCGTATGTTACTTTTAAAAATTGGCCTTAGTAATAATAATTTAAACCTGCTATACGGCTCTCATAGCAGATAACAGTTTTTCTCTTTGCTTTTATATTGGATGATGTGGAAATTGTTATGGATGTTCTCCGCTCTGGGGCGTAATAGTGGAAACCACCCCGAGTTCCCTTGCTTACTTGGGCGAAAGGCTGCGGCAGGCTTAAATACTATTCAACGCGGCCCCAACCGGTGCCGATCCACCTCGGTGGGCACCGTCTGGTCAAGCAGGGGAGAGTGAGGTGTTTGGAACAACATAATTTACTTTACTTCTAGTACTATAGCTGGATTTACTGATGTACGCCGATGAACACTTACCTGAAAACAAAAGAAACACTACATTAATATTTTGCTATCTATGTTTATAATGTACATAATATTGTATTACATAACTCAGAGACACACACACATTGACCTGTTAGTAAAGCGGGGAAGTGAGATGTTTGACTCCCCCTGCGACTTGTAAAAGGGGCGTGCGATAAACACTGTGCCCAGAGACGCTACCTTGAGTCACGTGTTATAGGAGGCGGCGGATGTCCCCAAGTCCGCTGTCTCTAGACCACCGCTGTCATTTGATTTGGTATACTGAACCAAAATTATTCTACATCATCGTGGGACGGTGCAAGCTTAGAAACTAAATATGTCTTCAAGTAACAATAAACAATGAAAATTGTTACTAAACGTATGAATACTTGGCAGAATCAATAGTATACATAAAATATTATGCTCGACCAATTGACTCGACTTCGTTGGCAAGATGTTTATTAGCTCGGAAAGCCATTTACACTGTCACAAGCAGAGATACAGCAAATATAGTGCAACGAAGAATAAAGACATTAACATAATTTACTTGACTCATGAATTCAAAGTTGCAACTGAGCCAGTTTTGAGATTTTAGTCGACAATTGATTCTGATTTTGTTGTTTGAAATTCTGCTTCTTATACGGAGTTTATTGCAGATTGTTGTCATGTAATGTCGTTCTGCTTTAGAGGATTTAAAAGTAAATTCATAATGTCTCTATTGTGTACTCATATTTGTATATATACTATCTAGTATTTAATCGCGGCTTCGCTCGCATGTAAAATATTTTCAGCAAAATTAATGTAGCATATGTGACTTGCTGTTAACATAGCTATAAATAGGTGAAAGAGTTTTTGGAGATAGTCTAGTAAATGTTGAGTTTATCCTTAATAAACAAACGAAAAATCTAAACTTTCATTTTTATGGTCTCAGTTTAGATTCAAAATAAAATAAAAAAATACAACAGGAGGCTTTATACCATTGTGCATTCTCATCTAGGCACCAATAAAAAAAAGCCAGGTTATGAATTTGAATTGCTCGTGATGCAAATACGAAGAGACCAATTCAAGATATAGATGTAATAAAAACATTTCTTTATTATTTTTCAGGCTCATGATTTTGAGCCTCCTTCCGGCTCTTGGTGGAGATTACTTTTGTGTCGTGGGTGAAACATAAACAACAAGACCCGGGCGGGAATCAAACTCGTAACATGCAGCGCAGCAGCCAATCACTCCACCACTGCGCCAACTGTGTCGTTAAAAGCCTTATTAGACTTACTAAGTCTAACTCAATGTAATGGCTATCGTTGGTGCAGTTGAAGTTTACAAGTAAGACACTAAAATGTATTCAAAATACAGGGACTACTAGTATAAAGCAATGATTAACTCCTCCCACACATACATACATACAAAACGATACGTACCAACCTCACAATCCCATTCCTTGACGGGTTTTTTCCTCTCAATTCATCGTATAAGTCGTTAAGGGTAACAAAAAAGACCGAAGTTAGTCTGCCATTTGGCGAAACTTTACACGTCGCCGTCGGAGCGAAAAAATGGGAAAGCTCTGCGAGTTACGTTTATGTATCATTTGTGTCTTATTGTGTGAAGTGCAGGAGTGAGTTAGTACACTTGGGATGTTTTAGGTAATATACTCTTGAGTGTAGTAGGCATACAGTTAAATTATTGTGTAAATAAATTTGGTAGTGCGAAAGCTAGCTTTCGAGATACTAGTATCTCGAGGATACGTTCAGCCTTTTTGAAAAGCAGGTTTATTTAAAATAAAGAAATATGTTTTAATATTTCCGATAAAAGATCGCTTATAACTTATAAGTCACTATACACTTCTCAAACACTTTGTATGCACATGCGTCATAGAAAATAATTTTAAAACGGAAGTGTGAAGCTTATGTTACGAGTACCTCAGTTATCGCTTCAGTTCATTGCCTCTTTTCTTTCTCAATATCCATCGACACAAATCCGTATGAATGTACTTTACAACTTATATTTTAAACACCAGTGACCCATTTCATCTGTCCGCACTAGACGTAAGTGCAGAACAAATAACCCGGAATCCAATAAAACTACACGACCCTATTCCTATACAGGAATATATAATAAAAATATAAATTTTTGGATAGGTCATATGGTATTACTTTTATTCGCAGAAAAAATCTTTTTAAGCGAGTAAACAGACATTCCACAAAGTATGATTGTTCTTCTACATTCACTTTTAGTTACCTATTTACTCAATCTTTAAAGGTACATACGCATTCTCTACCAATCGACTAAAGTTGGTAAAGAGATATCATGTAAGGTGCATGAAAAGAGAACCAGAATATAATAATATATTTTACGTAAATGGATTATTACAAGTAAAATATACATTTAAAATTAAAATAATGTAACATACATATTTATGACAATATATACCAAACTAAACTTTTAGTAATCACCCCTAAAAGCCGATTTCCTTAAAAAAACAATCGAGACAGCAGCCGCATTCTGGATGAGATATGGAATCCATCACCTAAAGATATATTTTACGTCGGAGTCAGGGCTCCAGGGAAACATTAGAACTTAGGCAATGGCGTCAGGGCAAAGTATTCTCATATGGATATTTGTATTGTAGCAGAATTTTATGTTATTTGTAAGTTGTAATAACAACATAACATTGCGCCTGTCATCTCACAACTTTGAAATCGTATCCAGAACCTTAACCTCAGCAGTCGACAAATTTTTATTTAACATTGAAGAGCGAGGAATGCAGCTGTTACATGATACTATATGATTTACTCAACTTTAAATAATACACGCGAATATTGTATAGAGACTTACGAATATTTTTACGCCAATGTAGAACATACCTGCAACCAAAAGTTACTTATAGCACGTTCACTGTTTTAATTAAAATTCTATTTATTTTACGAACTCAGTCGAAAACTGTATGAAATTTATTTCAGACCAATATTTTACTAAAAATATTTATCATCAATCGTGCTGATTTCGTAATAATATCAGAAATCATGGTACATCTTTGATCAAAATCTCCCGCCAATTGGTTGTTAAACCGTTCGCACAAACACACAGCGTCCCATCTTCTCCCAATTCTAAGCGATAAAACTTATAACTTCAATAAATCAAGTCCCAAAATATATACGCCAGCACTCCCCCTTTCAAAATACGCCTAAATTGAACATAACCACATTTGACGAGATACGAATCGCTCAGCATTTTGGAACATTTGTTATCACGATAACGTACAATGGACGTCATCTATCATCGTATAAATGTCATTAATATTAGAATTTGTTCGAACGATCGGTCCAAAGTACAGGGATCTTAGGTCGTTGTGTTATAATGAAATGGTACAGTTCTGGATGTTGATTTATTAATTTATTGGTCGCGTAATTAATTTCACTAATGGTATGTTAAACACCATATTTTTTCTGTATGTAATGAGTGCTTTAAAACCTCAAAACATAAATATTAACACCCGGAAGAAATGTATATGAAACGCTCTATATTAACTCAGAATTAAAAGAAACGTTGACCTCTAAGTTAGTTTCACTGTTTTTTCTCAGGGTAGTCAGTTAGGAAACAACGGTCTCATCTAGCTAAACTGAAAACGCAAAAAACATGACGTGTAAAAGTTTTATTTATAACCAATTTACGAAATAAATATTACATTTCATTTCAATGCTCAGCTCTAAAATCAAATTTACTATAATAGATTAGTAAGTAATAACTAACTAAAACTCGTACCAAGTGGAGTCCAAGGACAGGAAAGAGCAGTGTTGATCGTCCGACTAAAACCCCACCCTGCTCTTTCAGTTGCCCTTGCGTTTCGGGGCCGTGGTATCCCGCTAGAATATTCCCGGAACCCCATGAGGCATTGGCCCTAGCGGGCCCTGTCAATGCTGCTGACTGCGCTTTGAGGCGCGCGCGGAACACGGCGCGCCGCTGACTCCGGCCTGGTCCTCACTGAACGGTGAACTACCCCTATTCGCCGTCCGCAGGCTCGCCTCTACGGTGGCCGGAGATCAGCTCGTGATTCCCGACGCCCGGAGCGTCTCCCGTGGTGGCTGAGGCGTGAGAAAGAAAGTTGTCTCTCCCTCACGCATTCAGCCTCCTCCTTCGCTAGCATGACTGCTTCGCAGAAGGAGGCAACCGCAACCCATTCCCCTTCACCCCGGACCATGACCTGAACCAGGGCCGGATGCGAGAGATCACCGGCATCGATTGCCTCCACGCGGACACGGCGGTGCATCGTTCAGGCGGGCCACCAGCGTGATGGGCAGACGATATTGTCGCTATGCATCGCGGGTATACCCAGGATGAGAGTGGCAGGAACGTGGATCGCGTATGTCAACTAATCACGACAACAAGCCAATACAGTCACTAAAACTAGACTGGAAATCAAATCTAGGTTACAAAATTTACCATCAGAGAAGATAAAATCCAACAGTGCCAAACAGACTTCATAAAAATGTAAATCAAACTATGCGCAAATTATCCATCCAACCTTTTTATTACCCTTTAAAGGCTCTACTTCATTTTATAGCCCTCTGGAAACAACCATTAAACGATTTCTATTAACTTTTAAAATATTCATCCAATTTGACGGTAGGTACACTTAGTTTTCATTAGGAAAAAACTTAATCTTCTGTGAGTTAGGTAGTTTGGGAAATACTTAATATTAAAAGGTTTTTGAATTGAATTAATAGATTAAGTATATTAGTGTATTTTATGGAAGATTCTTGATGTAAAAATCATCATCGTTATCTTGTCTTTCGCCTTTTCCTAACTATATTAGGGTGGGCTTCCAGTTCAACCGTATTTAGCTGAGTACCCGAGCGTATCCGTGGGAGGGACTGCCTATGGGACCTTCACTACTGTAGTAACCCGGGTTTTACGAAACCTCTTTGTGATATATGATTATAGATATATATTAGATATTTGATTTGACACGCATTAATCTGGATACGTTAACATGGTCACCTATCCATGACCCGTTCTCGGCAATAATTGCTTAACCTTAAAAGTTCTCTCGTACCTACAGCTCTTGTTATTATAGCCAAAAGTTCCTATTATAAAGAGAAGATAACAAAAAAAATAATTAAGATTGACTTGTTGCTACTACAGTCCTCTTCAGAGCAAATCTAGTGATACAATATAATATAGACTACTGAAAATGACAATAACAGAAAGTACAGCACTGTATCTCTTTGTCTTTTTTAAAAGTTCATTCAAAGCTTGTCTTAAAAAGATCGCTTTTAGCGTTAATACCACTCACTGTATCGCCCTATGTAATGATTTGAAATCAATGTTTTCCTTAATTTAATATGGTATATGTGCAAAATAAAAAGCATTCTATTACATCGCATTGTGCTTCACAATCGACTATGATACCAGCCATTGCTTCGTATGATTTAAAAACTAATTAAAAAAAATAGTAAAAGACACTTATCCCGCGGTCAAAGCCGCAGGTTGGTGCTAAAGATCATTATGTTATAAATATGTAAGCGGATAAGTGCTGCGTGACTTTGCAATACTTTCATAATATTCACAAGAAATAATTGCGCGTTGTTTATCGTTCAAGTTGACCGAAGAGAGTTTCAAAATGGGCAGCAGTCTGCCTACAAAGACTAAAGTTCTGAGAAAATTATTGCCGAGCTGTTGTGGTCAATGATGGAGCACATGTAGGAGAAGCCAACTCACTCTGGATGTTAAAATTATATTTATTTTTTATTTACTAAGAATGAAAATATCGATTGAGTGGCTATTTTGATCTAAAACAAGCCTTCCGCTTGATCCATCCACCTTGTTGGTAAACAAAGGCGCGATCCTTGGATGGTCCCAACCAGGATCAATTTTTCTATACGTTTGTCGCCTTTGAATAAAACTAACTAAAATAACTAGATCAAAATAGCCGCCGTTGGTCTCAGCTCTCATTTGTCGTTGTTTAACAGCTATTATGGATATCCAGAAGCCGAATTATCTAACACTAGTCCTGTCAAGGGGTACTGTAGGTACTTATAACCCGGTTCAAAATGGTGATAATATATGCAAGCTTTTTTGTTAGATAATGATGCTCAGTTAAATCCAGACAGACAGGAAACCAACCCAAAATTATTAAGCAATTGAGATTGACTTCGGCGACATTACTTAAGTAAATTTCGTCAGAATAGAACCTAAAATACATTACAGCTAAGGAAAAACAAGCACTCAAGACCAGCCGGTGATCTTCGCTCCAACAAACCGGCAAAAAGGAAACTTAATTAAGAATAAAATAGGCCAGTGAAAGTATTTTTACACCTAGGTTTGCAACTGAAATAATAAAAAGATATTTCAAAAGATTATTTATATTCCCACGTTGTTCAGGCTTGCCTGGTTCAAAATACACCCTGTATTAAATAGAAAAGAAACTCCGTAAGTAAAAACATAAGAAAGGAAAGAACAAAAGGTGTGTTACATAACCTGACTCAACGGCATGTTTTGATCCACGCGCGTCTCAAAGAGCCGTCAGCACTATTGACTGGTCCCGATAGCATTTATGCCCGCCGGGATAGATAGCGGGAATGCTCTAACGAGTTACAACAGCTGCGGAACGCAAGGGCAACTCAACGCTGCTCTCAAATCGTCATTATCTGCTTAGATGAAATATCTTCATATCTATATTAAAGCAGCCAGGTTACTTTTTGCAAAATATATGAGCAGATGTCATCATCTGCTCATATATTTTGCAAAAAGTATCATGTCATCATCTGCTCATATATTTTGCTCATATATATGAAGATATTTACTCTCTTTTTTAACCGTCTAAACTAAATGATAGTGGTCTCGAATTTTTTCCAGAATAACTACAATACAGTGTGAAAGGATACAAACTTTCCATTATTTCTGAGAAGATACCTAAAAAACTGAAAATAGTCCTTAAAGAAAGGAAGCATTCACTTATTTATTCCCAAGGATTTTGTTCTCAAAAACCTTCTTCTATATGTCTATAAAAATACATTTTATAGCTCAAAATCTTCTTCAATCTCATTTGATCTAAAAAAATGGGGACAGAGCTTTTAAACAAAACTAAATTATTTTCAAAGAAGCAAAAACAAGATGTTTAGTGAACAAGATATTTAAATGTTAATATTCGAATGTAAGATTCGTTGTCTTTTTAAGTAACTGACTGTTTCGTTTCATTCATACAGTGGTCGCAAGCGTTAGTGGAGCCTGGGTTGTTTCTCTAACAATAAAACTTAATGTTTCTCTCCTAGTGTTCTGAAACCATCGATCAGATTTTGATGGAACTTCGGCAGGGTGATATGAGGAGACGCGAGAGGGTTTCTGAAGCAAACAATCCATGCCGCATGACCGACATTTCCTCGCGAACGAAGCGTATTTCGTTGTATCCTTTTATACAATCACTATGTAATTTGAAAAAAGAAGTGTCTGTGTGAAAAAAGTGTACGTGTGTGTTGTTTAACATTGTACTTAAGCGTTCATTTGTTTTTTTTTTATGTCTATGAGAGATTTAACGTACCTAATACATTTACCATGTGTACTTTTTGTTTCGAGTTTCATATTTCGGCACTGTTGCAAGCGCCTTGATCACGGATGAACTGACAACAAGACACTGATAAAATTTGAACATAGCATTAATTTTGTCTAAGTTTGTATTAGTTTATTACAATGTTGAAGATTTTTTTTTATTATTAATAATTAAATCTGTCACGCGAACTGTAGTTTTCCATAGTGACTCGACCATTACAAAGTACATAATCGTACATTGTGACCCAAACCAAACGATACGTATGCAAATGTCAGCTCAATCGGTCGGGGATAAATGATTTAGAGTTCGATTTCGAGTTTGACCATGGATTTGATAAATTGTAAACTGAACAAGCAATTTGCAATTAGTAAACTGAGGAAGCAATTTCTAAAATGATACCAATCAAAATTCGATACTCGTGCTGAGAAGTTATGAACTATCAAAACGTAGCTTATAATCACTGAATAATTTATCGATTTTGATGTGATAAACATGCCTGGGGTCATTCGCATAAAATCCATCGCCAAATGGGTGCTTCAAAGGTCACCCCGAAACGACGGCTCGTTGTGTGTGTCGTTGGAGTAGTCAGAAGCAGTCACGACGATGATGATGATGATGACGAGTCTGAACTGTCGAGTGACAGGTCACTCGACAGTTCAGACTCGTCAGTTCGTCAGTGGAATCTAACACTCCCTTTTGCTACACCCAGAGCGGGAAGAGACATTTGATGGTTTCCTTTTTTAAAAACGATTTAAGTTAATTTCTTTTCTATAAATTACTTAAAATTTTAGTATAATTATTACCATATTTACCTTAAACAGATTTAAACCGACAACAGAAAAGACAAATTTTTAATTCAATAAACTCAGCACACAAAATAAATCTTCATTTCTGCATTCAGTAAATTAACGAATTATGAAAATGTCTCCGGCACCGGTATCATGTAAATTCGACGACCACGGCAAATGAACCATCACAGGCTGACTTCCGAACTTGCATGCATTAAATATTACCGTTAATTGATTCAATTTTAACTGTAAAAATTTAAGGATATATAGTAATAGCGTTTACACATGACGGTGTTTCGTATAAACTTTTAAAGCCTTATTGTTGGAAATTATAGAACCGATTTTAATGAGATAGACAGATGCACAAGATTCTACTAATTAGTAAATTTAAGAACATTTTCGAAAAATAATTCAGCGAGAAAGATTCAGCATCTTAAGTTTTCTTTTGACACTAAAATATCACTCTATCTTTCCTCATTACGGATAAATACTAAATATTTACATCTTTTCATCAAAACTACTGGTATCCAGGACAGAGGCACTGATCCTGGTACGCGAACAAGTAATCAGTAACTACTATCTAATCAATACTATACTACAAATATGTACATAATACTCAAGATGTTATGTACTTAATACTCAAGATGACGATGACGTTACTGTTAATACACGAAACATAAAAGGAGAATAATGAAAATGAAGCTGATAAAAGGTTTTCGCAGGTACTAAAGATAAAATGAAACACTAACAGAACCAATGTGTCTTCGTTCGATTTTTGCCCGTTTGATTGAAAAATTACATAAATTTTAAGAATTATAATAATATAAAATCATTATTTGCAGAAATTAAAAAAAAATATGCTAAAATTTACTGTTCTACTTCATGAACAGTTCGAAAAGAACTTGACTGGTTGTTTTATTAAGTAATTTTTTGCAATTCTTTAAATTGTAATAACTACGTTTTAATAATGTGTGTGATAGAATGATTTATGTATCTACTTCCACCCCTAAAAACACTTCTTTTCTCCTTTTCTCTCCAATAGTCCTTCTAACTTTCAACCTTTGTATTCAACATAATTTATTATTGAAATGGTCTCCAAAAGACGTCGTGAATACTAAAGGAACCCCTTGAACAAATACCAGGCTTGTTTGAATTTTTCAGCGAGCGTATGCGAGTTTTTTTTTTGCGAAGTGTTTAATGAATTTTTGTGTAACATAATTATGTATAATAAGTTAGAGTTTTCAATTGTTTCTTGTTACTTTATTCTATTTAGTTACCTATATCGTGTTAAGGTATTGTGTAGGTCAAAAAAGCAGTAATTCCATGTAAAATATTATTATTCAATACGGACCTGAACAAATCACTTCTAAAGCAGTCTGATACAGATGGTGGCATTTATTTTAGTTGAAACATTTTATTAAATGCTATCATTTGTTTGGTACTGAAAAGTTCTAGTATTTAAGCCAAGAGTGATATGATATTATGTTTCAATCCTTTCACCAGGTCAGATTGTGATAAACCACGAGCCTATCATAAATTAAAATAGTACTTAATTTATCCGTAAATACACGGTTCTTGTGTAATAGTCTACAATAGTAAAGCGTGGAATAACTAGTGTTTTATAAAAAATAATAATAGGATATTGGACACACCTACAATTTTCTACACGCTTTATAAAAAAAATATTTAAACGACAACGTTTAAATAACAAAAAATAAATTTAGACTTTGACCCTGTATTGACAGGGTTAAAGTCATAATAGCAACAAAAAATAATTCCAAAATTCAGGAATTTATTTTTATTTGAAACTTTTCTATCATTATACTCGTATTTACCATAGATATCTACATTACCCTTTCGAATATTATCTGATCACACCACTTCAGAAGTCATTAAAATAGTTTTAATAGTGGTCTGCTATCCAACTCCATGAAATTATGGGGGTGTTTTAACTACCCAAGTTTTACAGACCGCTATCGATGGGCTGTTATTGATAAGGGATAACAGCGGCACAGATTGCGGTTTGGGGATTAATAGTGGCAGTCGAAGTGTTAAAAACTACAATGAACAGGTAGTAGTAATATTCCCAAACGGAAAAATCAAGGTTATTTGTAATTTATCTGAAACAAGTTGACCTTCGTTGATCATCGCTTTTGTTGTGTACGCTAATGTCAGGATCAAGTTTAACCATATTTTTTTTATTACTGATGAGCCAGCCCACTCTTAACCTCGATCTCGCCTGATGGCAAGCGATAGATGAGGTCTAAGATGGGACGAGCGAGCCCAAAAAATGCCTATTTACTCGTGCTTTAAAGGCTGAAAGGTCATAAGTGGCAGGGAACACAGAATCCGGCAGAGAATTCCACAGCTTGGCTGTACGCACAATAAATAACGAAAATAAATCACGAGTAATACCAATTACATTAATATATGTATACCTTATACTTATCAAACAAACAATTTAGGACAGAGGTAATGTTATTTTACCATTGCTTTTAAGGTGGGCAAAGCATTAACTTCTTCTCAAAAAACCGGTCAAGTGCATGTCGGGCCACGCGCAGTGTAGGGTTCCGTAGTTTTTATAACAGCCAAGTGCGTGTCGTATTCGCTGACTGATCATTTCGTACCATGCTCTAACTAAAAGCCAAACTTGACTACCTAACTAATTTACTTCCTATACAAATCCTCACCTGATTCGACAATTTTGCACGGAAAGTTCTCCGTCAATTGTGGATTGATTTTGAAAATTATTTTTTCGTTTGAAATGGTATGCTCTTGAGATAGTACCATTGTCACCAAATTAGAATTTGATGAAGGGATCCCATGGAAATCGAGGGAAACCCTCAAATTTTAAAGGCAATAGTATAGCGATTTTGGTATTTTTTATAGTAACTTGTGCATTTGCTCTCAGAAAGCACCATTTGGTGAAGCGGAACTGATGAAGAAGATCACAGATGGCCACCGGAACTACTCAATAATAAGTATTTCACGGGTTGCGATTCGATTACTTTAAAATGGTTGCTAAACAATTTATGGTCGTCACAATGCGAATGGTGAAATGGAGCTGATGGTGAAATACCAGGAGAACTCCTCAACAATTAACGCCCCTGCATCGGGAAAAGCAATATTTTGTAAAAGGCGATAAGCAAGTTGACATTAGGCTATTGTAACTTAGATAAATTATAAACAGACCCACTAAAAAGCGAGAATTAAAAACTTTTTAAGAAAAAAAACTGACCTCCAAAAAACACTACAATTTGAAAAATAACTTAAATTTCGGAAGTCGGTGGCAAAAAACTAAAATTCAGATCCAAAGACACCATCTTCTGAAATTAAAGTTATTTTTCACATTGTACCTAGTGGTTTTTTGGAAGTCGGTTTTTTTTTGTTAAGTTTTTTTTTATAAAACTTATTCAAATATGAAACTAGTTCGATACAACTGACGCTTACCGCCATCTATCTACATTTCTATGGAGTTGTTCGAAATTTTCGAGTCAAATACAATTGGTCGACTATTACTCGTAAACTTGTAAATCCCACTTATGTGTGATAGTTTTCCTTTAAACTTCGTTATATATAGGTACTATTGCCGTGTCATTTGAATTTCTAACTACAACCGTTTAGTTGATAGAGGGGGGACACTTGACTCTAACGAAAATTGGTACTTTAAAGCTTGATAAGTCACGAACAGTTTGCTTAATCAAAGAACGGTCTTCCCTAACCCCTAATATTTTTGAAAGACCTATCCAACGATATCCTAGACTATGGGAATGACGAAAAAAAAAATATCATCCTAAATAATTGTTTTATTCAACATTTTATTTTACCACTATTTTGGCATCATTAACGTCTATACTCATGCCAAATTACAACTTTCTAGTACCAATGGTTTTTGAGCTGAACCGCGGACAGACGGACAGACAGACGGACATGGCGAAACTATAAGGGTTCCTTGTTGACTACGGAACCCTAAAAACAAGTGATAATTTGAAATATTTTTTTTTTTTTACAAAAATACACAAAATTTTTTGAAACAAGAATTAGAAATATATTTCGGTTTTCATGATATTTCGTAGACTATCGTACCGTGAAGCGTAGCAACGTAGCTCGTAGCCCGTATAGTTAGACGTTACTACGACGTAGCAAGTAATATATTCGCTATCAGTATTATTAACCGACTTCAAAAAAAGGAGGTTTACAATTCATCTTGAACTGTTTTGTTTTTTATGTATGTTACCTCATAACTCGGAGATGGCTGGACCGATTTGAAAAATTCTTTTTTTGTTTGAAAAGTTATACTTTATAATTGGTCCCATTGTCGTCACGTTTGGATCTGATGATGGAATCATGGAGAAATCGAGGGAACTCTTCAAATATTATAGGCACACCTATAGCGTTTTGGGTATTTCTTATAGTAACTTTTGCAGTGCTTGCTCTCGATAAGCACCATTTGAGGAAGTAGAACTGATGATGAAGACCCCAGATGGCCACCGAAACTACTCAATAATAAGTATTTCGTGGATTGCGATTAGATTACTTGAATATGGATATTAAGCACTTTATACTCGTCACAATGCATGTGGTGAAGTAGAATTGATGGTGATGTACCAGGAGAACTCCTCAAAAATTAACGGCTCTGCACCGGGAAAAGCAATATTTTGTAAAAGGTGATAAGTAGTTGACATTTTGGCTTTTATAAATAACTTTAATTTCGGAAGGCGGTGTCAAAAAAAAATAAAATACAAAACAAATGACACCGACTACCGAAATTAAAGTTATTTTTGTCTGTAGTGTTTTGATATGAAAGTTGGTTCTATTTTTTGCTAAAAAGTTTTTCTTTTTTATTGGGAAATTTTCTTCAAGGCCAAATTTCGCAGGACTAGAATATTTATACCGATCGGTGTAAGGAAATATTTATAGGCTAGTGATAGCTGGCAATCGAGCTTAAAAATAGTTATATCACAATTTAGCTATTTCCCGCGTTTCGCATTTTTAATATTAGTAAAGCTACTCTAGCTACAAGTTTTTGATAACTGACGTTATATAAGATTTTTTGACGTTCCATTTATACGATTTATTAAACTAACTAAGCACGTGTATGTTTTCAGCAACAATAATAATCAGCCAATTTTTGAATGCAATTTCATGCACCTTTTACCTTCTCACATAGAAAAGCAGCTAATGATCGTCTATGACATAACCGTCTAAAGCCCGAGCATTCCAGAGTAGGTACTTTATTTTTACAGTCAAGCCATTCTCTTTGCAACACGAAACTTTCCACTTGTTTGAAATAAAACATATTTGTGAATTATTTTCTGATGTTCGTAACTTAGTTTGGAGCTGTTCGTTAGTCGAACGTGACCTGAAATTGTGGTTTCAAGACGAAAATAAACGATTAAATTTAAATGGGTATATGCTATCTCAAAAGAAACTTATTTGACATCGCACTGATATTGAATAAGTATTTCAGTATTAGATATACTCAATGTGTATATCATTACTCATCATTCTACACCACACAGGATCAAAAAGAATATAACAACTAACAACGATGTAAACATGGGCGCTCCTATAGGTAAGCATATGTAAAAAACTATATATACAAACTGAGACATATACTAACAAACATGTATGTACCAGTAAGCGTGATTTAAATGACTAGAACCACAATTACACTATATTACAAAATGCAGGTTTATCTATAGATATCTATGACATTCTTTTAAAATCCCTTTCAAAAACGTCTAGGAAATGTATCTTGAAAAGTTTCGACATTTCCGAAAATATGTAACACAAGTGCATCCTGTCCCATCCATCGGTATCTTGTTTATTTTTTTCTGCACTTACAAAGAAGAAATATGCGAAAATGTTTTGCAACTAAATCCAACGTTCGGTGCGAGTAACCAAGCAGCCTAACAACACTTGAGGTTGTAACACGCTTTCAAATTCATGCGCTGAAATTTAAAAATGTAAGCCTGAATTATTTCGTTGGAAATTTTATGATATTATCGCATCTCTGAGCTAAGGTTTAAAGCTCGTAAATGCATTGTTAAAGTTTGCTGAGAAATTTTTTGTCTGTTTTAGAGGAGGCGTGTTGACTTGCTTGTTTCGCCAATCTTATGAGGATATACTTTTATTGACTTTTCAGCATTATTCAAGAAGAAATAAGCCATAGATTAAGTAACATTGCCAGTCAGCCAGGTCATTAGCCACGTAGCTACTATGATACATATTACGTTATTTCATTCAAAACTACTGGACCCAAAAAATAACACAGAAACCATTTTTATTTGGTAACAGCTATTTCTGTACTTCTTACTGAGAAACTAAATGCTTAATTTAGTATACAGTTAATTTTAAAACATATTTAGAATATTAATTGAATTTAGCTGTTTTCACTTCAACTTATTCTAAATATCAAGATATACAGACCTAAGGAAACTTTTCAGTCTAAACACTGGCCTAAATACCTCTCTCAGAAGTAGATAATCTTATTAAATAACAAATCTTAGAGAGTAAACTTGAAGAAGGTTTTGCACGAGAAAGTTTCTCGCTGTAGAGAAGCGAGAATGTCTATGCGAGTCTGATAGGAATTGCTCACCAGACAAGTTTGAATTGGACATGAATAGGAAAACAAAAGTAAGCCACCGTTTATTTGTACAACAGTTGTTATTTTGGTGGAAGCATGGAGTGTAAGTCATTCAGCTGAAATTACGATACTTAGATTCAATAAATAGCCCATTATACTGCAGTGTGATTGTTCCTTCAGTTGTTTCAAACGTTCCGGGGCCGCGGTATCTCTTTAGAACATTCCCGCAACACTGGAAAGATTATAATCTAGTCTTGTAATTTCATTATAATAAATTTTCTTATTGTATTTATTAACAGAGGAAAGCAATTCGTTGATTCAGACGCTTCTTATTTTAAGTATCGTCTTTCAATAAACTGCTTATAAAACACGAGTTATTTTTTCAAGGTAATCTAAACCTATCTGTTTGTCTGTCCGACTATCTCATACAAGACTATCTTATTAACCATAATAGTTCGCTCATTGAAATGCCATGGAAAAAGTGTTACCAAGGTGAGAGATAGACATGTTTTGGCTTTTCAATCTCCTTCTTGTAGTGTAGGAGAGAAAATCTCTTCACGTCAACGAGCTTTTACTTACTAGTTATCTATCTAGAAACTTGGTGGTCTCTTCAATTTTATCGTAATTACAAGATTTATATCAACCGACGGATGGCGGCTGGTGATTGCAATCAGCTACAAATGGTATTAATATTGTATAAGTAGAGCGGTGTTTTGGTTTGGGATTAACTAGGAGTCATAACCTAGTTTGGTAAAAAAAGTTTTTAAAGAGAACTGGATAGCTATAGGTGACTAGAAATTTCCTTGAAAGTTTACTGTTTACAGCTTATTAGGTTCGGGTGTCGAAAGTTCCTCATCATTCTAAGAGTTGAGAAGATCCGTCGAGATGTCGCGACTGATATTTATTTTTATTTTTTGTTTTTGTGTATACTGTAAATTGTATGTTTATCGTGTGACGAAGAGGAGCTCGTGGCAAAAAATAACAACCGCAAGGTTAAGCAACGCTTGCTGAGGTCGGTCCGTGGATAGGTGCCCATCTTAACATAATATTGATATTCTCCTTGAATCCATGTCTATATATTTTAGAGTTCCAATTTTTCGTCAATTGTCAGTTTTTCGAAATAACTTGCAAAGATATTGATAAACGACCAATTACTGTACTGACAACATAATCTCCTTGTTAAATGAAGTCGGTTAAAACTAAACACGAACTCACATAATAAACTAGTTACAGTGTTAGCCATTGAACGGAACTACAGGAATCAATCCCGCAGTCCTAACCACACTCAGTGTTATCACACATTATTTGTACCACAATTGGGCTGACCAAAATGTTGAATAATGTCCATTTATATTGGTAAACTAATCCACTTTAGAAAGATAGATAGATGATTGGATTTGTTCTGGATGATCAATGTTTTACTCGTGGTTAAAGTCGAAAAAAGAATAAGTGTAAGTTTTGTGTAAGTGTGTGTGTGGGTATGTGTATTAGGACACCACATAAGAATAGGCATAACTAACCTATAGAATGCATACTTAATATTATAAATGCGAAACTGTGTGCTAAACTTTTACGGCTAATCCACTGGATCAATTTTGTTGGCATGGAGAATTGGAGATATTTCAAGACCCGGGGTCGAAAATATGCTACGTTCTATTAGTAGTCTCGAGTTGAGCTACACGATTGTTGACAAAAATTTGCGTTGACTGGACAGGTCCACTCAAATCTGTGTAGTTCTTTCCGCAAAAGACCATTTCAGACAAATCTGCATAGTTTTTCAAATACTAGGTTGTGAATGGGTTTCGTAGGAAAAAAAAAACTAATATTATGAGTATACTGCACTTTCAGACGGTTTAAGTACCTTATACAACCTAACCAAATTTTTTTTTTTTGATATTGCTCGTCATATCATTCTTTAAGTTCTAAATTGAGCGATAACTGATAAATATTCGCACAATTTGGACAGTCTACACATATCTGTTTCATTCCGCAAAAGAGAACAGCAAACGAACCTACACAGTTCTTGTATAACAAGTAAGGATTGTCTGGACATAAAAGAGACAATATGTTTATTTAAATAACATATCGATATTCCTTCGTGCCTCGGAAAGCACGTGAAACATAGACTGTCGTTACGGGTAATCAGAACGGAAGGGAAGAGTAGGAAGTCTGTCATCAGTCTTGGCAAGGGGTATCGAGTAACCACGTTACTGTAGTGTAGAGGTCAGTTAGATAGTTGGTCAATGTGAAAAGTACTAGTACTCAGCGGCATCTAGATATGCTGGAAGCTAATCCAAACATATTTCAGTAAAAGGCTAGGGGGATGAGGTCGTGTTGTTTTATCTCAGTATGAAGAAAGCAGCGGTTACGTTTTCAGTGCTCAAATATATAATTATAGATTTAACTACAAAGAAAATTAAAAAGATTGCCAACATCGTTGTAATCCATATCTTTTATAAAGAGAATTAAAAAATATTTTCTCCAACGAAAACATAAAAGAAAAATTCTTTTAATGAAACAGAAACGTCACATAATTTGCTCAGCGTAGTCTCTTTACCGGCTTTAATTACGTAACGGCGCCAACCTCCCAAAATTTTAATTGACGTCTTAGAATTGCGGATATTGGGTGATTGTGGAGTAAGGCTCTGTCCGGTAGAAGACGTTTAGTGTCAGAGAAATAATAGCTTATACGTATGCAGTTGTTTTAAAATACTTTATTATCACAGCGACAACTAGAAGGAACACTTATCAGTTTATATTTAAACTATTTCCGCCCGCGACTACATTCGCTTAGGTAAGCCGGAACCCCGATCTTGTGAGATATTCGGGATAAAGTGAACGTTTCTAAAGCCAATTCCTGAAATTAGCCCTAACAAACAAAAAGACAGATAAAAAAAACATTTTATACAACTTAAACTTAAAGCACTTAATAAAACGCAGTTTTTATGAAATCAGAGACAGACACTTCAATTTTATTTATATGTATACTTATAGAAGTCCCCTGTGATACAGCCAAGAGTAACTTACCATGTAGTCTCGTTGGGGTCGCCTAGTCGACCTTTACGAGTTTCGAGAGTTCACGGAAGATAAAACTAAACTAGAGCTTTTAAAAGTAAAAAAGAGGAATAGTGCAGCATAGCAAGCATATTTAAAACTTTAAAACATTGTGCAGATATTTGCTATGTAAAACAGTTTTTTTTTTATGTGAACAATTGGATAATCTTAATACACGATTTAGAAATTTAAAAGTACAGCAATTGATATGTATGAATTTGCCACAGTGAACACCGAGATAATTTCAAAGTAAACATACAACTTCAGCCTCGCCTTTTTCTCAAATATATACTCGTATGTTAGGGTCGGCAGTATTAACATAGAGCGTCTGCCTCTCTGACCTCCACAACCCAGCAACATTCAGTAACAGTATCCATTGGCAATACTGGTGTCAGTTTTGCTGACTTTTGACTCCCCGAAACAACTGTCCAAGACGGATGGCTTTAATTTAAATACATTATGTTAAAATGGACAGCGATACAAGAACACACCACATCAAACGTTGCTTAATTTTTAAGATCAACCAATACCTACTGCTGTAACTATTTAAGCCACCAGCTTTTCATAATTCTGAATTAACATTTGATCCAAATCCTTGATCAACCGACCCCTCGCCATCATCAGTATCTTCAAACACTCTAATTTCATGATTGACCTGCCTGTGTTCTGACGATTAATGGCCACCAGCTGTATTTGAAATTCAAATCCAAGTCCACGCTCGTGTTAAAAGATTGAGTCCCCTGTTTAGTAGGGCTGTCACGTTGGCGCCGGCACAATTACAGAGTAGAGGTATGTTAGGTATTTCGAGGTGTTTTGATTCCCTTTATAGTGCGTGTTACAATTCGTTTAATAGGGTAGTTTCCTGTATTACAAAATAATTATTTTATATGGTCCAGTAGATTTTCAAAAAATATTGGTCACGTATTTTTTGCCCTTTCAAGTCAAGAAAAATTCACAAAGATGGAAAGCTTCAAAGTACAGGAGTGGGGGCTGCTGACGGCACACAATGCTAAGAATTATACCGGAGTATGACGTCACGCGAAATTTCAACTCACTGTATCGTCTTAATTTTTCAATTACGTGAAAAAATAAAAAATACGTATCTCATGTTTTTTTGTTAAACTACGTGACGGACTAAATAAAATATTTTAGGAAACTACCCTATTATGTGTAAGTATGAAAAGGATATTCGACTGCAATTTTTAAGTTATTATTTCCAAATATTGTCAAAATGACTAGACGCTTTATAAAGCGAATATGGTTAGTTGTAACAGGTAATCGTTTTGAAACTGGGTTGTGACGTCATTCTCAAGCAGCGTCCAGTAAATGAAGAAGTAAATGAGGCTATCCTGTACAAACGTCGTTTCGTGTGATAAGGAAAGAACATTGAAATTATTTTTGCATTCAAAACCCGGATAACCCTAGATCTAGGGATGGTATAAAGGTGGGTAGAGTCCAAGGATGACATTAGTCTTGGTCAATTTGGGTTGCAAAAGACACGCTGGATTAATAATGCCGAAAGGAAAGTCTGTCATTCTGTGTTTGTAGAAACAGGTCTGCCTCCCTTTTGCCCGTGTTTTACAGATATAATATAGGTACCTACATAAAATGCTGTTGTGTTTAAAAAAAAATCAGTAAATACCCACTGTATTTAATGCCAGGGTTCCGGAGGGAACAAACAAACTTACTAAATTTGCTCTCTTTATATAATTATTATATTTGCTGTGCCCACGACTACGTTCGCGTGGGTAGTTTTTCCCGCGTAAATCCCCATCGAGTGTGAATCCCGGTAAGAAAAGTACACTATCACATCCTCTATCTTTCAGTGAGACCCATCAGAATCGGTTCATCCTTTGACAAAAGAAACAAAACGAGGCAAAGTAAGTGGGGCAATACCAAACAGAGCTCCCGAAGCGATTCGCCGTACTTTCAAACCTTCAAAGTTTCGGTCTGGATGACACTAGAGCGTCAAATTCTCTTCATAAGATGTTAATCTTATGAAGAATTTTGGGTCTAGTGGATAATTTGATTAGTTCGATAACTTTAGCTGTTTAATCTATTAAAAATTTCGAGTCAAACCAATTGATTTCTCACCTGGTAAAAGGCCTACTTAGAGATATGCTGGTTAGCTTGAATTGAGACCTTATTTCTTTTTAACAACGATTATGTTATGAGCTTACGAGTCATGAAGCGACTGCCTATTTGACTTCAATAACCCAGAGACCAGTTAGAATGATAGGTACTTCTTACCGAGACTCATGTCGAGCTATCTGGCTTCTAACAACCCGTAGACTATTCTGAAATAGATGATCTAGATGGTCTTGAAATGACAGCCAGGACCAGCGGCTAAGCGTGCATTCGGAGGCACAAAGCAGTCTGCTATAGACATGACATCCACAAGCGTTTTATTTTTTGTTCTCGAGATAGATGTTCTTCACGCCCTGAGGCGGGTGAAGAGGTATGACAGACTGTAACTGATTAAAAGTTACTGTGTTCCCTAGGACACGTGTGCCAGGGAGCACTTAAATATTAATTCCAAATAATTAAAGTCCAAATTATTTAGCCATGAGACGCTTTTCAACCACTGTATAACATTATTATTTACTACTAGCTTTTGCCCGCGACTTCGTCCGCGTGGAATAGTTACTTTGGGCTAACGTTAAATTTAACCCCGATTTTGAAGCATTCTTCATTGGCGCTCCGCTCCTATTAGCCTTAGCGTAATGATATATAGCCTATAGCCTTTCTCTATAAATTGACTATTTAATTAAAATATTTTTTTTCAATTCGAACCAGTAGTTCCTGAGATTATCGCGTTCAAACAAACAAACAAACTCTTCAGCCTTCAATTACATGACGCGCAGTTTGGATTTAGAGCCGGTTTGTCTACTGAAAGTGCAATCCTGTGCCTCAAACAGACTGTGCAGTACTACACTGACCGGAAGACACCAGTGTATGGCTGCTTTCTGGACCTGTCAAAAGCTTTTGACCTGGTAAACTATGACATTTTGTGGCAGAAATTATCGGATGATACCGAGCTACCTGCAGAGTTCATTAACATATTTCAATATTGGTATAAAAATCAAAAGAATTATGTCAGGTGGGCTGATGCTCATTCTGAGTTTTACAGGCTAGATTGTGGCGTAAGGCAGGGAGGGTTAACTTCACCCAGTCTTTTTAACCTATATATGGATCGGCTGGTTGATGAGTTGAGCGGCACCATGGTCGGATGCTCTATTGATGAAAGAATGATCAACAACATAAGTTATGCTGATGACATGGTGTTGCTCAGTCCATCAATCTGTGGCTTAAGGAAATTGTTGGCCGTCTGTGAGAGTTATGCGGAGGCTCATGGCTTGAGGTATAATGAAACTAAAAGCAATCGTTTTTAAAGTGTGCAATAAGGCGTAGGCATGTGCGCACAGGCGTGCATGTCGCCAATTAAATTGATGGTATGGTTTAATTTATTGTACTAACAATAGGTTAAGTTTTTTACTAACACTCTATGGATCAATGGTCTGAGACAAATAAATTAATTAAGTAAATTATATTATTAGCATAGATAGCTGTTGCCCGCGACTTCGTCCACGTTTCCGTCGTTTTCCGTAAAAAAAAGTAGCCTATGTCCTTCCTCACGGTTCAGTGATTTTGATGTAACAGACAGATTAACTTTCGTAATTTAGTAGGGAAATATAATATGTCAATCTATAATACTTTTGAAAAATATCGCATTACCGAACCGCGCAATATTATTGTTAAGAGCGCGCCTAAAGCCAGCAAAATTTTAGAATTCACCCGCACTGTCCTACCCGCTCCTCACATCGAATACGATCGCGCGTGTACCTACGCGCTCGCTCGACGCGTATCTTCTGTAGTAAGTATACGTATAATATTCAGATGAAACAACTGTATTCAAAGTATGACTGCGTTATACAATATTACGAAATGTTATTATGTGTACGCGAATAATACGTAAATAGTAAGTTAGTAGGAGGTGACTATACCACTGATACTGAACACGAATCAATATAAAATCAATACCAAAAGGTAATATTATATTATGTATAATATAATATTATTTTGGCGCGTGATTTTGGTGTGGCGTAAATAATGGATAACTCTGAAACTATCGATTGGCCAGATAATATCTATCATTTACCCCACTTATATCGTCATATGCCCATGGATGACCAAATTATTGATATTTTTAATATTTTAAATAAAAATCGTACTTACTCTTACAAAATTAGGTACCATTTCTAAAATTGGTGATATTTTTTTCATTTTGTTTTTTTTTTTATATCAGTCCTGAATATTTGTATTATCAGATCAGTATCAAGATTTTTTATTACATTCTAGATCAATATTGCAAAAAATAGTTATTCTTAAATTTTAACATTTTTTCCTACGGAATTACGCAATTTTGGGCCCCTGTATCTATAGTTGCAAAACTTCTGAAAAATTCGGAATAATTCCGAAATACTTCTGGGAAAGTTTCTTTAAATCAGAATTATTCAAAATGAATTTAAATAAAGCCCTCTATGCGCCGGCCGCTGCCGCCGCGCTGCGATGGCGGTGCGGGGTGCGGTAAGAGGGGAGATGCTTCCCGGAGAAGTTTTCCCCCCGCGAGAAAGATTCGTACCCCGCAATCGAATGTTTCCGAATATTTCGCCCGAATAATTCAATCGAAATTAACGTGTTTGTTTGTTGTGTGGTGGGTGGGTTAATTATTGTTCAGTGCGAGACTACGTACGATACAAGAGTAAAATATAAATGTTTATCTATACTAATATTATAAAGCGGAAAAGTTTGTTTGCTTGAACGCGCTAATCTTCGAAAGTACTGGGTGGATTTGGATGAAATTTGGTATGGAAATAGTTTGAAGCTTGAGGAAGGTTATAGGCTACTTTTTACGCGACTGCAAAAAAGGAGAGTTATGTTTTTACCGTGATAGAATCCACGGGAGCGAAGCCCCGCGTGAGTATTAGTTTTATTATAAATGGGATTGATTAAGTATATGTTGATATTTTTATAGGTAGATATGTTAGCCTGCGATTAACAGGATTTTTATTCTTTTGTTTCTAGGTAGGTACTCTACTTATTTCGAAATTGAATGCTATTTTTATAAATGTCAGTAGTTGAATAAAAAACCAGGCCTAGCATATTTTATTTGTTTTTTGAAAAAGGGTTACCTATGTTTTTGGTTAGTTTGTATGTAGCTCTGTACGCATCGCGAGTATTCGCGAGTCGCATAGGTAGGTATTAATCATTACCTACCTACTTAACGCGTTTAATAGCCCAGCCAATAAAAACAATTAAAGGCAAACCTTGCAAGCAAACACGTTTTGATGCGGTTTTCAGAAAAGTATTTGTTATACTTAGGTAGGAGCAGGTTTTGGTATATTAACCGACTTCAAAGGTCGATTTTCCTGGTTTGTTTTGGCAGTTGAAATATTCCCAAAGTTTCGGAATATTTCGGAATACTTCCGAAGTATACGACGAGAATGATTCGGAATTATTCCCGCCAGACTATATCGAAAAAAAATGTACTACACTGCGGTGGCTCATTATTTTAGACTAGCTTTTGCCCGCGACTTCGTCCGCGTGGAATAGTTACTTTGGGCTAACGTTAAATTTAAGCCCGATTTTGAAGCATTCTTCATTGGTGCTCCGCTCCTATTGGCCTTAGCGTAATGATATATATAGCCTATAGCCTTTCTCTATAAATTGAGTATTTAATTAAAAATATTTTTTTTCAATTCGAACCAGTAGTTCCTGAGATTATCGCGTTCAAACAAACAAACAAACTCTTCAGCCTTATATATTAGCATAGATAGCTGTTGCCCGCGACTTCGTCCACGTTTCCGTCGTTTTTCGTAAAAAAAAGTAGCCTATGTCCTTCCTCACGGTTCAGTGATTTAGATGTAACACACAGATTAACTTTCGTAATTTAGTAGGGAAATATAATATGTCAATCTATAATACTGTTGAAAAATATATTTCATGTACAGAATTGACCTCTCTACAGATTTATTATAAGTATAGATAATTGCCTATTTAATGCAAATTCTAAAATGGTATAATAATAACCAGTATCTTGATAAAGTACAAAGTTATTGCTGTTCGAATCTTAAAGGAGAATTTTTATACATATTTGATTTCAAAATTAAATTACTTTAACACTGCTGTAACTAATTTTAGACTCAAAGAGAATGAGAATTTCCTTAAAATTTGATCACTATGGGTTTGTTGACACCATAAAAGACATTAGTAATTAAACAAATTTATTGAAAAAGAAAATATACAAGATGTTCGAAGTGGGCTCCTTCAGCTGCTATACACGCTCTACACCTTCTTATGAAGGACCGTCTCAATCGGCGCGCAAATCCTGCCGACGATATTTCGTCAGCAGCCGAACGTATGCGTTGTCGCAGCTGTTCAACTGAAGTGATTTCTTCTTTATAAACTACCTCCTTTAAACAACCCCAGTAAAAAAGTCCAATGGGTTTAAATCTGGCGAGCGAGGTGGCCACATTCTGAAAATAAAATATTATTTCAAAACAAATTCCTTGTTATACAATCACGTCCACAATAAATTGATCTACAAAAATAGGGTTTAAATACCTAATGGGCATACTTAAATAGGTTCGTAATCGATATAAATATATTTCATCGAACAAACACGGATACCAACTAAAAGCTTGTGTTTATTTTGCATATACTATTCTGCCCGCGTTACCTACGACTACGAGTGACCATAGAAATATTAAATAAGAAGTGGTATAGGTAGATAATTTTTTTTTTATATAGGATTCTCGCAAGATCATTATTGTTGTCCATCCGTGTATCTAGTTTTTTAGAAGATCTCATAACTACCTACATTATGGGAAAATGATCATAAAATTGTATCGTGAAGAATAACATAACAAAATAGCAAAAGTAAATAGCTACCTATTATGAATGTAATTTATTACCTATTATCCTAATAATCTAATAAAGTACCTACCACGAATTTTTGATATCGTCGTGTCTGGGTGTTGTTTATCTATATATGTATGTATTTAAAAATATATTTGTCTATGTATATCAGCTGTCTGACACCCATAGTACAGGGTCTTCCTAGTTTGGGGTCAGACAGCCGTGTGTGAAATGTCCCCACATATTATTATGTCTAGTTACCTACTCGGCCCACGAAAGTGCGTAGGTAAACGAATTTAGATCTTGTGTCTCTCAAAATAAAATCTAAAATCACCTGCATAAACTTTCTCGAAAGTATAAAATGTATTTTTATTTTTTCAGTATATAACAAACAAGTAACTCACAAACTTACCTTCGACAATTAGCCATCCTGTTAATTTGTAACTTTTTTAGTTCTCTTTCAATGTTTTTTTTTGTTTCCCATTTCACTATTTAGTTCGAACAACAACAACAATATTACGATTGAAATGATTATTAACTCGGCGTAGCTAAAACACTTGAGCGTAGTCCTCTCGTCTCAACAGAGCGGTAGCGACTGATGTGTGAAATAGAAATATGCTTGAAGCTCCCGCAACGAGCGACGGAAGATGACTTCTTGCGCGGAATAAAAACGTAGTATGCGCCAAAAGTGTTTTATCGTAATAAATCCAAAACTAAAAGGAATTACATAAAATGCCTAAGCAAAGCCTTTACTCTTGTTTAAATATAATTATTTATCAAATTTTTGTCGCAATAGGCATTACCATATCGAGTACAAAACGGAAAAACATGAGAATTAGAGGTTATTTCGTGATTTTTTTCTACCAAGGAAATGTTATTATTTTATGTTTTTGATCAGAGAGAGCCCTTGAAAATATGATGTAGTTATTCATATATTTTTATTTTAAGATTTGGTCTGGAATTTTTCATGTAAAATCAAATAGAAAATTGGTAATTTTGCTTTATACGCGCTCTTAATAGCTGTGCCCGCGACTCCGTCAGCGTGTAACTCCTTGTGTGTTATTAAGTTAATGTATTGGTAATATTGTTTAGATCACGTTCACATGAGGCTTAAGTACCTATAGAACGAAAATACTTCAGCGCAAAGCTTCCGGGTAAACTATGTTGAAAGTTGACCCGTCCGGCACGTGAACATAAAGATTTCTAGAACTGCTAACCCGGGAAAGAGCGACGTACAACTGACCATGCGAGAAACAACTGACACCGAGATCTACTCCAGCAACACGAAAAGTCTGCCCTTGAGCCTTATTAATTGTCATTGCATAACACACCGATACTGAGAATCGCGTTCTTTTAAATTGGAATGGAAAATAATTTGGTATTATGGGAATTCTGGGAATAAAGACGGTTTCTCCTGCACCGCAACCTGTTAAAATTTGAGCCTCAATTATATTTCGTTGCAACGGGGTTACTTTTAGCCGAGTTCCATTGCAAAGTTGTGGTGGTTTTAAATTTCGGAGCAGAATAATAATCAGAAAGCTTCGAACTGCTAAGCTATCGGGAGTTACACGCGTTATTGTGAGTTAACCATAAAAGATAGATATATGCTGTCGTGGGATATTTTTTATATAATTTTAAGGAGAACATTTCCGTCATAAATAATTTCTATGTAGCTTTAACCATTAAGATTGCACACACGACGGAAGCTTAAAAAATGGTGTAACTTCTCCCGTTTTCCCAACATTTCCCTTCACTGCTCTGCTACTATTGATTGTAGCGTGATGAAAAGTATACTATAGCCAGCTCAGGAGTATGAGAAATAATTGTGCCAAGTTTCGTTAAAATCCGTCGAGTAGTTTTTGTTTCTATAACGGTTTTACAGACAGACAGACAGACAGACAGACAGACAGACAATAATTTAACTGATTGCATTTTTGGCATCAGTATCGATCCCTAATCACCCCCTGATAGTTATTTTTTAAATATATTTCATGTACAGAATTGACCTCTCTACAGATTTATTATAAGTATAGAAGACAAACCGGGGACAAATAATTATTTTAAATTTTACACCTCTAAGGTACTTTCAGTCATTGTTCTTTTAGGCACAAACCTGGCCAAAAACTCAGGGAAACACAACACATAATAGAATTTACGTTTCAAAGCGAAACTAAACAATGAATTCTTGTTAATCTGTGTTTACAAAATGTACTAACCGTTGATTCGCAGTTGGAAATGTTCTGCATAGGTAAACATAAGTGTACAATTTACTGCATGCAAGAAAACGCTTAACTTGCTTCGTTTACATTTTTATGTCAGAGATAGTTTAGTTTAAAGTACGGGTACGATTAACTCTGTCAAATTGTATCTGGTTAGAATGGCGGTTGGACTCCTACATAGTTGGAAGAGGCTAAGGAGATGATAATGTAAAATCGCTGAATCAATATTTTGGTAACTTTAAAAAAAACAAACACTTTTTTGGTAACCAACATCGTATCTCGTTTTCTATGCGGAGCTTAAAGATGAAATGAATGACAAAATGTAGATCCGGCTACGCGCACTGCGCTAGCCTGGTGGATCACGCCCATTCCTTCTCATAGATAGGACGCCTGTGTCCCTGAGCAGTAGGAACGTTATACGCTGATTATGTTCTGTTATGTTATTAGTGGAAATAAACTATATATCCTTGTAAAAAAAAGTTATATAATGCCTTTATATTTCAAATTCTGTGTCGGTTAAGCAGTAATTTAAACACTGAAAATAAAAGTCCGGTTTAGCGCCAAAAGCGCTTCGAATTATATGAAACCTAAACAGACCGACGCAGAAAATATATTATTTTCGTGTTTAAATTACTTATTTTCGAATAAGTAACGATTCAGCTATTTTACCTTTCGATTTTGTTTTCATAGTGTGTCTCTTGAATGAAACTAGTTATACAAAGTAATATTAAGCTTGACTGCCTAGAATACGCCGGATGTAGGTACATTAAACTACAACTGTTTGGGAAGTCTATTTTGGTTCATCTGTGCATGAAATAGATGTAACCAATATTGGACATTAACTCCTCTAACTAAGCTAAATATGCTTGTATTTGGAGTGGATTCATGGCTTCTGACTAAACCATTACTACTGTCAAAGATGTATACATGACAGCCGAGACCAACGATGTACGCGCTTTCCGCGACTCGGAGGAATTCGATGTATTAGTAAATGGTCACCCATCCAAGGACCGACTTCAGAACACGTTGTTTAACCTTGAAGATCAACCCGTGAGGCTGTTGTTATTTAGCTACGAGCTGCTCAAAACGAACCTTTTAATAATAAATAAAATGCGGACAGACGCATTCAGAACCAAATGGCCCGATTCCGTATCAACCGTCTACGAGAGGATACGACCTGGGTGGTCGTATCGTCTCGCCGTCACTTCGCGCCTTACAAGCTTTTCCATTTTTATTCAGTTCGTTACGGAAAATCTATTTATATGCGGCGAAGTTTCCCAGTACTTGGGTGGCTTTAATTATTTTCCTTTTCTTCAGCTAATCAGCATGGATTGGCGAGACAAAAGCGTATGACTTTTTAAGATGTGTTGTGGGAGATTGAATTTTCCTTCAGAGGTGGTAGATTGAAAGTTTTGATTTTCAAAATGTTTAAGGACGCCATAAATAACAGACATATGTACGGGCAATCTTTAAAATTAAGTCAGCGCTTGCCAATGTCGATTCGTTGATGGGTGTCCATTGCAACATGTCGAGATTTCAGCGTATAATTGATATTGAGTCATCGTTACAAGATATTATGTCCCATCTCTTGACATGTTCATCGTGCACGGCCACCTGCACCCTGCAGCATCTTAACAGGTCTATGAATTGAGCATCGACTCGAAAAGAAGAAGAACCGTAAAATTATAACAATCTACACTTAACGGCTTCATCTAGCGCTATTTACAACTAATATGCAACATTAAATATTATTTCATGTATGTACATCATTTAATTTCATCATAATTATTGTCTTTTTTGTGCTGCTATGCTGTTATGGGTCACTGTTAGTACAAAATAAAAGCGATAGATTAGATGTATGGATAGATATTTGTTACTCAGTCACGCCAACACATCTAAATTGATCTGGATGAAAAAAAAAAAAAAAAAAAAATTGGCATAACGACAGATTATAGTCTAGATTGGATAACACATAAGCTAAAAGTTTGCCAGGGAACATATTTATCAAAATTTCTATCTATCGATTTAAAGTAACTGTGGATTCCTCTACAGTGGTGGCTAATCAAACGCAGATAGTTGACGGTTTGACAATGCCTTTAAATTATTTTTATTACCGTCTAGAGAAATGCCCTCAAGTCACTAAATAACAGATAGGTACACATTATCCTTCTACAAACTACCGCCATTCATTGCGCAGGCCTAGCTCTCTATTTTGATTCGCTCACTACACTACGAGAACATCGTATCATACGTGCATTCCATTATAATACTAATTGACAACCAGGAAATTACAGACATGCTTCCTTGCCACATGCAGTAACTAGTCAGCTTCACTAAAGTCTTGTGCGTGTTATAAGACTTTAACGTCATTTATATAAAGTTTGTTTTGCAATGATTTACACACACTCTTAAAGTAGCCCTCTTGGTAAGGGCGTGTTCGATCGTCAAACGTCTATTCAAAATATGTAACCTCATCTAAGATTTGTCTCAAAATATATCTCATTAGCTGTGGCCTGCAACTTCCTTCACGTTCGTGCAATTTCCCGGGATGAAAAGTAGCTAGTGCTATTTGCTATGCTATTAGTTATTTGCTATAGCAGTGGTGGCCCAGTGTTTATGAGCCGACCTGACTTGAGTCAGTCGTGTATTGGAAACCAGTTTGGTACATTACTTTGAGTAAGTTTCATAAACCGGCCTAGGACCAAAATTCGAAGACATGTAACATTCATCAACACGCACAAGGCCCATTCCCTCTCATAGAGAGGAGGACTGTGCACCAGCTGTGGGAATGTCATAAGCCGATGATGTGTGTTACATTTTATGTATTTTAAGTTACGTTACTTACGCGTTAACTATGCATAGGTACCTGCAAATTTATCGTACGTTATTTATTTCCCCTTAAGTATACTAATTAACCGGGCACGCCGCAATTGCGGCGGTAAGACCCCTCTTTGAGGAGTGGCTAGATCGGCATCACGGCGACCTGACCTATCGCATGACGCAGGTCCTCACCGGACACGGAAGTTTCGGGAGGTACCTGTGTCTGATGGGAAAGGAGGAAATGCCTGGGTGTCACCACTGCGAGGGTCGCCCTGAGGACACCGTAGAGCACACGGTGCAAGACTGCCCCGCCTGGGCAGAGCACCGACGTGTCCTCACGGCGGCGATAGGCGGAGACCTCTCGCGCCCGGCATTGGTCGAGGCCATGCTGCGGGGCGAGAGAGAGTGGGAACCGGTCGCCTCCTTCTGCGAAGCAGTCATGCTTCCTAAGGAGGAGGCGGGCCGCGTGAGGGAGAGGATGGCGTCCTCCCTCCAGCCATGCCGCAGTGGTAGACGCCCACGGCGTCGGACGTCGGCCGACGATCTCCGGCCACCGTAGGCGCGGGCATGCGGACAGCGAGTAAAGGGCAACTCGCTGTCCGACCATGGACCATGCCTGGGTCGACGGCGCGTCGTGTTCCACGCGCGCCTCAAAGAGCGTCAGCAATATGACGAGGCCCCCTCTGCAGAGGGCCGAAGCCTGCCGGGGTCGTGGGACTCATCCCGTTACCGTGGCCCCGGTATGTAAAGGGCTATTGAAGGAACACCGTGGATTTTAGTCAGTAAAAGTCTGACAGTCCCTCCCACCCTGCCCGGAGTGGGAGGACTTATTAGATAATTTTACCACGTTAAAAAAAAAAGTATACTAATTATTAACAAACCATCAGCTCGGATGTAAGATCCAACAACGTTTCTAAGCCAGCCACTTAATAAATAGCTCCACAGTTGAAAGCAACCTGAATACTGCCAACCCTGCGGCGTCTAGCTCACTACATCACTATTTATCTACAAACTCGTTCCCGTTTACAGAGTGAGCACTTTCAAGCTTTACAGTGCAAACAAAACTTTGAGGAGGAAAACAGCGTGTCTTTTGTTGTGTATGATTTGTCGGAAGACGTAGATCAATTTAATAGTACGGAATTTGATTTTAATATAATTTAATTTATTGATTAGGCACTTCAGTGAGTAAGTCTCACTAGGGCATAATCACAAACTGTTATAGGTATAGTGAGTACGTCACTTACAGAAGTGCTCAGCATTCACAGCATCACTTACTTTTTTTTTCCTTTTACATAACATGCAATTAACATTATATTTACTTTACATTTCTATTCAATTAAATTAATTAAAATAATATTTCTATTACTTACCTTAAAATTACACTACAATGTCATTTAATTACAATTATAATACAATTATATTATTATTAAAATGACATCGATAATTATAATTTCAAATTATATTTAATCAGTGTACGCAGATGACTATTTATTTAACGTTAAGAATTGCACGACATTTGATGTGAGAGTTTGAACCTTCCGTTCATTTATGGCCCATTTGTGATTTGCGTCATCCCCAGCGAACGCAAATACCAAAGTTTAAGTCGCAATAAAAGAAAAAAAAAGAAAAACTTTAGGTGATAAAGCTGACCGTGTCGTCTGTTCCACAGATCAATATAAGATGAAAGGTACGACCAAGTAGGTACTTCCCAATTCTTTGCAGATGATCGGAGACACTGGATGTGGCTATAAGCGCACTACATTATTGTCATTTGTCGTTGAAAAAAAAAAATTAAAACAAATGTTTTTACTTTGTCAATCTTTTTCTTGATCACGTCTTTAATGAGACATGTACCTATAAAGATAAAATAAAAAAAGTGTGAGTGAGAGAGAATCTTCTTTGAATGCTCCTTGGCGGGGCAAAATCATGTCGAGCAAAGTTTTGAGTTACACGTTGCAACACTTCACCTTCTACATAATAATATTGGTATTTTAAAAAGCAAATAAATGAATTGTATTACCTTATGTGCAATGTATAAAAGACCTAGAATGACTGCTTTAATTTATTCTTTAATACACTTCACAATTTTTCAACAACGTCTTGAAAACCTTTTGTTCAAGTGGTTTTAAATCATGGACTCAATCCCGCAATATCGGTCACCCTTACAATGGAACAAAGGAAATTCTGATTTATTCAGCAGCAATAAAAATACAAAGTGCATTGATAACCGAAACGATTTTGATCTCAGATTGATTCTCTATCTATTGAAAGAAACTGTTTATTATTGTTTTCATTTTTATGTAATTAATCTGTATGGAGCTTTGAAGTGTGAAAAATGGTTTTTTCCGCAAATAAATTGGATCGGCTTAGATTTCAATACGTTTTAGTATTATGATATCCGATATTCGTTATCGGTGACTTATTTTGGCTTCCTTGTTCCGGAGTTTAATAAAAATGTCAGGTTTGTAGTAAGGCGACACGAGGATTACGAATAATATGACTACAACAAGTTTTTATGAAGGTTATATTTATAATACATAAATGTCAGTTTCTGTAAATGGATGTATGTTTGTGACTTTTTCGCGCAAAAACTTTAGAATGGATTTAGATTAAACTAAACAGTAATATAGCTTACTAGCACTTCGTCCACGATTTGGCCCGCGTGGATATCGAAAATACAGCCCATAAATATTACTCGAAAATAACGATAGACTTTTTTCGGGGAAAAACCATCAAATGATTTATGCAGCAGCTGCATCCGGTAAGACTGGAAGCAGACCCCAACCTAGTTGAGAAAAGGATAAGAAGATGATGACTTGTGCAGATAGCAAACTATGTAGGTACCTACTCAAGTCAATTTGTATGAAATATATTTTTTTAAATAAATAAATTGAAAACGGGTCTGGAGCAGTGACTGTGTGATTGGTATTATGGTGATTGGTATTATGATAATGATATTTATTTTGTAAGCAGGCATCAGTCGGCAGCATCGCTCGCGTAAAAGATGATGTTTTTTTACTGCATTGAAAAACACGAATTATTGTCGTTTATATAATTAAATAATTCTCGAGAGCGTTTCCCCAAATAATCAAATGATTAGATCTTAAGCAAAGATAACAGCTAATTGGTCCTTACAGCATCTACTTGACCTTTTTATTTATTATAAGTAGGTACCTTCTTAAGCCACTAGTATACATTTAATGAATTACTTATAGTTTGTTAATTCGAATCCATTATTAATTCAGCTTGACACATACCTGGAATTAAAAAAGAAAATGTTAATTTATGACAATTGTCTCTTAATTAGGTTACAGTGCTAATGGGAAACCAACAAGGAAATTCAATACAATATGCACGTATTTGGTGTTAATTACGTAGTTCTATAAGTTCTTGGAGGATAGGGATTTAAATGTCATTTTTCTGTAACTATTTCATTATTTTTTAAAGTTTTCAAAAATAAATTCTTCTCGATGACATTTTAATTTTCTACATATAAACCCGTAAGTATATTTTATGTCTACAAAATACACACGGGTGAATGCACAAATAAAAATCAAGTAATATTCACATTTCCAAAATCTGGCTTATATCAATTCTTCCATAATTTTAATTATTTCATAAGCATTAATTTATAAAAATATTAGTTTTCAGTACTCCTCCATATAGACTATAACTGTGCCTTTCATACTCAGTCTGCGTTATTTCCAAAACGTTTATTCCACAGTAGTCAGAGAATGAGGCAGATTGCCGTATTACATTGCTTTTTATACACACAAAATGACAGGTCTTAAGTTAATAGCGAAATTTAACATTAAACAAATAAGGTAAAATACGTAAGTTATTTTTGACTTTGTAGTGTTTTGATATGGAAGTCGGTTTTATTTTTTTGCTAAAAATTTTTGTTTGCAAGAGTGGCTTTTATCATGTCTGGTTATATATGTATGTATATTTTTAATAAAAATAGATTTGTTTATAATGAAATTTAGTTACTACTTCAAAATAAAAGTTGATAGTATAAATTTAACAATTTATTTATATTCTTACGATATTTATATTTCTTACGATTAAAAATCACTCATTTATTATTCGATTGACTATTAGGTTAAATAGGGTATCATTATTTTAGTAATTGACACTAGCTTATGTTAACTTATTGTATCGAATTAAAAGTCCGGCTAAAAACCAAAAAAAAACACCCTATCGTCATCGTCAAACGTGTAGGTACAAATGACAGCCGGGAGCAACGACCTAACATGGACATTTCTGAGGCACAGAGCAATCTCGATATGTTAAGATGGTCACCCATCCACTGACTGAACTCTTTTGGCATTTCTATACTTATATAAAAAAAAATATCCGGGTTGCACTCCGGGAGTGCCGGCAGAAGTGAAAACTTGAATATTAACGTTGTGCATTTTTGATATTTTGGAATGGTTAGGGAATAATTTTGCACGATTTGCTTTAATTATCAGTATAAAAGTACTATCATTTATGTGGTAGAATACAATATTTATTTATTGCGCTATCGTACACAAACATGACAATTTATATTACATTAAAAAGTGTATCTCTTAGAAAAATCAACTTTCATGTTAACACACACGAACATTCGCGCAAGCGTCCTGCGCCGCCTAAACAAAACAGCAGGCGCAGGCATACATTTTCGCCGCGCCGTAGAATGAGAGGGGGATACTTCCTTTCCCACGCCGCGCCGGCTGTCTACTCTCCGTCCGTCTTACGAATTTTCGATCAGGTCACGTGTCTTGACGCGAGTTTAACATTTTTTACCCATTACAAAAAAAGTGGACAACGCCGCTAAAGAAGGTTTCACTTCAAAAAAATCCTTCAAAAATTTACGAAATTTCAAAGGTATACGTTTGCTTTGGTTTCCCCATATAAAATTTCCACGACATAAGAAACACTGTATAAGTGTATAATGCTCCCTATCTCATTTTCTCCCACGTTAAATCTTATGAATTTATATGTCTGTCTCTTTTTACTGTTGCTTTTTCGTTTCATAAAATTTCAAATCACAAAGACGCTAAAGAAGTTTTCACTTCAAAAAACCCTGTTTCTTGCTGCAATTCAAGGCTAATATTTAAATGAGTTTCCCGTTTTATTAAGGTAAATAAAATATAACTTAATTTTAATTACTTTTGTAATAGAATTTACTTAATTAACAATCCACATTATCAATTATTTTAAATAAATCGCTTAAATCCCGACTTGGCGTTTCATTTGAAATTTCAGAATTCTTAAAGTCATACATGTTTACATTATATAATTGTAACATTTTTGGAGATGGAGACAGATGGAGTAAACGTAACGCAAGATCCATCATCACGTTTCGTGTCATCATCAAACTTAACAGCATTTCAAGGGACAATCGGTGTCGTAATTTGTTTTTCAGCATATGATATATCGAAAAAGCGCGTTCAATTTTAAAATGGTACAGTCATGAATGCAAGTGCAAGTTTGGAAATATTTTCAAGACGCTTATTAAATGCCTACTAGCGTGACAATCATCAAATACTTCCGAATACTGCCTAGATATAGATATACCTACATAGATATACTACTTCCTAGTACTAGTACATAGATAATCTGTAATGTAATAGTACTAGGCCGCTGACGGCCGCGCGTCCCGCGGGCATATGTGATGCTTGTAAATGTATGTATGCCCCTAAAAATAGCCCTACTTATTTTTGGGCCCAAAAAAATCCCAATAAGCATTATTTTACCCTAAATTTGGGGTTAATAGCCCTATGAAGTTTAATCCTGGATAAAAAATCCCCCTCAACTCACCCCTCAACTCGCCCCTCAACTCGCCCCTCAACTCACCCCTCAACTCATCCCTCAACTCACCCCTCAACCTAACCCATAACTCACCCCTCAACTCAACCCTCAACTCACCCCTCAACTCACCCCTAAACTCACCCCTCAACTCACCCCTCAACTCACCCCTCAACTACTCCCTCAACTCGCCCCTCAACTCCCCCTCAACTCCCCCTCAATTCCCCCCTCAGCTCCCCCTCTACTCCCCACTCAACACCCGACGAGACCCCACTCCCCCCGCCCCGCCCCCACACGGGACCCCTCTTACCCCTCACCTCCCTGTACTCCCCACGAAACCTCCCCCACTCCATCCCCTCCCAGGGATACCTCAACCCCTGCGACCTAACTCCTAGGTCCCAACAGATAGATACTGTCGCTTTTTCGTTTCATTAACTTTCAAATCACAACGATGCTAAAGAAGTTTTCACTTATAAAAAGTCTTACGATTTTTGATCAGTCACGTGACCCTGACGCGAGTTTATCAGTTTTTACCCACTACAAAAAAAAAATTTTAGCAAAAAATAGAACTGACTTCCATATCAAAACACTACAAAGGCAAAAATAACTTTAATTTTGGAAGGCGGTGTCAAAAACGAAAATATATACAAAACTAAAGACACCGCCTTCCGAAATTAAAGTTATTTTTGCCTCTGTAGTGTTTTGATATGGAAGTCGGTTCTATTTTTTGCTAAAATTTTTTTTTGTAGTGGGTAAAAACTGATAAACTCGCGTCAAGGTCACGTGACTGATCAAAAATCGTAAGACAAAAGCCATAATGTCAACAACTTATCACCTTTTACAAAATATTGCTTTTTCTGATGCATAGCTGTTAATTTTTGAGGAGTTCTCCTGGTACTTGACCATCAGCTCTACATCACCATATGTATTGTGGCGAGCATAAAGTGTTTAACATCCGTACTCAAGTAATCGAATCGCAATCCACGAAATACTTATTATTTAGGAGTTTCAGTGGCCATCTGTGGTCTTCATCATCAGTTCAACTTCCCCAAATGGTACTTTTCGGAAGCAACTGCTCAAGGTCCTATAAGAAATACCCAAAACGCTATAGGTGTGCCTTTAATGTTTGCAGAGTTCCCTCTATTTCTCCAGGATCCCATCATTAGATCCTGATTTCGTAACAATGGGACTAACTAGAAAGTATACCCATTCAAACGCAAAAAGAATTTTTTAAATCAGTCCAGCCGTCTCCGAGATATGAGGTAACATACATGTTGCGTCCCAAATGTAATTTTGAACGCTCCTTTTGGTGTGGCAACATTCTATTGTCTTTGATCTTGACATTACTTTGACTTGACAGATTGTCTTTGTTTGGTTGGAAAAATGTCCGCACGTTTTGGGACTTTGATTTGATTGTAATTGGTAAAATATTGTTTGGATTCGCGGTTTGAAGCCGATAATTGGGTCGCGAATAATCTAATTGTTGAAGTGTATTCCCCAGTTTGTTGAAATCCCCGGGGTATTGTTGAATCGTACGCCGCCTTGTCGTCGGTTGAGCTGGCACGCGGAATTAATTGAAAATCGAATTGGATCTCACGAGATATGAACAGATTAATTGTGTTCAGTGATTGATTGAACCTTGTAAGCTCGGATTAACAAGAATCCAGTGATATTTCTTGAAACATATCGCCTTATCGCCTACCACGCGTAGCGCGCGTTTGTTGGGAACGAGTCGGGTGTGAGCTGAGTTGGAACCGCGCCATCTGGATATCGGCGCCTTGGGAACGTTCTACAACACTTGACTTACATCACACCTCTCAATTACTCACCCCATTTTACATACATCAACCACACTTAGGGCATGACCTTTGAAGGTCGAACTTGGCGTCCCCAGCAATCAGGTTAGTGGTACATTTTTGTTATCATTATTAAGCAACGTAGGGCTCCGCGTAATCGCGGACGGTTCGACATACCAGTTACCGTTGGCTGGGCTTGGGGTCGAACATTCTGGTAGCAGGCGTGGCTCTTATAAGATCCACTGATTCATTCTGGTATAGGCGTGGCTCTTATAATGTAAGATCCACTGGTTTAATTGGAAGTTTTGAATATTGTTGAAAACTTAAAACTTGAGTTTAATTACTTAACACAACTTATAACTTGATAAGTTTGAATATATTGCTTTGTCAGCCGGGCTCAAATAGTACTTGTGGTTTGTACTGTAATTTGTAGTGCTAGCCCCTTAGAATTGAACTGACAAACAAGATTTGTTTGTGAAATTAGGAATTATTGGTATAATTTGGTATAATTTGGTACATAATTTGGTACATAAGTTGGTATATTGTTGTAAAAGTTGTTTGGTATTGGTGGCAATTAATAATTGAATGTCATTGATCTGAATTTGAAAGGTTATCTAAATAATAATTACACATAGTCTAACATAATAGGACTTGAATTGTGTGTATTGGTTATTGCATTTATAGTAATTATTGGATTGTTGATAGACATTCTCCGGCTCAATATTATACAGACAATTGTTGTGCTTATTGATGTTTAATTTGAGGTTGATCCAGCATTGTATTATACATTGAATTGTTATTTATTTTGTAACTAGCCATCTGTACCAAGCTAGATTCATACTTGGAATAAGTACAGGGTTGAATTTGGACCTGAAATAATTGAATTTGAATTTTTATTTTGTTGAAACTATTTGGTCGGCTAGCAAGTCATTGCTGTTTGTTTAATATTTGATTGTTGGTTGTTGATTGTTGTTTTGTATTAATATTTGATTGTTGCAATGGCCTCATTAAGGGCAGTCAGGGAGGCTGCTGCGGGATTGACCTCACAGTTGAGATGGTTCACATCGGCAGCTGCAACTGTTGAGCGTGTGGAATTGGAAGAGCTCACCCTTGCTCGGTATGGGCAAGTGATTGAGAGGATCAAGTCAGCTGATGCTGCGCTCACGCGCTTCAACGAGTACATCATGGACGTGGATTTGGGGGTGATGGATCAGACGGCCCGCGATAGGATTTTGGGTGACTATGACCAGATTATTCACCTGGGGGATGTCATATGTCTGCGAGCGCGGGAAATTTTGAAGAGCCGGGTGCCTGATGCGGCCAAGCCGCAGACCCCTGTTGTTGCAGGCCCTGGACTATTGAGTAGGCTGCCCACCCTGGAGCTGCCACATTTTGACGGTCGCTTGGACCACTGGCTGGGCTTCCTAGATCTCTTTGAGAGTCTTGTCGATGCACGCTTGGACCTCGGACCTGCCCAGAAGCTGGCCTATTTGTTTTCTGTCCTGGAGGGCGAAGCCAGAGCCTTGGTGCAGCACTTGCCGGTGACGGATTCCTCTTACCCGACCGCTCTGGAGCTTCTCTCCCGACGGTATCAGAACAAGCGCTGCCTGGCTGATGTGCACATCGACCAAATTTTGGGGCTACCGGCCATTGTCAGCACGTCGACGTTGCGCACTGACTTGCTGAACCCGTTGGTTTCAGCGACCAACGCTTTGAGACGCTTGGAGTTACCGGTAGAACATTGGTCCTACTTGTTGGTGCACATAGTGCTGCAGTTGCTCCCCGCGGAGTTGAGGTCACGTTTTGAGCAGAAGTATGGTGGGGATAGTGCCACCCATCTTCCCCCCTTTGACGACCTCCTCAAATTTTTGGAAGACGAGTGTCGGTTTGCGGATAACACTCGTGGCGCCACGGGGTCACCCCCACTACCTTCTCAGCCCAGAGACCAGGGACGGACTAGGGCCCTGGGGCCTGTTGATGTTCCCCCCGCCCCCCGTTTGGCTGGCGCCCGGAGTCCTCGGGCTAGAGGGCCTGTTGATGATCGCCCCGCCCCCCGTTTGGCTGGCGCCCGGAGTCCTCGGGCTAGAGGGCCTGTTGTTGATCGCCCCGCCCCCCGTTTGGCTGGCGCCCGGAGTCCTCGGGCTACGGGGCCTGTTGATGATCGCCCCGCCCCCCGTTTTGCTGGCGCCCGGAGTCCTCGGGCTAGGGGGCCTGTTGATGATCGCCCCGCCCCCCGTTTTGCTGGCGCCCGGAGTCCTCGGGCTAGGGGGCCTGTTGATGATCGCCCCGCCCCCCGTTTGGCTGGCGCCCGGAGTCCTCGGGCTAGGGGGCCTGTTGATGATCGCCCCGCCCCCCGTTTGGCTGGCGCCCGGAGTCCGCGGGCTAGGGGGCCTGTTGATGATCGCCCCGCCCCCCGTTTGGCTGGCGCCCGGAGTCCTCGGGCCAGGGGGCCTGTTGATGATCGCCCCGGCCCCCGTTTTGCTGGTGCCCGGAGTCCTCATCATTGTGACTTTTGTAAGGCAACGGGACATGTCATGGCGCGTTGCCGGGACTTTTTGAATTTGCACGTAAGTTCCCGCCGCCGCATTGTCAACGCACGCCGTTTGTGCTTTTCGTGCTTGGGGGCCCACTTCCATCGGGACTGCCCCGACCCCCGCCCGTGTAGAATTGTGAAGGGTCCCACTTGGAGATTTTGTGCGCCAACGCGAACCGCTCCAGCAGACCAGCTTCTGAGGGGGGTTCGCGCATGGGGGGGTACCCCGGAGACGAGCACCGGGCTGAGACCCGCGATTCTGTACGCCGCACTCCACCCCCCGCGCAAGTTGAACGGGAGCCCCACGAGCGCCATTTGGTCTTCCCTCGTCAGGGAGAACGCGCATTGGCTGCTAGGCAGCAGTGGCCGGGTCGGCGCCGCTCCCTTTCCCCTCCGTTGGCGGAACGTCCCCGGCTGGAGTCGCGCCCTCCGCCATTCGGGCATCCGGTGGGATATGCCCCTCCAGTGATGGCGAGCGGCTTGGGACACCGCGCGGACGAATGGTTTGATTGTTGGCCTCGTCGTGAATGAAGGCAGCCTGGAAGCGGCGATCGGTCGCCGCCCAGGCATCACTAAGAGATTGACGCCTGCCCCGCTAAAGGAACCCCCCGATCAAGACGGTTTTGTTGCCAACGGCCTCGGTCACGGTCTGGGGACCCTTGGGTGACTCGATTGTGGTCTGTGCCATTTTGGAGACGGGAGTCCGGGGTTGCCTTTTGTCTTCTTGGTTAGCGGGACAGGTTGGCCTGAAGGTGAACGACCTTTCAGGCAAGATTTGGGGAATTGGCGAACCGGCTGACACCACTGTTGAGGGAAGGACCTGGTTTGAGGTCACCCTTGTCAGTTGTCCTTACCCTAAAATTGGTGCTCCTGCCCTTGTTGTAACTGAACTTGGTACAATTGTTGGTGACTGATCGTCACACTAAGAACTCGCATGCCGGTTGCAATGCGCTGTTGGCCATTCTGCAGCGAGAATTTTGGATTTTGTCGGCTGATCGCGTCAATGAGGCGAGGCCCTTTGCTGGCGTCGTAACGGATTTTGTTGGTCCCCCTTTGTTGAAGACGTCCACCCTTCGTAATAGCAAGATTGTTAGGGCTTATTTGTGTGTTTGTCTGCCTGTCAACCAAGGCAGTACATTTGGAGCTGGTAACCTCCCTCTCGACAGAGGCCTTTGAGGCGACTGGGGAAAGATTTGTGTCTCGCCGTGGGTTACCTTCGTTGATTAGGTCTGATTGCGGTACGAATTACAAGGGTACAAGTAACTATTTGAAGGAGCTATACGCCTTCCTTAATGAGAGCCAGGTTGATATTGGTAATAGTTTGGCCCGCCGAGGGGTCACTTGGTTGTTTGACCCGCCAGCCTGCCCCCCATTGGGGGGGTATTTTTGGGGCCGCGGTGAAAGCGGCAAAGGGACGCTGGCGGAGATTGTTGGGAGACACCGTTCTCACCTTTAATGAACTAGCTACGGTATTTGGCCGCATTGAAGCTGTGTTGAATTTGCAACCTTGTCAAGACTTCCAATTGATTAGCGGACGGGTAGGCCCGTCCGGGGGGGGTAGATGTTGCGTCCCAAATGTAATTTTGAACGCTCCTTTTGGTGTGGCAACATTCTATTGTCTTTGATCTTGACATTACTTTGACTTGACAGATTGTCTTTGTTTGGTTGGAAAAATGTCCGCACGTTTTGGGACTTTGATTTGATTGTAATTGGTAAAATATTGTTTGGATTCGCGGTTTGAAGCCGATAATTGGGTCGCGAATAATCTAATTGTTGAAGTGTATTCCCCAGTTATTGAAAACCCCGGAATATCGTTGAATCATACGCCGCCTTGTCGTCGGTCGGGCCGGCACGCGGAATATAATTGGAAATCAGCTTGGATCTCACGTGAGATTAACATATTAATTGTGTTCAGTGCTTGATTAAACTTTGTATTCTCGGATTATCAAGAATCCACTGATATTTCGTGAAACATATCGCCTTATTGTGTCTACCACGCGTAGCGCGCGTTTGTTGGGAACGAGTTAAGCTGTGATTGCTGTTGTGACCGCTACCTGGATATCGGCGCCTTGGGAACGTTCATCCACACTTGTCGTTCACCACACGTTACAATTACTCACCCTCATATTACATACAAACCACACTTGGAGCGTGACCTTGGAAGGTCGAAGTTGGCGTCCCCAGCGTTCAGGTTAGTGATACATTTTTGTTATCATTATTAAGCAACGTAGGGCTCCGCGTAATCGCGGACGGTTCGACATACCAGTTACCGTTGGCTGGGCTTGGGGTCGAACAATACATAAAAAAAAAAACCTCCTTTTTTTGAAGTCGGTTAAAAAGTGCACAGCGCCGCTAAAGAAGTTTTCACTTCAAAAAAGTCTTACGCTTTTCGATCGGTCACGTGACCCTGACGCGAGTTTAACAGTTTTTACCCATACAAAAAGTGCTCAGCGCCGCTAAAGAAGTTTTCACTTCAAAAATCTAAGAAAACTGATACCTAAACTTTTGCTTACACTCATATCTACAATAGTTGTAGGAAGACAATCATATACGGAAAAATAGACTATTATAACTGATTTCTTTGAATAAAAGCAAGGCATGGAATTGTTCAATTTTTCTGTGATTTACTTACGAAAATAAAAGACAGGCCGAACCCTTTCCATCCTCAATCGTAAATATCGGGTACGTGACCTCTATGTGTGGTATAAGTAACACGACTTATCAACGAAAACCTTTTTATTTAATACGATTTGTGCATAGTTTCTCACAGTATCGTCCACGTATGAACTAAAATTGCAAAAAGTTAGAAGCATATGTTGTTTAAAACTATTTCACATACCTTAGGAATTATTTTATAAATAAATATTAGAGATTTCATACAAAGTCATTACCTATGCAATAATTTATATAAACCATCCGCCTTGACCTAAAATCTATGTTTGTATTTTTTCTCAACTATGTTAGACTCGGCATTCAGTCTACCAGCTGCAGCTTATTACCTGTAGTCCACATGAAGCTACTGCTTATTTAATCTCCACTGCCAAGTAACTGAGCAACTTGATCCTAATTGAAAAAAATACTTTGAGAGTTACTACTTCCAATTATCTACCATTTACTACTGTCAATAATGTGTAAATAACAGCCAGGACCAACAACTTAAAGAACTTATCGAAGCACGGTGGGATCCCGACGTATCAAGATGTTCACCCATTCTCGTACTGACAAGGCAAGTATAGCTTTACCGTAAAGGTCGACCCGTACTGACAACTGAGAGCCGCCCACAAAATATTTAGTAGGCAAAAGGCTGGTCAGATGAGTGGCATAAAAGCATAAAATGAAACGGTGACTAAGAGAGGAACAAGTAGAACCCCCCCAGCATTTTCTTATACCGCTTCCCTTTTATAACTTGTCCACAATATTTTATACATTCCTGTGGCGTGCTACAGCGGAGGGTCAGTTAGACAAATGACGTCATCAATGATGATAAATCGCCACCACGTCTGAGATCGACACGCCTTGTCTTATTTAATGATGCTATGTTATTGTTGAGCAAGGAGATAAGGGCAAACTTTCCTTTTGTAGTTTGATAATACTAATTTCTGATATACATAACTGAATTGTTGAGTTAGGATTTCTATGAAGCATACTTAAGTATTTCTGCAGCTTCCGATACAAGTATGCGAGGGGAAATGGGATACCTTTAGTCACTAAGAGTATGACAGACTCCTTCGCCCGCCCCAGGGTGGAGGACATTCATGAGAATGACCATCTCGCGAAAAAAAGGATTTCTATTACATCAAAATTCCCAACCTTATGTTGCAGTCAGCTTTTTTTTTACGTGGTACACCCCGGGCAGGGTCGGAGGGACTGTCAGACTTGTACTGACTAAAATCCACGGTGTTCCTTCAATAGCCCTTTACGTTCCGGGGTCATGGTAATGGGATAAGTCCCACGACCCCGGCAGGCTTTGGCCCTCTACAGGGGGGGCCTCGTCATATTGCTGACGCTGCTTGAGGCGCGCGTGGAACACAACGCGCCGTTGACCCGGGCATGGTCCATGGTCGGACAGCGAGTTGCCCTTTACTCGCTATCCGCATGCCCGCGCCTACGGTGGCCGGAGATCGTTGGCCGACGTCCGACGCCGAGGAATATATTTACGAAATACCTCATGTAATTAAAAAAATGTTTTTTTCTTAGACCAACCCATTGTTGCCCACTTGTAGAATTTTAGAATACCATGTATTACGATAGCAAATCCACGGAGTTTCTATAATCACTGTAATTCGAACCTATAAGCATAAGATGCTAATCAGCTTAAAATATGTTATCTCTTTTTTATTGATAATAGGCTCGCGTTTGACCACCATCTCACCTGATGGTAAGTGATGATGTGGTCGAAGATGGAGCACGCTTACCTAAAAGTAACCTATTCAGTCTTGACTTAAAGACACCTAGGTTATATTTATCGGAAAACACAGACTCCGGCAGGGAATTCCACTCCTTAACCGTACGCACAATGAGGGTATTCCCAAAACGTTTAGTGCGTATGGTATCTACTTAAGTTGTTACTATATCAATTTCGTTATAACCATATCCTTATCAAATAATAAACCAACGTTCATAATATAGCAATTCTACAATTTTCATTACATCAAACAATAAAATTTCAAGATTTACATAAGTATATATGTTGGAGACTACAATAGGCCAGTGCAACGATACTGATGTGTCCGAACTTGTCCACGGTTCGTGGAGCCCAAAACGTTGCTTACAACAATAGTACTTACACAAAAGCCTCTGAGGCTTTATCAATACCTAATATTACCACTAACCTTCTGAGCTGATGACGACAAGCGAGGATCCTCGAGTACTTACATACATACCACACACGGACGCGATCGAAAGATCGCGTCCGTGTGTGGTATGTATGTAAGTATGAAATGAGTAAGTGAAAAGTATAGTGAAAGTCAAGTGTAGATGGACGGAGGTTCTCAAATGCAGGTCCTCCCAACGCGGTCTATCAGCACAAACTTTGCACCAGATTGAAGCATCTAGTTATCACTATTTTCAGCACAGTCCGCGTGTCAGATCGGGCTGACGAAAATACGGCGATAAATCCCAAAAATATCCCGGGGTTTTCGTGAAATGGGGATTACAACTTCAAACAATAGTTAACTCGCGACCCAATTATTGGTTTCAAACGGCGATTCCAAACGATATTTTATCAATTACAATTAAATCAAAGTCCCAAGAATGGACATTTTCCAACAAGGGAACCAAAGTCTATCTGTCAAGGCAGAGTAATGTCAAGAACAAATTTCTTTATGTCAAAAGGGTGCGTTCGGAAACGATCGGTACTAAACATCTACCCCCCCCGGACGGGCCTACCCGTCCGCTAATCAATTGGAAGTCTTGACAAGGTTGCAAATTTAACACAGCTTCAATGCGGCCAAATACCGTAGCTAGTTCCTCAAAGGTGAAAACGGTGTCTCCCAACAATCTCCGCCAGCGTCCCTTTGCCGCTTTCACCGCGGCCCCAAAAATACCCCCCCAATGGGGGGCAGGCTGGCGGGTCAAACAACCAAGTGACCCCTCGGCGGGCCAAACTACTCAATACTCAATACATTTATTTGCATTCCACAATGTGAACTTAGGTGGTAGGTACATACAAGATATACATTGTTTTAGATCATTGTGGACCCTGTCGGGCACAGCAAATTAAAAAAAAAAAGAGGAAAGAGGGCTATTACAATTATTATAATTATATAGAATGTGTATTAGATAAGATAATTTATTGGAACAAAACACATTTTACCAAAAAAATATTGTTTACGAAAGTATTACTATTAAATATTACTTTAACTACTTACTATTTTATACATTTATTACAATACTATATTTTATTTATTTAATTTATCATTAAAATATTCATTTATATCATAATAACACTTATTAATTAGAAATTGTTTTAATTTATTTATAAATATATTGTTTTTTTGTACATTTTTAAGTATATCGGGTAATTTATTGTAGACTTTTACTGACATAGCTAATGTGCTTGTAGAGTGTATTTTCAGCTTAGAACCACCAGGTAAGTTAAGCCTATTTTTGTGTCGTAATGTATAGCGAGTTTGTATGTTTTCTCGTGTAGTGAATAGGTTACCAATGTCAACCTGGCTCTCATTAAGGAAGGCGTATACCTCCTTCAAATAGTTACTTGTACCATTGTAATTCGTACCGCAATCAGACCTAATCAAAGAAGGTAACCCACGGCGAGACACAAATCTTTCCAAAGTCGCATCAAAGGCCTCTGTCGAGAGGGAGGTTACCAGCTCCAAATGTACTGCCTTGGTTGACAGGCAGACAAACACACAAATAAGCCTTAACAATCTTACTATTACGAAGGGTGGACGTCTTCAACAAAAGGGGACCAACAAGTCCGTTACGACGCCAGCAAAGGGCCTCCCTCATTGACGCGATCAGCCGACAAAATCCAAAATTCTCGTTGCAAAATGGCCAACAGCACATTGCAACCGGCATGCGAGTTCTTAGTGTGACGATCAGTCACCAACAATTGAACCAAGTGGCCCTCCTTGGGCAACAAAGGGGGTGACGGGCCCCATAAGGAAGGCTAGAGAGCCTCAACTGTCCTGCAACACGGTTTCCCGAAGTGGCTCGTCCCAACCAAGTTCAGTTATAACAAGGGCAGGAGCACCAATTTTAGGGTAAGGACAACTCACAAGGGTGATTTCAAACCAGGTCCTTCCCTCAACAGTGGTGTCAGCCGGTTCGCCAATTCCCCAAATCTTGCCTGAAAGGTCGTTCACCTTCAGGCCAACCTGTCCCGCTAACCAAGACGACAAAAGGCAACCCCGGACTCCCGTGCCCAAAATGGCACGGACCACAATTGAGTCACCCAAGGGTCCCCAGACCTTGACCGAGGCCGTTGGCAACAAACCGTCTTGATCGGGGGGGGGGATCCTTTAGCGGGGCAGGCGTCAATCTCTTAGTGATGCCTGGGCGGCGACCGATCGCCGCATCCAGACTGCCTTCGTTCACGACGAGGCCAACAATCAAAATATTCGTCCGCGCGGTGTCCCGAGCCGCTCGCCATCACTGGAGGGGCATATCCCACCGGATGCCCGAATGGCGGAGGGCGCGACTCCAGCCGGGGACGTTCCGCCAACGGAGGGGAAAGGCAGCGGCGCCGACCCGGCCACTGCTGCCTAGCAGCCAATGCGCGTTCTCCCTGACGAGGGAAGACCAAATGGCGCTCGTGGGGCTCCCGTTCAACTTGCGCGGGGGGTGGAGTGCGGCGTACAGAATCGCGGGTCTCAGCCCGGTGCTCGGCTCCGGGGTACCCCCCCCTGCGCGAACCCCCCTCAGAAGCTGGTCTGCTGGAGCGGTTCGCGTTGGCGCACAAAATCTCCAAGTGGGACCCTTCACAAATTCTACACGGGCGGGGGTCGGGGCAGTCCCGATGAAAGTGGGCCCCCAAGCACGAGAAGCACAAACGGCGTGCGTTGACAATGCGGCGGCGGGCACTTACGTGTAAATTCAAAAAGTCCGGGCAACGCGCCATGACATGCCCCGTTGCCTTACAAAAGTCACAATGATGAGGACTCCGGGCGCCAGCAAAACGGGGGGCGGGGCGGACATCAACAGGCCCCCTGGCCCGAGGACTCCGGGCGCCAGCAAAACGGGGGGCGGGGCGATCATCAACAGGCCCTCTAGCCCGAGGACTCCGGGCGCTAGCAAAACGGGGGGCGGGGCGATCATCAACAGGCCCCCTAGCCCGAGGACTCCGGGCGCCAGAAAAACGGGAGGCGGGGCGATCATCAACAGGCCCCCTAGCCCGAGGACTCCGGGCGCCAGCAAAACGGGGGGCGGGGGGAACATCAACAGGCCCCCGAGCCCTAGTCCGTCCCTGGTCTCTGGGCTGAGAAGGTAGTGGGGGTGACCCCGTGGCGCCACGAGTGTTATCCGAAAACCGACACTCGTCTTTCAAAAATTTGAGGAGGTCGTCAAAGGGGGAAAGATGGGTGGCACTATCCCCACCATACTTCTGCTCAAAACGTGACCTCAGCTCCGCGGGGAGCAACTGCAGCACTATGTGCACCAACAAGTAGGACCAATGTTCTACCGGTAACTCCAAGCGTCTCAAAGCGTTGGTCGCTGAGACCAACGGGTTCAGCAAGTCAGTGCGCAACGTCGACGTGCTGGCAATGGCTGGTAGTCCCAAAATCTGGTCAATGTGCACATCAGCCAGGCAGCGCTTGTTCTGATACCGTCGGGAGAGAAGCTCCAGAGCGGTCGGGTAAGAGGAATCCGTCACCGGCAAGTGCTGCACCAAGGCTCTGGCTTCGCCCTCCAGGACAGACAATAAATAGGCCAGCTTCTGGGCAGGTCCGAGGTCCGAGCGTGCATCGACAAGACTCTCAAAGAGATTTAGGAAGCCCAGCCAGTGGTCCGAGCGACCGTCAAAATGTGGCAGCTCCAGGGTGGGCAGCCTACTCAATAGTCCAGGGCCTGCAACAACGGGGGTCTGCGGCTTGGCCGCATCAGGCACCCGGCTCTTCAAAATTTCCCGCGCTCGTAGACATATGACATCCCCCAGGTGGACAATCTGGTCATAGTCACCCAAAATCCTATCGAGGGCCGTCTGATCCATCACCCCCAAATCCACGTCCATGATGTACTCGTTGAAGCGTGTGAGCGTAGCATCAGCTGACTTGATCCTCTCAATCACTTGCCCATACCGAGCAAGGGTGAGCTCTTCCAATTCTACACGCTCAACCGTTGCAGCTGCCGATGTGAACCATCTCAACTGTGAGGTCAATCCGGCAGCAGCCTCCCTGACTGCCCTTAATGAGGCCATTGCAATAATCAAATATTAATACAACAGGCTAAAATTAACTAAACAAACAACAATGACTTGTTAGCCGACCAAATAATCTCAACAAAACAAAAACTCAAATTCAATTATTTCAAGTCCAAATCCGACCCTGTACTTATTCCAAGTATGAATCTAGTTTGGTACAGATGGCTAGTTACAAAATAAATAACAATTCAATGTATATATTGTGCAGGATCACACCAATTACATACAACAATTGACTGTATAATATTGAGCCGGACAATCTCTAACAACAATCCAATAAACAAATAAATGCAATAAGCAATACACACAATTCAAGTCCTATTATGTTAGACTATGTGTAATTATTATTTAGATAACCTTTCAAATTCAGATCAGTGACATTCAATTATTAATTGCAACAAATACCAAACTTTTACAACAATACCAAATTATACCAAAATACAACCAATAATTCCTAATTTCACAAATAAATCTTACTTGTCAATTCAATACCAAGGGGCTAGCACTACAAATTACAGTACAAACTACAAGTACTATTTGAGCCCGGCTGACAAAGCAATATATTCAAACTTAGTAAGTTATAAGTTATGTTAAGTAATTAAACTAAAGTTATTTTCAAAACTTCCTATTAAACCAGTGGATCTTATATTATAAGAGCCACGCCTGCTACCAGAATGAATCAGTGGATCTTATAAGAACCACGCTCTGCTACCAAAATTGTTCGAGACTACAATAGGCCAGTGCAACGATACTGGTGTGTCCGAACTTGTCCACGGTACGTGGAGCCCAAAACGTTGCTTACAACAATAGTACTTACACAAAAGCCTCTGAGGCTTTATCAATACCTAATATTACGGGGCAGGACCCGTGCTCCACCTAGAATCTCCACACAGGTGGTGGAGCACGGGTACTATATGGGTCCCGTGCTCCACCTGATGACGTTGTTGTACAGTGATGCAGTAAATTGTTTTCCCTATATGTTTCAAAATATCTAAACAATGATCAAATAGGAGTAAGTTTAATGTTTAATGTTTATTGTACAATAATATAATTAGTTTCTTATATACAATTTATATTATTAAATTACCTTATAGCTTTTATGATGCACAGAAAAGAGTATGATGAGTAGAAATATACCAAAAAAAATTACAAACTGAATAAAATTTTAGAAAAATAAATTCAACGCGCCTACTTCAGTCTTTTGTTTTGTCGTTGGTGAGAAGTTGAAGCTGGAACATGATTTTGAGAATACTATGGCTCTCAACAGCCCAGTTTTATTTAAAGAAAAGGAGGAATTATACTTATATATGGCGGTCTTCAGTACTGTAAGCAAAAGACGTATAAAAATAGTAACCAGTTTTGGGTGTGCAGTGAGTCCATAAATAAGAACGGTGTGAAATGTCTTGGTTCGATCACTTTTATTTATTTTATTATTTATAAGTAATAGGTTCGCGTTTGACCACCATCTCACCTGATGGTAAGTGATGATGTGGTCGAAGATGGAGCACGCTTACCTAAAAGTAACCTATTCACTCTTGACTTAAAGACTCCTAGGTTATAGCTATCGTGAAACACAGGTAACACTGTCTTTATTAATTATTAAAATGTTATCCTCTAAAGAGGGGCTTTAGAGGATAACATTTCTTCGTGTTTTGTTTAAATTTTCCACCTGCTTTTGAACCTAATCGAAATCTATGCGTCATTTATCTTATGATTCTTTTCAGTACGTACATGTAAAACGTTACATACAGAAACTTAAATGTATTTTTTTTACTTTCTACTTCTTTATGTAGAATAACAATGCATTGAATTTTTATTTTTATTTTTAATAGGCTCGCATTTGACCACCATCTCACCTGATGGTAAGCGATGATGTGGTCGAAGATGAAACACGCTTGCCTAAATGTTACTTATTCACTCTTGACCTAATCATAGCTTGTTTCAGTTTAAAAAATATGGGGGTTGCAAAATACCTCTAAGTAACGGTAGGTTGATTGTTACTCCGGACTAGGTAGGGCATCTTTTCAGTGGCAGTAGTTTGTTTGATTTTAAGTACCGAAATAACGATACTCTGTAGTGGCATTAGTTCTGATAGCGGAATAAATAAAAACGGTCACTGTAAATTACAAAAATAGTCTACACTACACAACAGTTTTACAACTTTAATATATTTTATTGAAGGACGGCAAAGTAATGATGGAAATGGATCACAGTACAAAAATGGAGGTAACAGTGGCTGTATACGACAAAACCGAAGTATTGTTAGCTATAGAGAAGGCTAAAAAAGAAGCTACTATTTAAAATGAGTCTTTAACTAAAATTTATAAAAAGGCCGTAGAACCGCTGTACCGGAAAGGTCTCAATTTAGTTCCAAAAATATTGGCATCAAAAATAAAACTTACACACACATTCTAGGTCTATGTTGCAGTTTACCTCTATTGTCCTATGATCGCATTGCAGAAGTATGGCAATATAATTTGAAAATTTATACTCTCTGACAAAATATTATTTTGTATACCAACAACTAATCACCCCAAAGAAAACCGGAAAAGACCAAGTTATTTTAAATTCGCAAATGAAATTACTTAATAATGAAATTTTTGGTCCATTTCTTGGAAAAAAAAGCGTTAAAATAAATTCTTCTGATTATATTTTTAATTGTGTATTTTTATTAATTACTCGACTGTACTAATCATCAGGTGGAGCACGGGACCCATATAGTACCCGTGCTCCACCCAGGTGGAGATCCTAGGTGGAGCACGGGTCCTCCCCCAATATTACCACTAACCTTCTGAGCTGATGACGACAAGCGAGGATCCTTTCGATCGCGTCCGTGTGTGGTATGTATGTAAGTATGAAATGAGTAAGTGAAAAGTATAGTGAAAGTCAAGTGTAGATGGACGGAGGTTCTGAAATGCAGGTCCTCCCAACGCGGTCTATCAGCACAAACTTTGCACCAGATTGAAGCATCTAGTTATCACTATTTTCAGCACAGTCCGCGTGTCAGATCGGGCTGACGACAATACGGCGATAAATCCCAAAAATATCCCGGGGTTTTCGTCAAATAGGGATTACAACTTCAAACAATAGTTAACTCGCGACCCAATTATCGGTTTCAAACGGCGATTCCAAACGATATTTTATCAATTACAATTAAATCAAAGTCCCAAGAACGGACATTTTCCAACAAGGGAACCGAAGTCTATCTGTCAAGGCAGAGTAATGTCAAGAACAAATTTCTTTATGTCAAAAGGGTGCGTTCGGAAACGATCGGTACTAAACAATATACTTTCAATTAACAATTTAATTAACTCGGCTTTAATTAACTGTGACATAATCTTATTATATTAAAGCTTGAAATTGTGAGCTTTGACCCGCGGACGTATGACAGTTCAGTTTTATTATAATTACTGTTCAGATTTATGGAGGACATTAAGTACAGGGTATCAAGAAGATAGTGGGAGGAGAAATCTTAAAAGGGAAGGTTAGAGTTAAGATGTGCGTAGATATGAGTCGAGACTGTGTTTATTCATTAACCTTACTATCGATGACTACACCAGTATTAGCAGATAAACGCAATCTTATAAAAAGACAGTACTTCTTTGAGTAACTTGTACGTTGCAAATCTCAGGAGGCCAAACATTTCCACAGCTATTCAAATTGTCCAAAAATTCAAAATACGGATTCACTTACCTTCATGTGATTCTTCGAACGACTAAAAACGGGAACAGAAAAAACTGTTTTTTCTGTTTCGTGGTTGACAACACGGAACTACGAAATATAACTTATGTTTTGATGCAACCGAAACAGTGATTATCTCATATAAATAGATATATACTTTATAAGATAGTCACTGTTTTGACTCATTCCTAGAATTTCGTCATTTTCACAAAATATTCATTGATATTGTTTAAATATGTTTAATATGTTTGAACATTTTTACTTTTCACACAAAGACTTAAAATACGCGGAAACGATGAAATTCTGAGACCGGGGTGATAAATATCCGTTCCTGACAATATGGCTTGGCACTGATAGTTTATTTTAGTTATATTTCGTTTTTTTATAGTGCTCTTTGTTATTTGAGTTTGTTTTGTGTTCTTTTCGCATGATACATTGTATCCTCAACTAATTGTTCTACTATTATGATTGATAACACTCCTATCTATTTTGGAGATTACAAGTATATAATGGAAAAACAGATTAACCTACTTTTAATATCTACAATGTCTCTAGTTTTCTGCTTCTTCCGTATATAATTATCATGATAAAAGATCACCTCGCTTTGTTACACATCTCAAATGAAGATGTGTTTAAATGAGGAAGTTTTGTTTGAAAGAATTAATTAAAAATGACATAGTTAATTCTTATTTAGATAAAAGTCATGTGACGCCTGAAAAATTAGGCCAGAACTGTTTGTATGTCATAAATAGATTACTGTGAGATTAACGGAATAAACAGACTAGATACTGTCAAAAATTAATTACCTATACTGCTTCTTATTATACATACCTTTATCAGAAAATCCTTACATAATGAAATATCTACAGATGCTACACACTTGGCTCAATTTAAGCACGTGAATCCAATTGTAATGCAAGTCTGCGGCGAATGTGAAATGGACTGAATAGTCTCACAAAGCTCTTTGTTTCTGAATTATGGGAGAAGAGAATATTGTACATGTTTTTGAATAATAATGAAATAAATTACAATATTGAAATCTAACATTCATTTTTATTAGGGTTCCGTAGCCAAAAACGGAACCCTTATAGTTTCGACATGTCTGTCCGTCTGTCTGTCTGTCCGTCCGTCTGTATGTCACAGCCATTTTATTCCGAAACTATTAGGACTATACATGTAAAACTTCGTAGGTAGATGTATTCTCTGAACCGCTTTCCGATTTAAAGAGTAAATTTAAAAAATATTTAAAATAACGGGGGCTCCCCATACATGGAACTGAAACTGAAAATATTTTCTTTCATGAAACCTATACGTGTGTGGTATCTATAGACAGGTATTTAAAAATGACATTAAGGTTTCTAAAATGACTTTTTCATAAAGTCAATCGTTTAAAAGATATACGCTTCCAAAGTGGTAAAATGTGTGTCCCCCCTCTAACTTCTATAATAATGAAGTGAAAAATCAAAGTAAACCATATGTAGTAGATCTTAATGTAAACTTTCAATCAAAATTGGTTTGAACGAGATCGAGTCAGCAGTTTTTGAGATACAGTATATTTTATAAAACCGCAAATATAACTTTGTAATTCATACAAATACTATGAAGAACAAAGTTATTTGGCGTAGTTGTAAAAATTGTAAATAAGCTAGTTTTAAGAAATTTGTAAGGTTTTTTGTTTTTTTTTTTTTCATATAAATATATTAAGTATATTATATTTATTATAGTTACTACGGAACCCTTCATGGGCGAGTCCGACTCGCACTTGGCCAATTTTTTATAGAATATAATATGTCGCACGCTTAATAATAAACCGAAATATGTCAAAAATTAAGGATGCCCACTTTTGTTAATAAAACGAACTAACTCCGATTGAAGAATCTGTAGGTACAATCCTGCCACGCGAAACAAACCAAAATGGCCAATTATTAGATCACCCGTCTCTTTTCTACAAAAGCTCGCGACAATGCATTTCATGCGATAGAGAATCATTCAGTGATACGGCGACCGTGATGTGAGATAGGTGTCGTTGTTTTGTGACGACAGTGCAGTAAGGTGAAATAATTCGGTTTATTTTCAAACGCAGGTGAGACTATTCTACTTCATTTTTTTTTTAAACTAGAATGTTTCGTTTTACTTCACTTTAGTTGAAAACGGTGTTATAATACAGCATGTACTATTTAGACTTGTTGCAGTTTATCATTAAATTATAATTGTATATATAAGAAAGATTGCGTATTAGTGCGTTTTAGTATAAAATTATTACTTTCAGTCGAGAAGCAATTCATTTTATATCACTTTATTACCAAAACTATCGGTAGATTTAAATAATACTTGTGTTTATTTCGGTTTACGTTTTAAATGATCCTAAAGCCTAAAAGTGCTCTAGCAATTGCTGCAGTTTATTATAAAATGTCCTTTCAATCTATTTTAAGTACCTAATAAAAAGTATTAAATTTCAAGTTCTATAGTTTTAATCCTGAAGATGACGTCTGCAAATAGGAAACAGCGGTGCCAAAAACTTCTTATGATGAGTAATAATGCTGGATGTACTGATACGGATCTTATGATGATGAGATGCTGGATGTACCTACTGATACGGATAATTGTAAGACAGTCAAAATAAAAGTAAGTAAATAACGTCGTGTTTACGTAGTTACAAGTGCAGTATCCCGACTGTAAATTTGCAAGTGAGTAATCGTAACTATCGCTTTTGCGTTAAGATTTGTATTCTTACCCTTATATTTTTAGCATTATGATATTCTCTTAGTCAATTTTTAACGCAAACGAAATAGTTGCATTTACTCTCCTGCAAACTTACACTCGGGATACTGTATCCATAATACCTTTTTACGTAATATTCTTTGAATTAACTGAGGGTTTTACCTTTTTATTTAATGTGTAGTATTTATTTTAGAGTTTGTTCAATGAAACAGACGATAAAGTCCAGTACAGCATACACGAAGACAAGGTAAGGAACACAAGCTCAAGTAATGTAAATTCAGCATTAAAACAGTATTATTTATATTTTGTGTTATTGTTTTTAGGACCCAACTAGCTCAGGAGGAAATCTAAATTCCATACCAAATTATGCGATTTCTCCGTTATATTCTGATGAGAGCGATGTAGATCTGAGTGACGATGATCCTACTTATGATGTGTACACGACTGACAACAGAAACAAAAATAAACCCAGAAACTTCTTTATTCCGCCATCTGGATCGTCATTAAGTTCCTGTGACTCTGATAGGTCAAATACGGAGGTAAAAAGAGGCCGAAAACGAGTAAGGGATACTTCAAAGTGGAAACAAAACAGAGCCAAACGTTTACGTAACAGCGGTCAATCATACACGTCTGTATCAAAAAAAGGGAAAAAAAATCCAAGTCGCTGTCTTCAACCACCGTGTACAGACAAATGTAAACTTAAATGCGCAAATCAAATTGGTAATTACTCTAGATACGCGCTGTTCAAATTTTATTGGGGATTACGAGACTTGAACCTACAAAGAGCTTATGTTAAATCATCTATGGTAGATATCAAGCCAAGATATCAATATACGAACGCAGAGAATCCCCGAAAACCAAATAAAGCCTATTGACAATATAAATATTATACTATTGACAATCAACAAATTAGTCTGTAAAACTTTTTTCAAAGCTACCTTGAATATTTCGGATCGAATGATATTCACCACACAGCAAAAAACAAACAGCAATAACTTTATAGAAGATGACATACGTGGAAAGCATGGTAATCATAAAAAAATAAATCCCGAATTAATAAAAGATATTAAAGAACACATAAGCTCTATCCCGCGAATGGAATCACATTACGTAAGAGCTACTACCTCAAAAGAATATATAGATGGGGGAAAGACAATCAAAGACCTTTATAATGATTTTAAAGAAATAAAACACGAAACAAGAAAGAGACAGGGAGTTACATGACTTATTATAACATATTTACAAAGGAGTTCAATATATCTTTCTTTCGACCTAAAAAAGATATGTGCGATCTTTGTTTGTCTTACGAAAATTCAACTACGGACCAAAAACAAGGGCTTAAAGAAAAATATGACCAACATCATGAGGAAAAGATACTAAGTAGAGATGACAAAAATCTAGACCGAAAAAATATTACTGAAAATAACAAAGTCGTAATTTACGACTTACAAGCTGTTTTACAATGCCCACGTGGTGACACGTCGGCGTTCTACTATAAGTCCAAATTCAATAGTTACAACTTGACAGTAACCGAGTTGTCTCAAACAGATAAAAAAGGCGCTTTTGAATCTGTACATAGCTATTTTTGGACGGAATCGTATGCGAAGCGTGGCGCGATCGAAATAGGTACATGCGTTTGGAAATACTTGGAGGAAATTGCTAAGGACGCACAGGAACCATTGAACATTATTTTTTATTCTGATAATTGTGCGGGTCAGAATAAAAAAAAGTTTATAATGACGATGTATATGTATGCAGTTTATTTTTTTAACATCCAAAGCATCACTCATAAATTCATTATCCGAAGGCACACGCAGAACGAAGCAGACAACATACACAGTTTGATAGAAAAAGAAGTTAAAAAAATCTTAAGTCCGGCCCGATCTATACCCCAGTTCAGTATATAACACTCATTAAAAACGCAAAAAATGTAACCCCCGATCAACATCCACGAGCTAACATTCGACAGTATTCTGGACCTTAACCTTGTTGCAAGAAGAATGGGGCTTTAATTTTGGTACAGATGAAAGCGGCCAAAATGTCAACTGGAATGATGTAAAGGTGTTAAGGGTCACAAAAGAAAATCCGTTTCTATTTTACTTTAAGACATGTTACAAGGACGAAAACTACAGAGAAGTTAATGTGCGAAATAAGCGAAGGAAGATGAAATCAGTCACAGAAATAACCATGAAGGCAGCATATACGCAAAAACAGGAGATAAGCACTAATAAAAAGAAGGACTTGAAAGAGTTAATCGCGAAGGGGCTGATTCCATCTTATTATGCCAGTTTTTACAACTCAATTCTTTAACTTTTTTATACGCATCTTTTTCGTAGTATTTTTATATTATATATTTTGAGTAGTCACAACTTACAAGACTGATTAAGACTAATAAGTAAAACCTACTTAGTTATGTTGATTCTAATTATTGATTATAATTAATGTTCGTAGATGTACCAAGTACAAGTAGGTATATAAGAAGTTTTTATTATTTTGTATTACGATGTTTATTGTTCTTTTTACGTGAAGCTAGATCTCTTAAACATTTTGTGATGACTATGAAACTTTAATTACTATTTTGTGATTGTTAAAAAATTACGTTAATTACTAAGTACAAATGATTATAAGTTCCTACTACGACTGATTATTATAACTACTGTTGTTATTAGGTTAAGAAAGCAGTTACGATAAAACTTAAAATATAAACTGTTATACATTAACAAAAATATAAAGGTGTTTTGCGAAATATTTCTGTATTTTTATTTCCGTTTTACTTTTAAAGTGTAATAAGTATTATACATTTAAATAGATTATATTATTTATTAATACTAAACTGAATTACTAAATATTAGTTTGCACAAATTTTGAAAATTGATCATTATTTTTTATACTAAACTGACATAAGTCGAAACCTTTGAAAATAAACTTAATTTATGCATTTGATATAAATAATATAATTAAATATTATTGTCAGTTATATTCGCTATACATCTCTCTACAATTTAAGACCAAGAAAGTAAAAATAACACCATAAACACGTGAAACCATCAAGATGGTATTCAGCAAGGTAGAGACTCAAAACTTTGACGGCGATTTCCCAAAAAAGTGAAGTTTTGACTTATTCCGGTTTATTATTAAGCGTGCGATGTATATAATAATCAATAGTAGGTATATTTACGTATCAAGATTTCATCACGGCTATCATTTGTGCCTACTACTTTTACAGTCGTCACGAGTAGTCTGAAGCTAGAAAATCTGTCACAAGGCAAAGGGGTATCGTGTTACCCAGTAACTGGGTCATGAAATTCAGACAGGCAGCCGCTCAATATAAGTCACTGCTACTGAGCTGCATCGGGTTAGACGGGAAGCCGACCTTATCATTGACAAGAGGTTAAGCACATGATGGGTCGATGCATAGAGGGTGAGCTGATACATACAACCTGTATGACCTCTCTCCTAGAGGTTGTTCTAATTCAGGGGTCGAGACCACATTGATATGATGTACATACATAGAATGAATACCTACAATAAATAAATAAATTATTACATGTTGAGTCCCACCAGTATATCTACTACTCCCGGAAATGATATCAAACAAACAATTCTACATCTTATTCTCATTCATTACGGTATAAGCATAGAAGTTTTTATACTGATGCCCTTAGGTATATATTAATCGAAAATTATACTAAGCATAGCGAAGCCCTTCCTTAGGATATATTATGTGGTAAGTACGCAGCATTCACTTGGGGATACAATACCTAAAAGTACTAAAAAGTATTTAGAGGCGGAACATCGGAGCACCCGTGAGTACAAAGTAACTGCCACCGAAGCAACTGAGTATAAACTTAATGACTACGGAAACACGCCGGAGTATTCCCTAGAGTCTGATGTAAATAGCGTTAATTGTTATCAAGCATATTTTGTAGTTGTTTGTGTACTAACCAATTAAAATACTAAATGAGGACTGTTGGAGTAATTGGAGTAAAAACAAAGTTTTGATAACACAAGTTATTTCAGCCTAGTTCTCCAGTAGAGATGTGACACCACTGTTACGGGCAATGCTTTGCATGAAACATGTTTTAAATTGTAGCAGTCTGGAACATAAGCATAATGGCATATGAACTCTTAGTTGAAATTAAGACTATACATTGCTTATCGAGGTAAATCTGGGGCCGGGTGACATATCTTAACATATCGAGATTACTCCATACTTTGGAAAGCAAATAAAGCCATTTGTCTCGGCTAACATTTATACGTGTTGCACTCAGTTGTATCGGGTTAGGCTGGAAACTAACCTCAAAATAGTCAAATTATTGCCAGAGTTTATGTTTCCTGCTAGCAATAACCTAGAGTGGGGGTCTATAAGTCAAGAGTGAATAGGTTACTTCTAGGTAAACGTGCTTTATCTTCAGCAGGTGAGATGGTAGCCACACGTAAGCGTATCATTATTAAAAGGCCTAGGCAGATGATGATAAGATCTATTTTCGTAGGTCTTTTGACATTTATTGTAATAAAAGATACTAAAAGTTACTCCCGAAAGGAGCGAAGGAATTTCAAAGATAAGTAGGTAAAGCGAAAGAGTTAATACTGGAAGGCTAAATGCAGCAATAGATTCAAAATAACTTGGCTATTATACCTCTGGCTATCCGTACTAGATTCAGGTAGCACGGTAAAAGTTTAAGCATAAATATTTTAAATTCAAATCACCTTCATGTCTGCCAAGTAGTGTTGCCCAAATGAGAGTCTCGCAAGAGTCTTGCAATCCTATTGCTATTTATTAAACGGTAGTTGAGATCTCAGAACAATGTAACAGAATAGGTAGGTTCAAAATGTACCTACTCTGTTACATTGTTCTGAGATCTCAACTACCGTTTAATAAATAGCAATAGGATTGCAAGACTCTTGCGAGACTCTCATTTGGGCAACACTACTGCCAAGCAATAATATTGAACTGAATTTCAAGAAATAAATAGGGAATCTTTATTGTATTAAAAATACTGTATAACCCTTTATTTTTTGGGTGAAAACATCAAATGACTGCACCCTTTCTGGGTGGAACGGAAGGGAGTGTCAGTCTTGTAGTGACGAGAAAACCCACCCTGTTCCACCAGTTGGCCTCGCGTCGTAAGTACATTCGCGCAGCTCCGGCAGCAGCTAATACACACCTTTGATTAGATTTGCTTGACAAACAGGTGGTGTGACAAACAACTTGTTCGTTCCCCCCGAATACATTCCACAGCTGGGAACACAGGGAACTCTATATCCTCCAATCCTATCTCATTCCTAGCTAAACACATGGTACAATTCCTACATAATACTGAACTAAATCCATCACGCACGTCACCAGCACGTTTGTCATATAAACTACTGCTAGACACTCCTACTGAAAAGCGGGAAAGTTATGCCAACCTGAAGGCCTCATCACACTGGCGAATAACGAACGAGTTCAAACGTTTTAAGTTAAATTGACTTTTTCGAGCGACGTGGACAAAATGATTTGCTCTCCTTTGACGCAGCTTCGAGCTTTCGGGCCGATTGGATAGGCATTGGCGGAGGCGGTAGAGAGCGCGGCGGCGGGAACCATTCGGAAGCTACATTGCATTGTGAATGGTTGTTGCCGTAGAAAATAAAAGAGATTTTTTTTTAAAGAGGTTCGCGTTTGACCTCCATCTCACCTGATGGTAAGTGATGATGTGGTCGAAGAAGGAGCACGCTTACCTAAAAATAACCTATAATTTCAGTAGAAGTCTGACTCTCCCTTCCGCTTCACCCACAGCGAGAGGAGTCGTTCGATGATTTTCCCACCCAGAAAAAAAGACAGATTTTTATGTTTCCCTCAACCATTTTAATGCGAAGAGTGTATATACTGAGACAAGTTGGTTTTGTGGCATTGGGAATATCTTGCACTTTCTCCTCTTTAAATATCTATGCGTTGGAACGTGCAACCAGTTTTGTTTCTGTGACTGACCGACCTTGACAGTCAAAAATGTCTGCGCCACTAATCGATGATTTCCTCACCCTGAAAAAAAATTGTTTATTTATACATATAATAAAATAGCAAAAAAGTGTGTCTGTACATTTAAATTTCATACAAAAATAATAATTGAAACGGTACTGGATGGATTTTAATGAACTTTTTATCCCGAAATTTCCACAGGATCGGGATTTATGCGGGAAATTCTCCCATGCGAACGAAATTGCGGGCAGCAGCTAGTTTGAAATGAAGCATTTAGTTTGGGAAACAGAAACACGTCCGCGCACGGTTAAAGTCAGTTTCAAATCTTCGGTCGCGTCTCGCTACGCACCCACTATAAAGTCACCATGGACATTGGACATAAACGACAGTTTTATCAGTATGTTTGGCACCTTGCACCCGCCTCAGCACCCACACATTCTCGTCACCCTACATAACCTTAGACGCATTTAAACACGGAATTTGGTGCTGAGTTATATTCCATATCATAACTGTCAGTGTGGTCAAATCCACGGGGTTGAATATAGTTGCAAGTTGATGAGGAATTATTTATGCAAATATGCTTGATGTCTTTAGGAATGCATTTCACGAATGACGTTAAGACAAAAGGGAAATTTAGCAACCAACCTTAATGATTGACAAATTTTTTCAATAACTTTTAAGCTTACTAACATGACTCGTTATGATAACGATTCGAAAATTTAAGGGGCTTAGATAAAATGAAATATTAGCAGCTTTAATTATTCTCAAATATTGAGAATATCAAAAGATGGTCAGTCAGTTGTTAAATAATTTATTCGTGGTTAAATTTACTTTGTAGCGAAAGCATGTATGTAATGTTTAAAGTATCACTATATACAAAAAAAAACTTAATTTTAAGCACCTAAAAGGTAAGATCAAAACAAACGAACTTTCTAGACTAAGGTTTAATTCGTATCAAGGTTCATTAACATGGGTTTGTTTCCAAGAAAAACAACAAGAAAGATGGGGCCGAGCAGTTCTTGAGTGGTGACAGCGAGGGAGTTTGGATTACCTAACTTGATTTAAATCAGCCTGTAAAACAAGATCCAAGCTTTACCAAAGCTGTATATTAAAGCTAAGTATACAATTGTGCGATTGTCTTACCACCGAAACAGGGAACTTAACACAAAAATGCTGCTATTTTCACACTAATTCTCCTTAAAACAGCTTTCATATCCTAATCCAGCTGTAACGAGCTCTCGCTATCACCTAGATAGTTACTACAGTCGTACTTACAGACTCATAGAACTCCCTGGTCGACCCTTTGTCCAGCAATCGCCTCATTTGGCACACAAAGCTAGTAAAATAAAAGGAAAAGCAGCGCTAATCGCATACGAATGGCTGATTATAGTGACAGAAACATGGCGGTAGTGATTAAAGTTCTATCAAAAAGTATTGTTTGTGAATGGTTCACACCGGTTTAAAAAATATAAAATGACATTTTATTCAAAAGTTTATGGCAACATTAAATGGTATTACAAAACATGTTATTGGAGGGTAGGCAACAAAATTTCAATAATAGGGTAAATAATATCATCCAGGTGCCCGATTGCGCCTAGTGTTGGGTAGGACACGACTTGAAAAAGAGTTTGTAAGAGTAGCCTCTTTTTTGTACTGAGCCGGTACAATGTCCCACTTCAAATGAGGCGAGGCGTACTGAAGCTCAGCGATACATTTGAAGTAACCAGTAGTGTTGGGTAGGACACGACTTGAAAGAGTTTGTAAGAGTAGTTTTTTTTGTACTGAACCGGTACAATGTCCGACTTGACACTTCAAATGAGGCGAGGCCCATGGCGAGGCCACGGCGAGGCGTACTGAAGCTCTGCGATACATTTGAAGTAACCAGTACGAATATGATATTTGATGTTATTGTGTTAGTATTGTCATAATATTACACTCTGTGTTTTTCTCAAACCAATATAAAAATAATAAACCACTCCAAAATAATAACACAAACTAATACCTATAAGCTAAACAAGCATAATAAATAGTTATTAAAAGTAATTAATTAAACAGAATAAATTATAATAATGACAAACAATTAAAAACAATAATTTATCAAAACTTCTGCATTTTGAATGCAGATTCAAAATTTTAAATTTATATCGTACACGTTTCAATTCACGCCTCATCGTAGTACATTTATTTAGCATTAGAGTGAATAAAACATATCATTACATCTCGAGTCGCGTCTTGTTTCGTCATTGAAAAATGTCGTACTAATGCAGCATGTGCCGCGCTTTCTGTCTCTATCACCCTTACGATGAGTGACGAGCGTGCACCGCGACATAAAATTTGAAGTGGTACATTTTATAATGCCGAGCCGCTCTTACATTTTGACGTCATGTACGGGACAAATGTACTGCCTCTTGTAAGTCCTACTCAACACTAATTGCGCCATTGTCACGTTCGCTGCCGGAGCGAGCAGACGTGCATATGTTGCAAATTCTTGTAAAAAGCGATAAGCTATTTCTGAACCGTTTTTATTGTTTTGTTAACCACACCCATTTATTATTTGAAGCTTCATCTGTGGGATCTTTAAAAATTCATCAATTCAGTTTTATATTCATGCTCAAAGAAATAATTACTCTTGGTAATAATAAGAAAAATCACGCCTTTCTGGCTGATGAATTCATTTCTGCTATTGAGGTCATTACTTAACGTTAAAAAAATGAATGATATATGATGAACTCCGGTAGTTTATTTTAAAATTTCCAGTACATGTTCTTAGTGCTTAAATATTAGCGAAAACAGATGCTTTCAATACGCCGAGTGTGTCGTTTATCGGCAATGATAAGAATAAAAGTCACGCATAGGCCGACACAAGTCACCGAATATATCCTCTAGTCATTCCATGCTAATAAACCATTAGTTTTCAGCAGCAGACACCATAAAAGGTGCTTTGATCAACGATTAAGTATATAGCTTCTTTTACAGCAAACACTCACGTTAATGCCAATGAAAGGAGTCTACCTTCTGCACTTATTTTGTACTATAATTAATATAGTACAAAATAAGTGCAGAAGGTAGACTTCATACAAACAGAGAGAACGGAGAACGCTCACATAGATAAATGAGGCCGCGTGCGCAAAAACGGCCTAAGTAACAGATTATAAAAAAATTTGTTAGTGGACCTATCCTCTTCAAAGAGATTTTTGAAGACTCTCCACTAACTATTTTTTTTAATGAAATAGCATCTGCCCGAGGCTTTTATCGCGTCATAAGTATTTTTCAGCGAAAACAAGTAACTCTTATACGTATGTCCTTATCCAAGGATTAATCTAGCTCTATAACAAATTTCATCAAAATCAGTTAAGTGGTTTAGACGAGAAGGTATAACAGACATCCAGGCATTTATAATACTAGCTTCTGTTTGCGGCGGAATGAATACAAAAAGACACGTTTCACGTACAGCTTAATCGTGATGGGTTCTTAAAGTCAACCTTTTGCAAACTATCAGTTCTGGGGTTTGAACTTGAGAGTACCTTTTTCTATTGATTTGTAGTCCTCATAGGAATATATTGTGTTTTATGACTTCTTACTGAAAGGGCCAACGGTTTTTTTTTTACAGAATATCGGTTTATCTATTATCAATTAGATGTCATCATTATTTCGGGCGAAAGATTTCGACTGCTGGTTATCGGTCAACCTACCTAATGGATGTCCACCGCTCTGGGTCAGGCAAATGAGTTTGTCAGACTAACTAACTAAAACCACGACCCTTTTGTACTCTTGCACCGGAGGTTGCGGGAGCACTTAAATGATCCTAAACACGGTCCCCAAATGATACCGGCCCGTCTCTGAGAGCTCCGTCTGGAAAGATATCTCCGTCTCGCACAGATACTTGTATCATGCTCATTGCTCAATATTGGGGGCTGGCGGTGAGGACTTATATTGCACTTACGAGCAGACAACTTTCCAAAAACACAAAAGTATGATCCTCTACTTTTTATCTTCGTATGTCGCATCTAATCTTGAAGCTCTTAACCTGAATTTGTAGTACATACATAAGTGCAATAAAAATACAATTTTAAAGGATGTGAGCCTTGAAATTTGTCACATAGGTCCTGATTCCCGTAATGACTAAACTCTCACTAAGGTCTATATCTTGTTGTGACTAACACTATTAATTAAATTGTAAACATTGTTCCAATAATGTACTTTTTTGAGAGAAACAAATAAAGATTATTATTATTATTTCAAATTTGATCCTGAAATAGCCCTGATAAAAATAGCCCTGCACAAGTCCAAAACCATGTGTTTTCATGGCCGTCGGGCCGTGCCACCTTCGGGTTCCCAAAGGACGGTGGGAGGGGTTCATATTGGCGTCGAGACGACGATGGAGTACCTGGGACTCGTCCTCGACCGGGTAGGGGCTGCACTGAAGCGGCTCCTGCCCAATCTACGGGAGCCAAATGCCTCCTGCCGGAGCCTCTACGCGGATGATCGAGGGATGCCGCACTATCTCCGGTGAGGCGGCGAGCCTCCTTGCCTAATTGCTACCCTAGGATCTGGAGGCGATAGGCCTCGCGCGCTTACAAAAATACCGCTGTGGTGCTAAGCTGGGGAGAAACTCCGCTGACGCAGCAAATTGGAGCACAGCGGACAGAGCTCGGGCGCATCGGTCGCACAGAAAGAGCGACTACCGCAATCGAGGGCTGGACACGCCGCAATCGTGGCGATAAGTCCCCTTTGAAGAGTGGCTTGAAAGACGCCATGGCATCCTCACTTACCGGATATGACTATTTCGGGAGGTACTTGTTTCAGATACAGCTGGAGAACACGCCCGGGTGCCGTCATTGAGAGAACCCACCCCTCCGCGCTTGGGCAGAGTACCACCGTGTCCTCGTAGAGCCGATCGGCGGCGGCGACCTTTCGCATCCATCTCTGGTTTAGACCATGGTGCAGGGCGAGCGGGAATGGGATGCAATTGCCTCCTTCTGTGAAGCAGTTATGCTAGCGAAGGAGGAGGCTGAACCCGTGAGGCAGAGACTATTCTTTTCCTCACGCCCCAGCCACCGCGGGAGACGCCCCGGGCATCGGGATCGCGAGCTGATCTCCAGCCACCGTAAGCGCGAGGTAAGGGCTGGCCCTTACCCCTTACCCGGGTCGACGGTGCACCGTGTTTCACGCGCGCCTCAATGAGCAGCCAGCAGCATTGACGGGGCCCGGTAGGGCCATTGCCTGCCGGAGTCGCAGGAATGTTCTAACGATATACCGTGGCCCTGGAACGCAAGGGCAACTGAAGGAGCAGGGTTGTATTTTAGTCAGTAGAAGTTTGACACTCCCTTACGCTCCGCCCAGAGCGGGAGAAGTCATTTAATGATTTTCCCACCGGAAAAAAAGGGCCGTTAGTTGTTGCCGAGTTCTGAGAGAGGCCATCTGTGGTCTTCATCATCAGTTCCACTTCACCAAATGGTGCTTTTGTAGAGTAACTGCATAAGTTACTATAATAAATACCCAAACCGCAGGGCCAGGCACGAGAGGTCACCTCCACCAATTGCCTCAACGAGGACACGGCGAAGCTTTGCCCAAGCGGGGCACACCTCCATCGTATGCTCCACTGTGTCCTCCGGGTGGTCCACGCAATGTCGACACCCGGGTGTGTCCTCCCGCTGAATTCGAAACAGGGTCCTTAGCCAAAGTAACATTGCTTCGTAGCGAGACGATATCTACATTAATCGTCGTCTCTGATTGTCGCGATCGTTGTGTCGAACACAGTGTTGAATTCTTTAGTGATGTGCCAACCCGGAATAAACACAACTCGAGTTAACTTGAGTTGAAATTCACGTAACTCGAGTTCAACTCGAGTTAACTGGGTGAAATGAAACTGAGTAAATGATTTTTCGTAACAATATTTAAACAAAATTAAACAAATTCAGCATAAATATGTCCATACATTATAATGGTCTCCATGGACCATTATAATTAAAGTAGGTAGAATTCAAATAAAAAAGAAATGTATTTATTTATGCTTTATGTATTTAGGATTAAATTTTCATAACATAAATAAATTAAGTATTTCTATTAATTAACAACAAAACTATATTTGTATGAATCTGAAAACTGTTTGCACTTAGCATGTCCATTCACTGGCGATTCAAATAAATGCCAAACAACAGATTTCCTTTTAGGTCCCGGCATTTTTTCTATACAGTACCTAATAATTCGAAAAATTAACAACAATAACAACCGGTACTCCAAAATAACCTCAAATCTGCAACAATGCAATGTTGTGTTGTTGTGACATTGACATAATTGACGTTTGTAGCGAATTAAATGAATGAAAAAAAAGTTATTTAAAAAATCTAAAAAACCCGACTGCTCAACTGAAATGCAAGGAACGAGCACATTTTTATTTTAAAAAGTGACAAGCAGGCGGGACCCAAAAGATCGTATTTTTTTTTAAATTTGACGGGTCCGCCTACTTGTCACTTTTTAAAATAAAAATGTGCTTGTTCCTTGCATTTCAGTTGAGCAGTCGGGTTTTTTAGATTTTTTAAATAACTTTTTTTTTCAACTTTTCAGTTAAAATATTAATTAACATTTTTTGAATTTTCCCGGTCGTGTCACATTGGCACCCCACCGGATTCAGAAAGTGAAAGAGCTCAAGTCCATATTTTAAACTTTCTCTTTGTATTATTTTTGCTACTATTACACTAATGATAAATATGATATACCTTTTTGAAATCCTTGTGGTAAGCCCTTTAATTTGATACTCATATTGTGGTATTCGAAACAAAAATTTTTTTTTCACTATGTATAATGACTTCGCACAGCCGCCATGTTTGATTTTTTCAAATGTCACCTATCTAAGAACACTTGGGCTGCTAAGACAAATCTAACGATACTTAAATTATGTGAATCCGAATTAACCTCGCGTATTCAAATCGACTAAATCGAGTTAAAGAGAATTCGACTCGATCTAAGCCCAACTCGAGTTAGTAAATCAAGTTGACACATCACTAATCAGTGTCAGTCAAGAAGTGTCAAATCGGATCAAAAATCAAAATCATCAAACCCGTGAACTTTTTATTTGTTGTTGCTTTTAATGATAAGAATAATTATATAGTGAGTGTTGCGTTTAATCTTGTTCAAATTATAATAAAAACAATATTTTGACAGTGGTAAGTGAATAGAGTGTTATTACTTTTAGATCGTCTCCAAAACTTAATGGTATTCAAAATAAAACGATGTTGGAGTAATCTGTATTTTAATTTTTAGTGATAAAACATGAAATCAAGAGTGCGAGCAAGTCCCGAACAATTGTCAACGCTGCTTGAGTATATGGAAACGTAAGTAAATCCAAGTTTTATTCATGAGTATGTAATGTAAACAATGACGCGATCTTATCAATGAAATACTTATATTGAATCTTTGTTTGTTTATGTTACAGTCATGGTGACCTGGCGAGGCCTCTTGCTGGATCACAAGTTCGGGTAAGGTCAGACCGATTATGGTCTGAACTTACCAACATTTTGAATGCTGTTGGCGGTGGTGTCAGCAAGACTACAGATAAGTGGAAAAAAGTAAGGACCTAATGAACATTTTTGGATAGACTGGTGTGATGCTAGCAATCCTAGCTATGTTTTCAAGGGTTTTGGACAAGTAGACACACCCTTGCGGTTATGAAGGTCGGCTTGTCATTGATTCTCTGTTATTACTAGACTGGGGATTTTCGACATGATTATGATCAGTCTCTGACACCCATAGTTCAAGCTATGCTTTGGGGTCCGATGGCCATATGAGAACATGCCCCGGATGTTTATTTACTTTTCAATTAATTTCAAAAGTACTTACCAAATTTTTGGCTTTTTAATCTCATTTACACTTATAACATACTTATGACTATGACTGATCTAGGTGTGGGCAGATTGGAAGTTCAAGACGAAAAAAAGGCATTGACCATAAGGCAATCATGCAAGAGGGACTGGAGGTAGGCTAACAAGCAGGCAAACCTTGTCAGCTAGTGATGAAAGAGCGCTGGCTATAATGGGGGCTTTAGCAGTGGACGGGCAAGTCTCTGTAGAAAAGCTAGGTTTAATGTAAGTATTTTACATCTTCAAGGCTCATGCTCAATAATGAGCTAATTTTCTCTAGTAGGCAGATGTTTTATAAAATATTCAAATTTCTATTAACAATGGTCAATCAACAATAAAAATAAATGATGTTAGTTAATGGCAACAAAAGTTACTTAGTTAACATGAAAGACACCATTTCATTTTTATTTTTTGATTATTTAGTTTAAATTGGTTTAAGTGGTTATTAATTAGTATTTGTAAATATTATATATAACTGAAAAAATGTTGTCATAATTTTTACATAACTACATCCTAAAATAAATATTTTTTTCAGTAATACATAATTTCATTAATATATATACATTATTTTAATAAATCTACCACAACCAATCTTTTTCAGGGACCTCAATGTTCTGCACAAGATGATCCCGGCGCCCAAGATGATACAGTATATTTTGGAAATTGTAGATGGTAAGTCTAGATTTAAAATATCATAATATTTTTTAAAGTGAATTTTTATTATGTAAGTATATAATGTAAAATCCCTCCCCAAAAAGGAAACCTCAGTTTTGCTATTTATATTCTATATCTGTGTGGGTCAATTTTCATCCAAATTTGTTCAGCCGTTTTTGCGTGATTGACTAAGAAACAAACAAATATTCAAACCTTCACATTTTACAATATTAGCAGGATTTGATTTAAGAAAACATTTTCAACAAACAAAGGAGGTATCCATAAATTTTCCAAAGTAACACTCATTTTCTTTTGCAGAAACTCCACAACTGACATCTTCACCACAACCTTCCACTTCACAGCCATCAAATAATTGGCTTCTGCCTTCCTCATCCCAGATGCAAACACCACCACCCCTCCCGCTCGTGCGCACTCCACCTTCGGCTCAAGGACGGGAGCCTGGCTTGGACATGACGTCGTGTGTACATCTCTTCCTGGGATCCTGGTTTAGCATTTGATATAGGTGTCATCAACCAGAACCGCTGTGAATAGCCAGAATCTAAAAAAAATATTTTTTTGTTAATAGACTACTCCAGTTCTAATAAAGAATTGTATAATCGTTGTTTATTTCTAGTTATGCTCACTTAAATATAGTAAATTACTACTTGGCGTATAAGGCCATTTCAGATGTCTCACTATTTACAATATAAGGAATAACTTACCTAATAACCAAACGTGTTCACCACTTTCATAAAGCCCTTGCATATATGTGCCCACGTGACTCGCAGACCATATGTGGGAGTCATGTGCAGTACCACCAAATTTGCATTAACATTTGTTATGTCTAAGTCATAATCACACATCTGAAAATAAAATGAAATAAAACTATAGGTAGGTATTGTTTGGTTTCCACAAAGAACCAAATTGCATTGGAGAGAAGGGATTTAATTGAGTGCTGATAAATAAAGTTACTTAATCTGATATATCATATACTTATTTCTTTACATGATATGACATATAATAAATATAATAATAATAGCACTTAATTATTAGAATTAAGGTACCTACTTACAAAACAAGACATTTTATAGATTTTACAATAATATGTCCCTTTATTTCGCTGTGCTGCTTGGCATAGGCTTCCTCTAACATTCTTCATTGAGTTCATATGATAAATAAGGGATATTTTATATTTATAAATACATAGTTATATACATAGTTTCGATGAAGTTTGTTAACCACATAGTTTTATATTATGATTAGAATTTAATGATATCCTTTTCTATTAAAAAACATATGTTCTTCCTCAACCGGTCTTGTGATAGCAATATTAGGTACAGTCAAAGCACCCATCACACCAGGCAAATTATGTGTCCTTTGAAATCTGTAAATTATTTTACAACAAATACCAAAAAGTTACTATTGAGGTATGTAGGAACCTAAGAAAAAATTTTAATTACATTTGACCTATTTAAAAAAAATATTTATATACTTATCTTTAATTAAGGATCTTTCGTGTGGCGTTTGTGGATACACTATCCACCTGCTGACCATCTAATTGTGATTAAGGGCGTTCACAAATCACAACCTCCCTGATGCAGCGACTTGTTGTCCGCTGCGTCAAATACTGGCCCACACCCACAATTTTTTTGTACAACCCTGTAGCTAATAAGCTAAGAGCACACAGCACCTAAAAAATACAATAATACATAGGTAGGTACCTATTTGGGTTGATGTGATTTTATTTTAATTTACAGCAGTTAATAAAGTATTGTGCGCATTGTGCGGTACCACAAAATTATTGTTGTATAGTATAAACTACAGCCGGCTCTTCACGTTGGCCAACGCAGTGGTGAATGTAGTGGCCAATGCCTATTGGCCAACGTGTAGATGGGGTGTTTGTGTACCCAAGATGAACAAACACCTCACAATCTACACGTTGGCCAATAGGCATTGGCGACTACATTCGCCACTATGTTGGCCAACGTGAAGAGATAAGAAGACGAAGATGCTTTAACCCAAGTTATAAAGTGCAACAACTAACAACTTATGTAGGTACCTAGATGCCTGCATTACCTATAATTAAATTGGTTTATTAATGTAAAATTTCTTACCTTTATTTCCAGGGGAATTTCAGGGGAACCTTTTAATCCAGCATGACCTTTTAGGTCGTTACATAACTTCCTAAATGTTTTTTTATTAAGCCTGAAATGTTGAATAAACAACAATTCTGGCATATCCTCAATTGTTTCCAATTGCCGTCGCTGTCTTAATCGCTTTTGGCGCCTCACCCAGGTGTTCTCGTTATTGTTTCATATTGAATACGACACGCACTTGGCTGTTATAAAACCTACGGAACCCTACACTGCGCGTGGCCCGACACACACTTGACCGGTTTTTGGTTACTTACCGATGATAGGTGACGTTAGGTGATGTGTTTAGTTTTACCCTGCCTTTATAATTTCGGCACAGTTTAATAGCGCATACCGTCATTTTATCACTGTTATTTGTTTATTACTTAGCGCGCATAATACATAGTGACACCAAAGCGACACGATCGGCACTAATCACTAATCGACGGGTAAGAACTTATAAGCCAACAGCTGGCTGATATTTTTTGACACGTTTGCGCGCATTTGATGCTCCATCTAGAGATTACATGATCTAAGGATTATAAACGAAGAAATAAAAACGCATTAACCACTTAGTTTTTCAATAACTACAACGTTTTAACATTCGTTTCGTTATCTTTTTTATCGATCACGATCGAAGCGAAGGCGAACATTGAAAGCGCTGCTTGTCTACGCATAGTACGCATTTGTATGGGATAAACACGATAACGATTCGTTGCGAATTTATAACATTGTCTACCAACTTGCGATAACGATGTCGATTGACCACGTGACTTATGTCAATCCCATACATTTCAGTCTTTTCTAACTTCGTTATCGTTTTAAATTGTTACTTTGGCTAAGCCCCCAGGTATCTCCCAAAACACCCGTGTCCGGTAGGCACCTGCGTCAGATAGAAGGCGAGGACGCCGTGGCGTCACTCCAACCACTCTTCAAAGAGGGAACTTGTCATCACAATTGCGGCGTGCCCAGAAACAACACTCTTAACATTCCGAATAATCCTTTATTTTATTAACTTCTTACAATTATTAAACATCATTGCACACAGTTGTAAATATTTTTATCAATATCTCATCTATCCCTTAACATCAGGCGTAATCGTTGTCAAGAGCGTGCTCATTTGCGATAAAAAAAACATCTGTAAAATACTTTTTGTCGTTCCCGACGTCCGAATTATATTTTACGCGGAAGCCTAAGAATTTACTAGAGCCTGCAAACCGCAGAATAGCAAACGAAGCTGATTGCGAAACAAACCGCAAGTTTAAATGGTTATCTTAAACTTAAGTCTAAAGACGGAAGTAAGAAAACTTTCTTCGTTTGCATGTTGTCATAATATAGCATAAACATATTAATGGCTTTTATGAACCAAATTTTCTTTTTGCATTACCGATATTGATAAAAATATTAAAAATGGATAATTATCTTGCTTATTATGTGCTTATTAAACCTAGTACCACTTAAACCGTTAATCACTTCAGAACGTTCAATATTTAGTAATACCTCGCAGTGATCAAAATTTAACTATTATTAATTTATATTGTTAACGATATAAAAATATCAGATTTCTTCACTCTTTCGCGACTTAAACTTTAACTAAGCTAAACTTTAAACGACTCAGTTTGCGTAATAATTATTTTCGTAAAAAGGAGTACAAAGTTTTCGCTTCACGTAGGTATTAATGTGTATATATGGATAAGTTATTATGGATGAGTATGAAAAGTACTAGTATATTATGAATCATAATTCTAATTCCCTGAATACGTAAGTATATAATGAGAATTTTAACGAAGCAGGAGGTTGAAAAGTTGTATGCCTGAAAAGGTCTTAAATTATATTACCTTTACCTACTAAACAAAAATAAGCGCTATAAAAACCTATAGCATAATCTTGATTTATAACATTTTATGGTAAAAATCCCTCTCATCGATATTTTATGACACAAATCAAAATTTTACTCATATTGCAGTATTAAAATATTTAAAAAGACTGTAAACCATCACAATGTCTTCAATATAATCTTGGAAATGCACTTAAATATACGATAAAAGTTTATCATCTCGCGATTTACAAACCGTATGAAACCCCTCATTAGATGATATTTCACCTCATGGAAAACAATAACCAAAAAGCCATGACCCCTGATTTTATACTCTTTATTAGCAAAGTTAGGTCATGTTAGGGGTCAAAGAAAAATTGGCACTAAATAAAACGATATCCATGATGAAGCGTTTAATTTATGTCCGTTCTAAAACACGAATAGATAGCTTTGGTATTGATAAGAAGTATGAGTCACGTCTCTAGGCGGGGGAACGACTCCATAGAGCGGAGTCGAGAAAGTAGCGGAGAGCGGAGTAGAGGAGAGTCGTTAAAGGAAAGGTGGAGGGAACCAGGTCGAGTGGCAGATCACCAATACGCTGGACTGACCAGGTGAAATCAGCACTGGGAAGCTGCGTATTTGAGTGCGCCAAGCACTCTGCCAACCTGGACAGATGGCAGGAGATCAAGTGGAGAGCTGTTTTCTTGCAACAAAGAAGAGATGAGTTTTGGTAACCCTTGTTACATGACAGGACAAAGTCGAGAAATATAAACAAAACTGGAGTACAAAAATCCAGTAAGACAATAATTTGCACTCCGTGTTTGAGTTACGCTGTGACATTGCATGAGGTTGAGAAACATTCTAGTGAATAATTTGAGAAAAATATATCGATACCGTATCGATTCTAGTGAAGTTAGATTAACAGGTGAAAGAAATAATTGGACTGAACGTGTCGTAAATAACAATGAATTTGTTTTATAATGGAAAAATATGTGCAATGGTGCATGCGCTGGTAATAACAAATTTATATTCGCTATTATTGTGATTTCTATTCTACAATAATATAAAACTATAGTTAACTTTAGAGCTTTATGCCTGGGAGAATACAATATTGTTTTAGCTCGGTAAATATACAATGACTTACAACTTTCTAAGCAAAAAGAGTAGACAGGAACTAATAAAGTATTGATAGGTCTAGTAATCATACTCGCACTGGTCGGGTTTTCAATTATCTTATATTTTATTTTGGAACAATTTAACTTAAGTATTTCTATATTTAATAAAAAATATATGCAGGCGAAAATAAAAATAAATTATAGGCCGTCGAAAAATTCGTCAACAACGCTATCAATGGGAAAAGTGCCCAGAACACTGGCTGCATTGCCACGTTGAATGGCAATGCTGATTCTCTGTCCAAAGAAAAGGCCAGCCCTCTGGTCACCTGTGGAGTCGACTGATCGTTTGCCGATGTCACGAAATAGTCGATGCGCACTCGGACCCCATGGTCCTAACGTTTCAACCCCAAACGGTTCAAACATATAGCACCCAATTAGGTTATTGTATTCGCGCCGTATGAGATTTTCTGCACCTGCAGCTACCGCCCCAGCACAGCCCGCCGTACTGAGAAGATGGGATGGTGCAAGGGTGTCAACACAAGTAGCATCCCACACCAAAGGCCTACCCAACTTCCAAGGCATTGTAGTCATCCCGTCTGGTCTCTTCCAATCGTCCCGTGCCAAGGCGTTGGGTTCTAAAACAGATGGTACTCCAGCGGTGACAAGAGCCCGAAGGATGATGTCATTTATGCTGGCATGCCGTGCTATCCGACCAGAGCTTCTGCTGCAGGAAAAGCCATGATGTCCGAGGCGGTCGACTGCCGCACCGCATTGACAGCGATGTGGAGCACCGCTGGTTTTTAATTAATTAATTTGTTAATTAATTTCATAAATACTATATTTTAGTTTTTGGTTTACTAAAGTAAGTACACATTTTAAAATAAAGAGATTTAGGTTAATTTGCTATTCTTATACAGCATAATTATACTTTTCATACAAACTGTACTTTTTATCGTAATCAAGGACTTACCAAAGTGTGTGTATATATGTGTCTTTCTTAAATGAATTCTTAAATATGCACCATACATAAGGGTACGGTAAAGTTTGTAGGTTGGTGTATATTAGTTCCATCATCGCTTAGTCGCCATCAACTGATGATTGATTTTTTAAATGATATTTGCAGTAATGATAGTTTAATGATTTTTATTACGAGTATTATTGCGCCTGCTACCCTTGAATGACTGGCTGGACTGGTAGAGATTGAAAAAGGCATTAAATTTGCCTTCATAAATAGGAACAGAGGCAAACCGCAAACAAACCGCAAACAATCCTGAACAAAACAGCTCACACTCAATTCGACATATCCCGACCAACATCGATACTCAAACGAGTTACCCAGTAATTCATTTCCCATTCTACTCGTAACTTCTATCGCATAATTCGGCAGTAAGCTATCATCCACTCATGACATAACTGCCCCAATGACGTAGTACTATAGATTCTCCTTGATACTTGTTTATGGGACTAACTTGCAACTGGGTAAATTTGGAAATGAATATCGTACTACAGTAAAGTATTATTATTGTACAATTATATAAAATTATATTTAAAAAAAAAATACTTACCATAGTAAAAGTGTCTGTGTACATATTTCTTATATTTATCTCTAATGTCATATTGAAATGTCAACAAGTCCGAGGAGTGGGGACCTAGTGTCCTGCAACACAGACTCCGTCTTTTGCTCATTTAGATCTAATGTATCTAATGTATTATAAAACACTGTATTGTGGTGAGAAAATAAATAAATAAATTATTAGTGGGGTGGTAACATTATCATAGAAAGGTAAATTTAGAACATTGTGCCCTTTGAAAAATAGTATTGTTGATTGCTTGTGCCCGCAACTTTGGTCTTGTGGGGATTTTTCTCGCGTAAATCCCAATGCCGTGGGAATTCCAGGATAAAAAGTATAGCGTAGTCTAGCTCATAAATAGCCCTATAACCTATATCTTCCGGTGAAAGTCCTTTGAAAATCGATTTAAAAAAATCCAGAGATTAGCTCGGACCAACAGAACCTCGTTTTCAGTTTCCTCCAAGCCTTAGAAAACACGTCAAGCCATTAGTCCCGTCTGTCATTTGAACATCTTTGACAATCGTTACGGGTGGTCAGAAGCCAGGACACCAATCTGACACCAGTCTTACCAAGGGGTAAAGCATTTTACTCAGCTACTAGGTTGTGAAGGTCAGATATGCAGTCGTTCCAAGTAAAACATGGAAGCCGACACCAATGTAGTTGGGAAAAGGCTGAGGAGCATCCACGAGCTTCTTCAGCTAAAATAAACAGCAGAATTGTTTTGACACCAACGCAACTAAACTATCTCTTATCTTTTCTCCCCCAATCTTTTCTCATCACAAGACTACTCTCCAATGTTTGTTGCATAATTCGGTACTAAGCTATTTACTACCGAATACCGATTATCGTATTGATTTCTAGAATCGACATGTGCCGATGTTAGGTTATCTTTATCGAAGTATGCCTTTGAGAACGCCGAGTAATAAGGATGCACCGATGGTTCTGATGCTATTTTAGAATTTTGAATAAACTTGATCGTTACTATAAATATGGATTGTTTGTAAAGTAAGGTCATTTTAAAGATAACTACAGTATTCAGCGCGTGTTTAATGGTAACGGAAACTTAGAAATACTTTTCTATTGAGGCAGAGACGGTCAGAGCAAGAGAAGAGAGCCGTTTTTTTTTTTATTTTGTATATTAGAGACAAAAAAACAGTTTCAGGTTAAGATGATGATACATTAATATTCTTATTTCTTAAAATGTATAGGTAAACATATGACCTACAATATTTTCCACGGATTAATCAATAGCAATTAGAGTGGAAAATGGATTTATAAAATTTATAGTTTGATACATATTTATTGGAATTTAGATGTTAATGCACTGATAGCAAGTGTTTTAATTTTTTTATTAGAAAGGGAGAAAATATCGATGTCTATTACGTGTGGTTTCCACGAGACGACGCGACGTAGAGACACTCGTGCCCTGGCGTTAGTTTTGCATGCGTCCACATGGAACAAGCGTGGCGCGCGAGCCCCCCATCTGTAGTAATCGATTTATTATACGAATGCTAAGATTTTTCTCTCTTTTTTGTCCTTACTTGTTATCTGTACGCTTTTCTAGATAGTCACCTCATCCTCGTTTCCAATTCGGAGCAAATTAAACGCGCTGGAATCGCAATCTTACTCACTCTCACAGTTAAGAGTTTTTGAAGAAATTTTCCAGAGATTTGTGATCAGTGTTGAATGTCTGTCTATTTTTGTAAATAATTATAGGTAGAGTTATGTACTTAGGGATTTAAAAAAATTAAACAGTTGCTCACTCGGTACTGAACCAACAGTGGCATTAAAAATTACTCTTTCATTATTCAGCTTATATGTACTCCGTTCAAAAGTTACAGAGGCGTATACCGAATACGTTTCTGTACAAAAATTTAGCTTTTAGTGATGCGGAAACTGAATCAATTTATCATCATCTGCTGCCTTTTCCCAACCTTGTTGGGGTCGGCTTCCAGTCTCACCCGATTCAGCTGAGTACTTGTCTATTACGAGGATATTTGACCTTAACAGCTCAGTAGCTGGGTAACACGATATCCTTTGGCAAGATCACTGTCAGATTCCCTGGCTTCTGATTACCCGAAATGTCTGTCAAAGATGTAATGACAGTATGGACTTTCCGAGGCATGGAGAAATCTCGATATGTTAAGATGCTCACCCATCCACAGACCTATCTCGGTAAGCATTGCTTAACCTTGAAAATCTAACCGTGCGTCTGTTATTATTTAGCCATGATTCAGTCACAACCCTTATCCTACTTCTTACTAATATTTTAAATGCGAAAGTTTGTGTGAGGATGTATGTATGTTTGTTGCTCTTTCACGCAAAAACAACTGAACGGATCTCAATGAAATTTGGGAATCAGATAGTTAACATCCTGGAATAACACATAAGTTACTTTTTATCCCCGAATTGTCGGGATTTACGCGGGAAAAACCTCCTACACGTACGAAGTTGCGGACAAAAGCTAGTAATTATATATACAAATGAACCTTTTCTGAATTAAGGAACAATGTACTTAAGAGTCCTTCCGAAAATAATAATCTCAGTAATTATTTTTCTCGTGATCAATGCCTTATCTTTCCCTTTTAGCTAGTAGGGTATATGTAAGCCTTCTTATCTGATATATTTTCTGTTTAATACATCTATAGAGCTTTATACACAAAATCAAATAAAGCATTCAAATGTCCGACTGCAACCAACCCAATGGCTTTAAGTTTTGCATAAAGATGTGACCACATTCTGAATTTTAAACCCAATATTACTGAATGTGTGATTTGGACTACGGCCAGAGTTTTAATTCTAACACTGGTTTCTAAACTAGTGTAAGAAGTGTAGAGGTTATTATAACATCGGCCGGGTTTTAGGTGCGGTAATTAGATATCTTATTTTGACAAGAGATTAGATTCAAGGATTCATGAGAAAGCAAGCTGTCGACAGGATGGCGCGGAAGCAACCCTTCAGCTTTTCCTCCAAAGCTTTCCAGAGGGACAAGGCCTTTAGTAATGAAGCCAACGACGAAAATATTCATTTTCACTAAATATTTATTTTACTTTCAATTAGCATCACTTTACAATGACAACGGTCATTTAATAACATCAACAACAATATTATGGTAAATAATGACCCGATATCCAAGTCTCTCTAATTACATAGTTGGTCACAAAAAAACATGAAACATGATTATGTATATTCGTCGTTTTTATGGCTAAAAGCCTACCGGAAGTCGACTAGGGTTGCTTTCATAGAGGATCCGGCACGAAACCGGAAGTACATATCTACACATGACTAAGAGACGGGAAGTGAGAACGGTTTGTCGTCACCATGTGCTATGAATAAAAATACTGTCAAGTGTGAGCCGAAGTACAACAGTGAATTAAACATAAATAGGAAGATTTGTGATATTTTACACGGGCCTAATGAATATGTTTACGTAGTGTTGTTTCGCAGATGAATCCCATTAGATAGGCCACCGATCTCTTCATAATTGTGACAAGGCTACATAAGTAATAGAATAGTTTTCAAATTGAAAAGCAGTTTAATTAATGCCAATATCAAGGCCAGACTATGTGCCTAAAAATTGTTTTATTAATAAAACAAAGTAATTGTCAATTGCAAAATATAAAAAATAATAAAATTTTATCTTTTATATTTTGCAAGAAATTGTCAAAAATAATTTAATTTAAAATTAATGTTTTACTGCTTATAATTATTTCAGTTAGAACTTATTTACAAATTGTTAAGTAACGGGAGGCTAAAGAGGCAACAGGAAGCAAGCCAGGAGTTCGAAGTCAGTGTACACGTTAGTCCTCACATCATCTCGCTGTCAGTGTTCGTGTTTGTTGCGCCATTTCTCTCGGATTAGGTAGTGTACTTTTCAACCCACATCATATAGTTGTGACCTTTGTATAAGTTTAATTTGGTTTTTGCTCTTTGAAGTTATGGTAAAATTTTATTTTGTTTTCGTGTGTAACAATGTCACTGTCACTTGTCAGTCATTAAATTACATCAAATGTTTTTAATATCCAACTCTAGATAAGTGGCTTTTGAGCCACTTCAATAATTGCGAATATCATAACGTTGGAGAATTTTAAAATCTTTTAGTAATTAAATGTGTTATTTTATGTTATTCTGTTCCACGTTTTGTATTATCCCTATTTCTTAATTTCTTAGTCTGAGATTTCCGTTTTGTTTTTGTATAATGTGTAATTTAGTATGTAGTTTTGTTCCTCGCTTGCGTAAATCTATACTTATTTTTATTATGTTTTATAAACAATTGTACACTAGTGTGGCTGGTGGGTGGTGCACAGATAGTAGTGTATCACCGGACGGTAATTAGGTAGTTTAAGCATATATTTGTTTATATTTATATATTTTTTTCTCTATGTCCTCTGATGACTCCTTTCATTCTGCTTTTGATTCCGCAAATTCTTCTGCTAATGCAAGTTTCTGTTCCTTGCCCGACACTGTCAGTGACTTTGTGCATCGCAGCTTCAGCCAACAAAATGAAAGCTTTTTCAATGTCTGCCATATAAATGCACAGAGTGTTCCTAGTCATTATAGCGATCTGTATGACACCTTTTCTAATGCAAATGTACATGCCGTTCTGGTTTCTGAGAGTTGGCTCAAACCCCATCTTCTTTCCACTGCCTACTCTCTTCCCGGTTTCATTCTCATCCGGAATGATAGAATTGGAAAGGGTGGATGTGGTGTAGCTATCTATCTTCGCAGTGATTTTTCGCAGTTCTCCTTCACAATATTGCGCTTCTGCAGAGTACCTCTTCCTGGAAATTTGCGTTAAGGGTGTCAAGGCTCTACTAGGCGTTGTCTATTGCCCGCCTGCCGTTTATTATTTTTCCAACCTTGAACTGGCACTTGAATCTATAGGTTCTGAGTATGCACATTGCGTCATCATGGGTGATTTCAACACAGACCTTTCTCGCTCAACCCCTCCTTCCCGAAATCTCCTTCACATCATTGAGTCCGTTAGTCTCCATGTTCTTCCACTGCAGCCCACTCATTTTAATGTGTCTGGTGATGATACGTGGCTCGACTTGATCCTAATATCCATTCCTTCCTTGGTTTCATCTCATGGCCAATGTCCTGCACCTGGTTTTTCCCATCATGATCTCATTTTCCTCTCCTATATCTTAAAGCCACCTAAACCTCTTCCTAAAGTTCTGCACATACGTTGTTATGCGCGCATGGATGTTGAAAAGCTGCATCAAGATGCGTCAGAAATTGATTGGGACCAGCTTGCAGCGGCAACGACAATTGATGACAAACTGCGTGTCTTCAATCAGGCTGTCCTTGCTCTCTTCGATGAACATGCTCCTGTTCGTTGGGTTAAACTTAGGCGAGCACCAGCCCCTTGGATGTCACCAGGGGTTCGTTTAGCGAGGAGGTGCAGGTATCGGGCCTTTCGGAAGTTTAAAAAGGATCGCAGTGAACAGAATAAAAACTCCTACAAAATTGCAAGGAATCGGTGTAATCAGGTGATACGCAACGCTAAACGCCGCCATATTCTTGAAAACATTTCATCTTCTTCGCCTGCTGATATCTGGAAATTCCTTGGAACTCTCGTTATTGGCAGGCCAAGTCATGTTAATTTTCCTAAAGCAATCATTTTGGATGATATCAACCGTCATTTTACTACCACTTGTAATTTGGACCCCCTTATTTTATCTCAGACGGTTGATTTTGTCACTAGTTTGCCTGGTCCAATCATTGAACCATTTAAGTTTTCACTAGCCACCTTGGAAGAAATTAAAAAGATTATCCTGTCCATTAAATCCAAAGCTGTAGGCCATGATAACATCAGTCGTGCTATGGTTACCTTGATCCTTGACTGTCTTCTCCCGCCAATTACCCATATCATTAACTTTTCCTTAGATTCCGGGCAATTTCCGTCCTTATGGCGTATGGCCTATGTCCGTCCACTTCCTAAAATATCGAATCCTTCCCTGTCTAATTATTTTCGACCTATATCCATTCTCCCTTTCCTGTCAAAAGTGCTCGAGGCCTGTGTTCACAAACAGTTTTCTGCGTTTGTTTACCGCAATAACCTTGTAAGCCCATTCCAGTCTGGATTCAGACCCGGGCACAGTACATCCTCTGCTCTTCTTAAAGTGACTGGTGACATTAGAGAACCTATGGAGGATACTAAAGTTACTGTATTAGTATTAATTGATTTCTCCAACGCCTTTAACGCGGTCAGTCACGATATACTCCTTGCTATCCTCTCCCATCTTATGGTTTCTTCCGAGGCGCTGGAATGGTTCTCTTCTTATCTTCGGGGACGTCAGCAGTCGGTAAGCGTTGATGAGAGATCTTCGAGTTGGCGTGGCCTGGATGCTGGTGTTCCACAAGGCGGTATTCTTTCTCCATTATTATTCTCTGTCTTCATTAACTTTATTACTCACTGTCTTCGGTGTTCGTATCATCTTTATGCCGATGATCTTCAATTATATACAGCCGTGCGGGTAGAAGGTTTGTCAGACGCTATAGAGGATGTAAACCGGGATTTTGAGGCTATCAATGACTGGTCTGATAGATTTGGAGTGTCAGTAAGCCCCTCAAAATGTCAGGCCATCGTTATTGGTAGTTCACGTATGATGGGTAGAGTGGCGGCTATCTCTCTACCTCCTATTATTTTTAATGGTGTCGTCATTCCCATTAGCCCCAGCGTAAAAGATCTCGGTTTGCATCTTGACTCGACACTTGGCTGGCAAGGTCAAGTATCTAGTGTCAGCCAAAGGGCCAATGGCACTTTGCGTTCTTTGTATCGTCTGAGGAACTTTTTGCCTGTTAAGACAAAGACTATGCTTGTGCAGACTTTAATTTTCCCTTTGATTGACTATGGTGACGTGTGCTACTACGACCTGAATGCGATCTTGCTGGATAAGCTTGACCGTATTCTTAATAACTGCATTCGGTTCATATTTAACTTAAGGAAATATGACCATGTCTCAAGTTTCAGGTCTGAGCTTAAATGGATGACCATTTGTCAGAGGAGAAGTTTGCGCGCTTTGACAACGCTTTTCTCACTACTCAACTCTCCCAGCCCACCTTCTTATCTATTATCTCACTTTCAATTTCTATGTTCTTCACACAATAAGAATCTACGTTCATCCAATAATCTTCTCTTACTCAGTTCTTCTCATACTTCTGACTTTGTTCATTCTTCTTTTCATATCCAGTCGATTCTCCTCTGGAATGCGCTTCCTCTCGAGATCAGGACGGCTGACAATCGCTACGCATTTAAAAAGAAATTGCGGATCCACTTTCTTCACCAATAAGCAGAATTTCCATATTTAATTTTCATTTGCTTCTTAAGTATATATGTATGTATATGTATTTATATAAGTATTTATTCATATATATTATTTATGTTGATTTCTATTCTATGATATTTCAATTTTATGATATTAGGTTTTTTTGTTTTATCACTATTATTATAATTATTTTTCCAATATAATTTTCACGTACATATTGCACCTTCCACTCTATCTCTTCACCACTCATGGTTGACTGGTAGAGAATGCCTACGGCATTAAGACGCAATATAATCCCGTTGACCTTGCTCAAACGGGCGCACTCACAGACACATCCCAGAGAATGCCCCGCGCACCCCCTCATTTGAGCGGGGTGCGCGGGGTGCACCGCGCGAATTTCGTCGCTGCGTGTTTTTTATTACATTTAACATCGTAATTTCGCGGCTGGTTTACAGAGCTCGAGCGGTCCAGTGTGTCACCGTTCGGGTTTCGCGTTTCCGCGGCGATCACCAAGATCGAATCTCATTCGCGGTTTTAGCTTTTTGTTGTCTTATTTATTAAATATTATGTTGTTCAGGACTGCAATAGGCCAGCCAACGGTAACTGGACGTGTCCGGAACTTTTCCACGATACGTGGAGTCATAAACGTTGCTTTCAATAAACAAGGTTACTTAATAATGATACCACTAACCTGATGTGCTGGGTTCGCCAACTTCGACCTTCAAAGGTCACGCCCTAAGTGTGGTTTGTATGTACAATGGGGTGAGTAATTGAAAGGTGTGATGTAAGTCAAGTGTTGTAGAACGTTCACAAGGCGCCAATCTCCAGATGGCGCGGTCACAACAGCAATCACAGCACAACTCGTTCCCACCAAGCGCGTGCCACACGAGGTGACGCAATAAGGCGATATGTTCCAAGAAATATCACTGTATTCTAGTCAATTTGGAATTACAAAGTTCAACCAAACACTGTTCACAATTAATCTGTTCATATCTCGTGAGATCCAATCCGATTTCCAACAAATTCCGCGTGCCAGCCCGACCGACGACAAGGCGGCGTATGATTCAACAATATCCCGGGGTTTTCGGCAAATGGGGAATACACTTCAACAATTAGATAATTCGCGACCCAATTATCGGTCTCAACAGGCGAATCCAACAATATTTTACCAATTATATTTAGCTCAAGAGGGCCCGATGACCGGCATTTTTTCCAACAACGGAACCAAAGTCTCTCTGTCAAGTCAAGTAATGTCAAGTGTCAACATCAAAGACAATAGAATGTTGCCACACCAAAAAGAGCGTTCAAATTACATTTGGGACGCAACATCTACCCCCCCCGGACGGGCCTACCCGTCCGCTAATCAATTGGAAGTCTTGACAAGGTTGCAAATTCAACACAGCTTCAATGCGGCCAAATACCGTAGCTAGTTCATTAAAGGTGAGAACGGTGTCTCCCAACAATCTCCGCCAGCGTCCCTTTGCCGCTTTCACCGCGGCCCCAAAAATACCCCCCCAATGGGGGGCAGGCTGGCGGGTCAAACAACCAAGATTACATATTTTCGTGTTGTTATTATTTTAAAATATGTGCATAGTTTTGTTCTCTTATTTTTTATTTAATTCAATAGGTTATCAAAAATTTTTTTAGCAAAAAATAGAACCGACTTCCATATAAAACACTACAAAGGCAAAAATAACTTTAATTTCGGTAGTCAGTGTCATTTGTTTTGTAGTTTCTTTTATATTTTTGACACCGCCTTCCGAAATTAAAGTTATTTTTGCCTTTGTAGTGTTTTTATATGGAAATCGGTTCTATTTTTTTGCTAAAAATTTTTTTTCACGCTGTTTAGTGGGTCGGTTTGTAATTTATCTAGTTACAAAAGCCAAAATGTCAACTACTTATCACCTTTTACAAAATATTGCTTTTCCTGGTGCAGAGCTGTTAATTTTTGAGGAGTTCTCCTGGTACATCACCATCAGCTCTACATCACCATATGCATTGTGATGAGCATAAAGTGCTTAACATCCGTACTCAAGTAATCGAACCGCAATCCACGAAATACTTATTATTGAGTAGTTTCAGTGGCCATCTGTGGTCTTCATCATCAGTTCAACTTCCCCAAATGGTAATTTTCAAAAGCAACTGCTCAAGGTACTATAAGAAATGCCCAAAACGCTATAGGTGTGCCTATAATATTTGAAGAGTTCCCTCGATTTCTCCAGGATCCCAACATCAGATCATGATTTCGTAACAATGGGACCAACTAGAACGTATACCCTTTCAAACGCAAAAAGAATTTTTCAAACCGGTCCAGCCGTCTCCGAGTTATGAGATAACATACATAAAAAAAAAAAGTTCAAGTCGAATTGAGAACCTCCTCCTTTTTTTTTTTGAAGTCGGTTAAAAACAATAATTTTTATTCCTATAGATATTTTATTTCAGAATCAAGAATAATATAATGAAAAAAAAAAACATCCAAAAAGTTTGATAGTGGATTCTGAAGAAAAATAATATACAGGGTGTTACAAAAGAGTTTAAGTAATACCAAAGGAGGTTATTGTACTCATAATTATGAACAAGTTTTACTATGGCACCAGCTCTGAAATCGCAATAAAAACAGCTGTTTCAATTATTTTTTTCCAAGTGAATAAACTTTTTGTATAAAATAGCAGTTTATTTTCGTCATTTTTATTTTCGCAATATACGGTTTATACGAATACAGCGTGTGAAGTGAATGAGAGACGAATGAAAGGGTGGGATACGGACTGGATGGATGGATGGACAGGTGAACGAACAGGAAGGATACATATAAATTAAACAAGCTAATTATTATAATTTTATTTTGTGATTTTTTGACGTATTTACGCATACGGAGCGCAATGTTAATACACAAATTTTGGAAAAAAATTACTCAAGTCACAAATCTTCAAAATTTAGTTTTCTACTACAACAAGTTTTGTTTTTAGGCATCCAAAACAAATACTGCCTTGTATGTGCTCGTGCAGAGAAAAAACAAACTGCTGCACCGGAACAGTTTGCTTTCATTCCATTTCGCTTTTGTCTTTTTTGTCACTTTTATCTCTATCTGTATTTTCATCTCTATTTTTTACGTATGGTTCATGAATTTTCATATTTCTTGAAATTCGGGGATCAAGTATCTCAGGTAAAATGCAGTCTAAATAGAAATTTTTCAATTTTTCTTTCATTTCTCTTTCCCAAAATGTATCATCTCTTTGAATGATTTCCATGTTCAGCTTTTCTTTTTCATTCTCCCATACGGCAAACAAACAATATTTTTTTTGGGTTACGTGTAGCTGTCCTTGAACTTGGTAATACCAAGCATGTTTTTTGTTGATGGCTAGTTCACTAGTTTTTGTTTTTTGCCAGAAGTTTACTTTTTTATTTTCAATTGCTGCTGCTAGGCCCATTTTGTGGGCTGTCAAAGGACACTTTACTTCAACAACAGTATTTTCTCCAATTAATCCATCAGGCGTTGCACCCAAGAAACATAGTTCTTGGTCTATAAATAAACCAAGAAACAAACAAGAGCGCAAAACGATTAGACCCTGTGGTCTAATCGTTTTGCGCTCTTGTACAGCCAATTGTGAAAGTGCGATTTTTTCATTCAATTGGCCATGTCTAATAGATTCCAGGTGGTCAATTTTGTTCCGATAAAGAATATCTTTGACTAAATTAGCACATGGTGTATTAATACGCCTTTTTATAACTCGGCCGAAATTGGATGCAGTCAATAACGATCTTCTCATCTCTAGCCATTCTCCACTACTACTTCACTTTGTAAAACAGTTTTTCTTTCAATTGTTGCTCGTTCCAAGTCAGACTTTTTAATTTTTTTCATAAACTCGTTTTTCAGTTTATCCAGTATTTCTACCGGCATATCGGGCTTTTCACAGGACTGGCCATAATCCTTATCGTCTTGTTTTTTACTGAAAACAAGCCTTCTTTTTCTTTTTATATATCTTTTACTAAGGAAGTTTTGTTTCTTCTTTCTTTCTTCCCACAGTTTCAGTTTGCCTCTTGGGCTCTTATTGATAATTTTTTTATAAAGCTTCGAAAGTGCATTTTCTTCATTGAACGACACTGCTGACGCAATGCATCGCGTCTGATATGAGTTTTTGAGGGAAAAATTAACTCTTTTTCCTCCTACATATTTTGCTATGATGCTATGATAGCGTTCTACAACGTTACTGTCCACGTCATGAAGTAAACTTCGAGCATGGCCAGCAATACTTTGTATCATTATACTAATTCTCTGCCACAGAGAACTTAGCTGAAAGTCACTTGGAACATCATTTTGCTCCAAATCTCCCGTTTTTTTGCAGAAATGTGTTTTGCATTCAAGGTGGTTTCCAAAAGCGTGATGATGTGCTTGTAAAATGTCCTCAAATAATTTTTGCTCTTCTGGGCAGGGATCATTTTTATTTTTTTGTATTGCTTTGGTTATGCAGGATCTCATGCTCAAAACTCGCGATATGGTCAATAATTTTCTGTGACTTTTTAAATATTTGGTTTCAGTTTGCAATGTCATCATTTTGTTACAAAAATTCCTCAGTAAATGATTTCTGCATTCTACTTTTTCGACGGTAATATCAAGGTTAGGTCTTGTCTGCAAAATTTTGGAATAAGTACTTGAGTCACCATCAGATATTAGTCGTCCGTAAATCAAACCGTGGGTAGCTAATGACTGCTTAAAACCTTCCACTATAATTTAGCTCTCCATTCCTGTGGACGGACCGGAATAGTTTTTCGAACATAAATGTTCAGGCACTGTTGTTTTTTTCTATTCGGCACGATCACAATGGTAGCAATATTTATTTCGGACTCCCAAATATAAAAGTTTGCCTGTTTTTCTACCTATGACTGCAGCAGCGCCGGATAAAGCTGAATATTTTTTTTTGTACGACCTTTTACCGTACACACCATCTGCTATCACATCTATGATAGGCGTACCATAATTTGTGACCCTGCCTTCTGCTATAGCCATAATTTTCTCTTCTTCAGCTGCTTGATCCATGGACTGTTGTGCCAGTTGCTGCCAGTTTTCCGACAGTAATTTGTGGTTCTTTTGGTATGTTTTTTGGGAAATCATTGGCAAATTCATGGCTGATGAAAATTCTTGTAGCTGAGAATGACCACAACCAATAGAAACTGCACCAGCTACAGCACATGTATTTATTGATAAACAATTATCATTGTCGTTAATGGTAACAAATTGTTGTTTACACATTTTACATAAAAAAGTAAATTTGGAAGATAAACCGTGAAGCTTTTCACCAACTAACTCAAGAGAAGATAGCCCGCAGTCTAATGGTCCGTGATTTGAGATCTCACACAACTTTAAAAAAAAATAGGAAACATTAATAATCCTGCGTCCAATTTGTATGTTCTTTTTAGGATTATAGTTCTCCGTCTGTAAAAATAAATGAATAAATTTTTTTATACTATAAAACATTGTTTTAACTTAAAATAATTATAAATAAGTATGTTTTCACGGAATAACTTACTTCTGCACTATAATTTAACCCATCAGTTTCTTGGTTTTCAGGTTGGACATCACAATGACTTTCTTCAGTAGCACTAGCCACCTAAAATTGAATTATACCATTTTTATTTATAAAACTAATTCTACACAACTCGCAAAATTATGTTACTGTAACGTGCGGTTGAAGTTTTGAATATTACCTGTGTATTAAAGGTTTCTTCTAGTACTTGCTCAGATGAATATGTACTTTTATCAATAACTTCACGACCGTGATCATTCTGTAATGCCACAGTTTCCAATCTAAAAATACAAAAAGTTTGTGGTAATGAAATTCATTACAAATTAAAGCGGGACATTATTTACCATGTTTGTTATTTGTTTCGAGTTTCAATTGTGAAACAACTGAAAAAAATTGGCCAAGTGCAAGTCAGACTCACCCATGAAGGGTTCCGTAGTAACTATAATAATATAATATAACATGTATATTAATTTGACAAAAAAAGACCTTACAAATTTCTTAAAACTAGCTTATTTACACTTTTACAACTACGCCAAATAACTTTGTTTTTCATAGTGTTTGTATGAATCACAAAGTTATATTTGCGGTTTTAGAAAATATGCTGTAATACAAAAACTGCTAACCCGATCTCGTTCAAACCGATTTTGGTTGAAAGTGTATATCTACAGACATATATTTTTTTAGATTTTTCACTCCATTATTATAGAAGTTAGAGGGGGGGAGGGAGAGACATTTTACCACTTTGGAAACGATTTACTTTATGAAAAAGTGGTTTTAGAAACTTCAATCTCATTTTTTAAAGACCTGTCTATAGATATCACACACGCATAGGTTTCATGTAAAGAAATATTTTCAGTTTTTAGTTCCATATATGTGGAGCCTTCCATGTATGGGGAGGTTCCATGTATTTTAATTATTTTTTTTTTTTTTTTCTCAAAGTCGGAAAGCGGTTTATCGGAAGACGGACGGACGGACGGACGGACAGACAGAAACAGAAAGACAGACATGACGAAACTATAAACAACAAATACAGGGTGGCAGGGACATCTACGCGCAACCGCTTACCATGGATTCAGTACATGATTCTGGACCCCCCTGCGTTGATAGTTTTCGTCGGCTTTTTCTTAATTTCATAAAATTACGAAAAATCCGACGCAATAACAAAACAGTAAATTCACTTATTTCAAACAGTAATGTAAACAAAACTCGAAAAGGCTACCTGATTAGTTATGTTGATCTCGCAAATTAACCCTAGCAAAACAGCTGATCAGGTAGCTCTTTCGAATTTTATTTACATTGCTGTTTCAAGTGAAACAAGTGAATTTTATATTTTAATTAACAATGATTTTATACAGTTTTCAGTAAAAAAATACTGAAAAATTAAAAAAAAAAACGACGAAAAATTCCAACGCAGGGGGTCCAGAATCATGTACCGAATCCCTGGTAAGCGTTTGTGCGTCGATGTCCCTGCCACCCTGTATATTACTTGTGCCAAAATATAGTAGTAAATATCCCGTTTTAAGACAGATTTAGTGACCATGTCAATTTTAAAACTGCGTGAAAATGTCAATTCTAAACTTTCTAGTTCTGTGGTTCAGAAGTTGGTACATTTTAGATTTCATTTTTTAGGGTTCCGTAGCTGAATGGCAAAAAACGGAACCCTTATAGTTTCAATATGTCTGTCCGTCTGTCTGTCTGTCTGTCTGTCTGTCCGTCCGTCCGTATGTCACAGCCATTTTATTCCGAAACTATTAAGACTATACATGTGAAACTTAGTAGGTAGATGTATTCTGTAAACCGCTTTCCGATTTTAAGAAAAAAAAAATAAAAAATATTTAAAATAAAGGGGGGTCCCCATACATGGAACTAGAAACGAAAATATTTTTTTTTCATGAAACCTATGTGTGTGTGGTATCTATGGACAGGTCTTTAAAAATGATATGAGGGTTTCTAAGACCGCTTTTTCATAAAGTCAATCGTTTAAAAGATATAAGCTTCCAAAGTGGTAAAATGTGTGCCTCTAACTTCTATAATAATGGAGTGAAAAATTAAAAAAAAAAAATGTCTGTAGATCTTAATGTAAACTTTCAACCAAAATTGGTTTGAACTAAATCGGTTCAGCAGTTTCTGAGATACAGCATATTTTCTAAAACCGCAAATATAACTTTGTAATTCATACAAACACTATGAAAAACAAAGTTATTTAGCGTAGTTGTAAAAATGTAAATAAGCTAGTTTTAAGAAATTTTTAAGGTTTTTTTTATTCGTCAAATAAATATACATATTATATTATATTATTATAGTTACTACGGAACCCTTCATGGGCGAGTCTGACTCGCACTTGGCCAATTTTTTGTATTCATTTCGTAAAATTGTTGAGCTACAAATAAAAGATTAGGCAACTAACATTCATAGTTAGGTACATACCTATTCTCTTACTTAGTTATGTATGACAATAAGCAACATCTGAATTTTCAGATCAATCAGATATTTTGTCATGCACATTACTGCCCATATCAATAAACCGCGGTCTTGAAACAAAATGTTTCTTACTTTGTTTTATTCTTTACTAGCTTCTGCCCGCGACTTCGTTCGCGTGGGAAGGTTTTCCCGCGCAAATCCCGATCCCGTGGGAATTTCGGGATAAAAAGTAGCTTATGTGTTATTCCAGAATGTCAATTATCTACTGACCAAATTTCATTCAGATCCGTTCAGTAGTTTTTGCGTGAAAAAGTAACAAACATCCATCCATCCTCACAAACTTTCGCATTTATAATATTAGTAGGAAAGTAGGATTATAGCCTAGATAATGTGTCGATACTTACTCATTGAAAATAACTTCGGCGTTGACATTTTCGACTTTCTTTCTCCTATAAAAAAATGAAAACGTTTCTTTTTTTATTCAACAAAATATTTACAAAAATATCTGAATATAATATAAAAGTACTTTCAAAAAAATAGAAGTGACAAAAAGACAAAATAAGACCCTAGGTTTGATCCAGGACACTGGCGGTTGCCAATCCGATTCACTACTATACACGCTAATAGAAGCTAGGAATTGTAATGAAATAACTGACCGTATTCGAATAAAATAAAGTGCTCAATACTGAGACGGTTCCAATAATGTGTCATAATATTTTAGAAATAATTTAGTAATCTAAAATATTCTTACCTTTTAACATCGTTCATATGTACGGCGTTTGATTTATATGAACGTTTTTTAGTCCTTTTAAAATAAATAAAGTGAAGCCAGTTGGCTTCACTTTATTTCCCATAATTATAAAATAAAATTGAAATCAAGTTACGCTATTTTAACCTAAAGTATTTTATATTTACAAGAAAGAAGATTATTTATAGAAAATTGATATAAAAAATGAATTTATAAATAAAATAATGAATTTACAGACGAAACTTTACAATAACTACAAACAATTCCGAGTCGAAATAAAACGGCGAGAAAAGCGACACGTCCATATAGCAACAGGCGTTGGCCGGCACTGTCGGTACACAGGCGTTTACGCACACATGCGTACGTATTATATTGCGAAATAATAATACGCGATTTACAGAAAATGTATTGATTGGATTAAAAAAATAAAACACTATTTCGTTAGTATGTTTCTTGTTGAATAATTTGTCAAAAAATCAGAATGATCGTATGTATTTTAATATGGTTTTTATTCGTTAAAAGATTTTTTTAGAGGTATCTTTGTGATTTTTTTCTATGAATTAAAATTTGTTGTATTATGTTTTCAACACACTACTTAACTAGATTATATCCTGAAGAATATCATATATTTTTCTGATTGTGTTAACTGCAGTGAATCATATACTTTAACGCATTATAAAACTCGCGTTTAAACCTATTTTCGCGTCTGGAGGAGCCTTAAGTCCGCCTTTGTACCTATGTGCATAAAGTGTAAATAAATAAACATATCGGGATTCTTCCGTGGTTCGTAAAGCACGGTCGGCGGTTGGAAGACTATCATGTTTTGTGGTACATTTATATTTGGAATTTGATTATAATCTAAGCCAATAGTTTTGTTTTGTGTAAAGTTTGCTTTATCTCTATCAGACTGAAGTATGAGGAGTAGGTTTTGACCTACTCCTCATACTTCAGTCTGATAGAGATTTGCAAATATAGACAGTTTACCAAAATACACATCTAAACATATAGAACCTGAAGTACCTTCTGTATATCTTTATCTCTTTTAAATCAATACATAGATTGTCGTTAAAAGTGCACTTTTATCATTATGACCGCTTTTTGTTCTATATTTTTTTTCGGATACTAATAAGAAATGAATGTCTTCATAAAATTTAAAGAGAGGTCAGAAAACAAAACCTGACAGTCAAGAAATATGAGAGGCTGAGGACTTTTACGTTCACATAAAAGTCATCAGCCCTCCCATACTCCATCCTACAATTACAACGCTCTCGAGGCCTCACACTCGGAAACTTGTAGACCATTTCGATACAAAATTAGTATGGACTCTCAACCCCTCGATGCTGAGGAGTTACATGCAAAGCCGTTACACGACATACGAAGGTCTCATCAAAATGGATGTAAAGTTGGCCGGTACCATTGGAAAATTGGTGGATGGGAAGTGAGTTTCCTATCTGTGAGAAACCAGCTATATGCTAGTTGGAAGCGTTTATGAGATTCCATATTCTCGTCTAAAATCAAAATGGTGGCCTTTTAATTATATACACGACATACGAGATGTCGGTCATGAGTTCGAAAACATTTGTGTTTTCTCAAGTGCGTATTAAAGTTTTTGTACACGAACTTATAACAGGCAAGAAATAATGTGTTTGTCTTTCTGCTTATGTGGACCAATCTCTGGAGTGGCTGAACCGATATAAAACCCAGAATTCTCACGGATTCCGGATTTATACAGCATATTTATAAAATCTCCCACGCATACAAAGTCACGGGCACATCTAGTTGCAAATAAAACAAAAGTATTTTCCATAGGTCATTATTAAATGTTTATTATTTAAGATTTCCATTGCCAATGCGTGAAAGAAAATGTAACAAATGGTATGGCCTACCCGTGAGAAAAGTGTGACCAGTCGCAAACTGATGTGAAGGACTCTCGGACCGCGGATCATCTTACACAACCCAGATAAATACGTAGCAGCTATGTAGGTATGTATGTTACACTCTGAAGGATTATTACACTTCTTATTGTTCGGATTTTTGGCGATATTTGTCACGGTATACTTGATTCGGTAATTTTTTATTGGTGCATTCAAAGATTGCTTCTAAAGTAATTGACCAATATTTTCTCTGTTTTGTATAGTTTTTTATACTTACTGTATAAGTAGGTGAATGATTGACAGTAGGTACTGGATGAAAAATGTGTGAAAAACCAAAAAATTTTGGAGGTCTTAATATACCTATATAATGGTGCTGGTTTTGAGTAGGTTTTAGACCAATGTTGAATGAAGAGCTCGTGGCTTAATTATAACTGCCGCCGGTCGATCTTCGAGATAAAGCTAAGCTCGGTATACGGATGGGTGACCATCATAACACAACAAGGTTCCTCTGTATCTTGGATAGCACGTGAAGTAATTGGACTCAACTTTTATTTGTTGTGTGTCATTTTTCATAGTAATTGCGGTTAGTCAGGAGCCAGAACATTTTACTCGTGTCTTACCTACGGGATCGTATTACCCAGCTATTGGGTTGTGGAGGTCCGATAGGCAGTCGCTCCATGTGACACACTAGTACTCAGTCGCATTTGGTTAGACTGGAACCCGACACCGTAGTTGGGAAAAAGCTAAGCAAATAATAGCTATAATAAATAAACATTTATTAAATTCTGTTCAGTACATTTTGTGTGAAACAGTGACAAATATGTAACGATACCAACTAACTACATGTGCGTTCACAATAGAAGAATAAGACAAAAGAAGTACAACTTACTGTTTATATTGTACAGAAAAAAACGCACATTGTACCGTAGGTAGTATTTCATCTCACAAGATTCAGTAGTACTAATACAAATAAATACATCTGTTACCTGAATATTGCCTCATATATTTATATTGTCCTCCCTCACGAGTCACGGAATATAATAAAACACGCCTGTCGCATGTTGTTGGAAAGTAACAAAATATGATTGACAGTATTTGACCGAAAAGGTAGAAGTTTTCTTAGGTTGAATTTCATATGTTACCGGCCAAACCCGATTTCAGGACAAACTAGTTTTGCCTAGGCTAAACTAGTTCTTCCTAAACGCGATAGGATTAACTAGTATAGCCTAGTCCAAACTAATTTGTCCTAAGCCCGATAGGATAAACCAGTTTAGCCTAGGCCAAACTAGTCGATCCTGATATAAATACGCACACTCTAGGATAAACTATAATGGCCTAAGTCTAAATATTATAGTATATCTAGAAATTAAATATAAATAGATAAACTGAATAAAATACACTGACTATTTTATTCAGTTTATCTATTATTTTTTTTTTGCAAAAGTAATCCTTTTTATTACAACGATAATGATTCGTTGCTAAAAGTTATGGATAATTGGTAATACAAATAATAAGTGTTTTTTTAATAGAAGCAATAATCATATCTCAGTTATTATTTTGTTTTTTTACATGGTGTGCTTTGGTGGCACTTAGAATTGCAGAGTATCGTTGCCTTCTTGCACTGGCATCTGTTTGTGGATCAGTTTTTGTTGCAGCTGCATCTCACAAAACCTTGGCCTGATCCAACTGAATGTGTAACTAAATATATCATTCAAATGGTAAGCCACCTCTGTCGCTCTCTTAGATTGTAAAGCGCGTAGCAGAATAATGTTGTTAGATGGTCTTGGTAAACCATAATAAATTTAAAATTTCCATCTGGTTGTGTCTGAAAATCGATCAGATCTACTTGGCATCTACTATTCATTTTCGAATAAAGAATGGGCTTAGAGACTAATCCTCTTTTCTTCTTTGTTTTCTTTCAATGACAGACACTGCACATAATATAAGATAAATATAAGAAGATAAATACAAGCTTATCATTTCTTTTCTAATATTGGCATTGTCACCACCACCGTGGCCGACAGCTACATGAGCTGCGCTAATCACATCATAAAGTTCATCGGATGGGAGATAGTATTTTATATTACCTTCACTTCGTGCAATCAGTTTTTTCACGTCCCCGATTTTTAACACAGCAAATCGTTTCAATCTCCTTTGTTGTAATGGTGTCTTTTTTCAGATTTTTCTGCATCTTCAACTTGTTCAGTGAGTTCCAAATATTGCTCTGATGATAACACATTATAATGAGAAGACTTTTTACTTTCGACTCTGCAAAATTGGTTTAGACTAGGCCATACTAGTTTATCCTAGAGTGTGCGTATTTATATCAGGATAATTTGGCCTAGGCTAAACTGGTTTATCCTATCGGGCTAAGGACAAATTAGTTTGAACTAGGCTATACTAGTTATCATCACGTTAATCATCGTGTATAGGAAGAACTAGTTTAGCCCAGGCAAAACTAGTTTGTCCTAAAATCGGGTTTGGCCGGTAACATACATATATAAATAATAGAATCTTTGTTCCGCATATTGTCATTGAATTTAGTTATTTTTTATTATATGTTGCAGTGAATATAATTATAAACATAGGGTGACACGACGGGCGGTCTAAGCAGAATAGCTAGTTCTTACTGCAGTGCTTACAGGTATTTACACGATACTTAAATATACACGAACTTTGAAAACATTGTCTACCTGTCTTTCAGTTTGTCAGGTCAAATTCTGGAATGGCTGAATCAATTTTGATGCGACTTTTACTTGAAGATATACGAAATAAAAAACATAAAATAAAAGTTATGGGGCAACATGTGCAAGTTCCTCTGAGTCGGGAGTTACGTGGGGAAATCCTCTCACGCGAACGATGTCACAGGCACAACTAGTATACAATAAATACTTTATAAATTATTATAAACATTCAGAAACAGTAGTAGTGATTTTTATTTATTTATTTATTATATACTTTATAATACAAATCTTAAAGGAGGACATTTATTTATTATATACTTTATAATAAATAAATGTCCTCCTTTAAGTTTTGTCCATACAAAGGTTGTCTGTAAATAAGACCACCTCTTGTACACTAGTTGGATTTTTGTATCCATTGATTTTTTACAATGGTTTTAAAAGTGGACAGAGATTGAGCACACGTTTTCAAGAATGATCTCTTCCTCACAAGTTCAGTCTCCCACTTCACTAGCATGACTGCTTCGCAGAAGGAGGCGACTGGCGCATCTTACCAACACTGGACTTAGGCAACTTATAAGACAAAGTTCAGTCGTCATATTATGTAAAATGTTGGTATTCTAATGCTTATGATTACACTGGAAACCCACTTCAACCTAGTTAAATGAAATAAATTATATTTATTTAGCAAATGAGTTATAAATACTAAAAACTTTTACTCGTATTTTTTCCATAAATTTAAAGTAGATTAATGCTCCCTCGGTATAAACCACTAATTACACAAACAAATAATCAAACATAGAATTTTCATAAATAGGCATTCCACGAATATTCCGACAAGCACCGCGCCTCAACACTTGCACCGCGACACGTGTACGCCCGCACGAAAAAATAAAGAAAAACACAAACGTCCTGCGTCGGGCGCCCCGAGATAACGTCAATTAGTGAGATGTATGACTGTTTCGTAAAATGTGATCTGACTACATGACAAAGTATGAAAGAAGTATAACAGATGTTCAATGAACATCCTGGTTCCTCGGTGTATCTTTAATGTAGATATATATAAATCTTCTGTATGTGTGTGTTCCGTCCAACGAGAATATCTGCACGCATATTTTTGGTATGGCAATTATTATCTATGGTCTTTGAAAATGACTTGACAGATAACCTTTGCCCTGTTGAAATAATGTCCGCCGTTTGTTGAGATCGATTTATTGATTGTAATTTAAATCCTGTTGAATCTACGCGGTTAAAAGACAAATCGGTTGAGATTAGTGATTGATTGAAATCTAGAATCCCGAATTGACTAAAACCCTGGGATATTTTGAACTACCACGCCGAATGTCGTCAGCCGGTCTGACACGCGAAATTTGCTGAAAGTAATGGTGAATTGGTGATAAATAGCTGCTCCAATCTGGTGCGAAGTTTGTGCTACATCCCGGCCTGGACCACACATTGAAGCTTGCGTCCTTTGTGACCGCCGTGACACCACTTTCCCACATTACACGTTTCAATTACTCATTACCTATTTACACATATCATATATATATATCATATCACGGACGTGGCCTGGGGAAGGTCGAAACTTGTCGTCTCTACAGCTCAGGTAAGTCTAGGCTATAAGTTTACCTATTTATTAGTATTATTTATTGGTAGGGCCCAAGAGCCCATATTGTGCTTGCAAGCAACGGTAAGGCTCCACGTACCGTGGACTGTTCGACCATACCAGTTACTGTTGGCTGGCTTATTGTAGGATCGAACAGTGTGTCTATCACCTAACTCCTCCATCCTAAACGGCTGTACCAATACTTATAATAAAACAGTACAGTCGGTTTTTGAGGCAGTACAATGTCTGCAGGGTCCACTCGTATATCGTAAATAGATGAATATGCTTGAAACTAGAGAATGGCTCGACTAATGAGGCAGTTTCTTTCGGCTTGCGGCATATACTTATGGAGAGAAAAAACGGAACAGTAATTATAGAAATTGTACAATAAAACCAACGTATGTGAAGCCGCGGCTGGAAAGCTAGATTCAGATAAAAATCTCAAAGATGACAGCGAGTGAGACTTCTGTCTGACTTCACAGTCACCACAGCAGATACAATAATGTATGAGATGATTATACGATCTCATTGTGGAGCAGTGACCACTCGAATTAGTGTCGCTATATCCCACATGGATGAATATTTTAGGGCTTTGTTTTAACCTCCAACGCTTGGAAGAGAAAAATATCTTCAGTGTTTGGTATACAGGAGAAGTAAACAAATAGAAGCATATATCGTGCGAGATTACAGGGCCGTATGTAGTTCAAGCCTTTTGTTTATGCAACGAAGCTAGAAAAAAATGTGAAATTTTCTTCAGCGATTGGAGATTTTCTTTATAGAAGCTTTTTCTTTTGAAGTGTTTGTTGTTAACGTTCAAGGGCCGCAGTATCTCGTTAAAACATTCCCGTTTATGTTCCCATTCCCGTATATATCCCCAATTCTATGTTCATAGACATCAGAATCTCCTATTTAATTGTATGTGATAGATATGTTTGGATGATTTCTTTATTTGATGCCAGCTGGCTGGTCTACGCTCTGTGGCAGAAGCCATTGATCATTTTACTTAGATATATCTGATGTTACATTATTTCTATTCATAGATTCAACACGACGAGGATTATGTTAACAAAATATACTCTGAAAAATATTTAGATTTTATGATATTAAACTCTTTTACTTGTATTTTCATGTCGATTTCAAGTATGGGTTATTTCGCAGAACTTAAAGTTTGCATCACAAACACATAAAATATATGTTTTGCGCTAACCGTGTGTGAATTTCTATAAATTATGTGTATCGTTTTATATACCAGGGATAGAATTGAGTTTTCAATTAAACTAGCGGTTCTTAGGCATATTCAATGACTGTATTAAAAACTTTTATTTTTAGATTTAACACTTACCTTTTTTCATAATGTAAAAGTTATTTAAACCGATATTAGAAAATACAATAGATAGGTACAGAAAAATTAACTTCCATCTTATATTTAAAATAACATTATCTTAAATTTTAAAAAAGAAGAGAATTTTGTATTTATTTTAATAATGTGAAAACTTTCCAACAAGTTAGGCCTTTTTGTTGGGGAAACTATGTTAATCTACCCTTTGATATTCGACGCAAAAAAAGGAATGAATATGTTACAGGCGTATCTAATTTATATGCATGTACGGTTACCTACATTTATGTACTTGTATGTAGGAGATACTCTTAAGTTCAAACATTTTCAGGTTAGAGGAGAATTTGTATTAGTTAGTTTGGTACTACACTGAGCATGTAATGTTTACCTTGAAAATCGAGAACATTTTCAATGAATAAGTCAACTTATATTACCAAACGTTAAGTTATAAACTAAGTGTCCCCGTTCTTAATTAATTATGTTGCTGGTGCTCAATTCATATTTGATATGGGTGAATAGATCATTTCATAGATCATGCAATGGTGGCCAAGTGGTTTTAGACCCAACTTTCGAGTTGGCGGTCATTGGGTCTAACCCAGTCAAGCACATTACTGGGGCGGTTTTTTTTTTTAATTCTCTGTCCTGTCTATCTGACCCCTGGCAAGAATGACGTCAGTTTATCTTGCTTCTACCTGTAACTGTCAAATAAGTATTAATGACAACTGGGATCTTCCCATAACTATCGACATATCAAGACTCCTTCGTGTCTTATAAGGGATTTTTGTAAGCATGTAGGACGATTATTATCCCATCGTGCTATTACTATTCATATGATATAATAGTGTGAATTTCAACAAATACCATTTTTTTATCATATCGGTGAACTTTTTCAATTATATATTTTTTGTATATTTTTTAGGTTTTATGTAATCTATAGGATATCAAATATCCCCAAATTTAATATCATCAACGTATCATTTAAGACTAAGGAGAAAATTCAGTTTGAATTCTGGTTTCCACCGATATGACAAACCGGCACCGATTATTTTTTCTGTACACTGATATGATAAGTTTATCCACTGAAATGATGTACATATCCAGCGATATGATAATCTATCCACCTTTGAACATCAAAAAGGAAATAGTTAGTAGGTACCAATCACAGAAATCTTAATAATAAGGCAATATTAAGATTTCTGTGGTACCAATATATTTTTACAAGGGTGACTTAGAACTGAAGACCTGAACTTAGGGTCTTTTGTAAGTAGATCACATCCAAAGAGAACTGAGTTCTTAGAAATCCAATTAAAATATATTTTTGGAATTATGTACCTATTTTATTATATTTACTATAGGTATTTCGAATTTAAAAAAAAAAGAATGTTTATTTTTATTATCATTGTCTTTATTAAAATGAAGTATAAAAAAATCAAAAATCTTATATCTTAGGTTAAAATTGCACAATACACATTTATTACTATGGACGATCCAGCTAATTGTTTTGCCGTGTGTACACTTAAAACATTGTAGCCTTCTAGGTTTAACAATAATAAGAATAGGAATTTTATATACCTAATTAATCAGCCTTTTAAGTTTAACATAAATCACAACCACACTACAATAATTACAGCTTTAATTATTACTTACTTTAATATTTTTTAAATCTTTGTTCTCAGTACACATCACAGATTACAGATCGTTTATATCTTACATCTAGTAAAAAATCTTTACGCTACTACTACTTTTGTAGTTGATTCTTCTGAATTTAGTGAACTAATACTCGGCGTTCGTAAAGGAGATGCTATTGACAAATCTAGAGGACTGCTTGTACGTAAATAGAATAGAATAGAATAGAATTTATTGAGACCATTATTAGATTCTTTACAAATTTCCGATGATCCCCAAACTAGGCTATGCCTGTATCTTGGGGACCTAAGTTGTGGTAGACAATGTTGTGGGTGCAATATCAAAGATGATCTGAACATAAGTATGTGAGAACATCAAAAACCTTAGATGGAATGAGGTCGACTTAAAACTACTTAACTTAAAATTATGTAAGACAAAAAAAAATAAATAAAATTAAGTACAAAATAAACTTCTTCAATTATGACAAGAACAAAACAATTTTTATAGTAACTAATACAAAATGGGTGTGTTTATGTGTGTGTAGTTTGTGTGTATTTGTTCGTGTGTGTAGTGTCGGAGTTTGTGTCTGATGAGATTTCGAGTTAGAGTGAGTGAGTTACAGCGATGTTAGGATGTTTTCAGATTCATCATATGAAAGTCCTAAAAGCCATTGTATGACAACTTTTTTGCACGCTGTGAGGGAAAGATCTTTTATGTCACAGGGCAAGCTTCTGGAAACTTTGTTGTATACGAGAGTGTGTAGGTAAGCGGGACATCGTCTGGCTAGAAGAGAAGAGGTTTGTTGTAACGGTATGCGGAAGACACGTTTGGAAGATAATAAGTGGTAGTCGGGCCGAATCCTTATGCTTTTGTGAGTACGGAGCATTGCATTTAGAATATAGAGTTGACGAACGCGTAAAACTTGAAAATCTTTATAAAGGGAGTCAGTGGAATAAAAAAATGGTTTTTTTAGTATGACTTTAATAACAGCTCTTTGGGCTCTTTCCAACTCCATCATAATTGATTTACCAGCTCCACCCCAAACGGATATACCATATTGGATAAGAGACTGGCATATCGCAAAATAAACTGTTCTCATTATGTCTTGTGAGGTGCTGTCTCTCAATTTCTTCATAATGTGAATGAGTTTCCTTAGACGGCCCGAAAGGAGTTGAATGTGAGCTCTAAATGAGAGGTTTTCATCAATTAGGAGACCTAGATATCGAATAGATGACGTTCGGTTAATACAGTCACACGAGCAGTTTACGCGTGAGGTGTTTAGAAAATGGTTTGAGCATGTATGATATTTTAATGTAAGGCCGGATGGAGGGCTGGAACAATGAGTTTTGTGAAAAGTGATGAGTTTGGTTTTCTTTAAGTGTAAGAAGGTTGTGGTTGAGTGTTTGAGCTAGTTTTGCCAATCCCTTCTCTGCATGACCGTAGGCGTTTTTCCAGGTTTGGCCATGAAACGTGATAACTGTGTCGTCTGCATAGGATATAAGTTCTGCATTTCGTAATTTAACATAAATCACAACCACACTACAATAATTACAGCTTTAATTATTACTTACTTTAATATTTTTTAAATCTTTGTTCTCAGTACACAAATAGTGAGAACTACGCGCTACTATGGCATCAATACGCAGATTAGGACTATTACATCGAACATTCTGTCGCAATAGCCGTGGGCTATGAGGTCTTATTAGTTCTTGAGAAATACCAGGCTTATTATCTCGATTTTTCGGTAGCGATTCTGTTACATCATTGGTCACTGAAACACTTGTTTGGTTGTTTAGGGCAACATTTGCCTTAGCTTTTTTCGTCTGATAATATGCACGGGCACTGATTCAGTTTTTTTTTGTGCAATGCGACGTGCATGTACAGGCTTCGGTTTGGGATAAGTCCGGCTGCTTTTCGTCTAGCTAAACGTTCGCTGTCTTTTCTTAAATGCTCCTTTCTTAACACAGGATCGCTTTTGATCTTAGCTTTTCATATTCTTTCCAGCAACCTCTTTCTCTCTTTTTTCTCCTCCTCTTTTAGTTTTGGCCTCGGCATTCTTAAATAAAATTAAGCTATTATTATGTTTTCTTTTTATCTATTTACTATTTTGTTATTTGTTATTATGTACCTACTTACTATTTTTTTTAACTAGAAAATATTTTCTAGAGAAACCTTCAATGCGTTTAATTGCTCCATCTCACTGACTCACGAGTTCACGACTCACCGAGATGATAAAATGATCTACCGATATGATAAAGCAATCCACCGATGTGACAAATCTGTGCGCTGATCATGAATCAAAACACCGATATTAGATATAAGACACCGATTGATTTTTTCTTATCATTTCGGTGTAAATTATCACATCGGTGGTAATAAAGACCACCGATTACAGCGATATGAGAAGAGCGACGTGAGAAATAACACACTTTTTACAAAATTAGAAAAAATGCATTATATCTACGATAAAATAATTCAATAACAGACAATGAAGCTAATTCACTTACTGCCTCTGTTAGAACCAAACAACAATAATAAAACTACTCATTACACTAGAAAAATGCAACCACCGATAATCTATACTAATATTATAAAGAGGTAAAATTTGTAAGTTTGTATGTATGGGGTAATCTCTGAAACTACCGAACCAATTTTGAAAATTCTTTTGCTTACATGTAGGTGCATTATCCCCGAGTGCTATAGGCTATAAATTATCTTTATATCATGCATATTAGTCGAGCTATTATAATCTTTGTCAAGCAAGTCGGGGACGGGATCCCGTGGAATATTTTCGACTTCTACGCGGACGAAGTCGCGGGCAGAAGCTAGTATAAAATAATTGTCCGGGAGCAACTGAAATGCCGTACTTACGTTATTGGCGGGAATATGCAGCGATTTCACACATGTCCATCCTGACTATGCACTAGCACACACTAACGAGGGAAATACAATTGGGGTAGGGACGCTGTCAGACCCGTCGTTGTAAAGTTAGATTTAAATTACTTTTGTCCAGCGATATGAGAACATTTTGCAGGACCAATACGTTTGTGCCTCTCAGTAATAATAATCGTTAATTATGTATTAAAATATGCTATATAATAATAATAATAATAATAATTAAGCTTTATTTATTCCACACAATATTACATTACAAGTCAGAACAAGAATACATTATAAAATTGATTTAAATTATGACAATAATAATTGCAATTGCTGAGTAAATTAAATATAAAATTGGTTAATAAATGTTATAAATTAAACTATTAAATTAAATTAAATTAAACTATACATAGCAATGAATGATTTAAAAAATAAATAAATAAATAATCTTACAGTTACCTACTAGTTCCTACTTAATATTAATAATTATATTTCATTTTAGTGTGGACCCCCTTCGGGTAAAAGCCTCCTCCAAAGAATCCCACGATTTCCTGTCTAAGGCAGTAACAGCCCAGTCGCGCCCGGCATTTTCCACGATCTCATCTTGCCAACGAGCGCATGGCCGGCCTCTGCTTCTGGAACCGTTAGGACCATACCAGTTTGTTGTCCTAATAGTCCATCTGTCATCAGAATATCTTGCAACGTGCCCGGCCCATCTCCATTTAAGGCTTTGTGAAAAAGTGAGAGCATCAGTGACTTTAGTCTTCCTGCGAATGTCAGAGCTTCTTATTCTGTCAGACAATTTTATATTTAAGCAGCTTCTCTCCATAGCTCTTTGCGTTGCTTGGATCTTCTTTCTCGCCTTTGTATCAAATATCCAGGTCTGGCAGCTATAGGTAAGACATGGTAATATTGCAGAATCTAGTACTGTCTTTTTCATTTCTATGGGAAGTTTTGATTTAAATATCTCTTTATGAGCCCAGTATTTTTTCCAGGTTAGAGCTATTCTGCGGTTTATTTCTTCTAAATTTCTGTTTTTCTTAAATGAGATTTGTTTACCTAAATATATGTAGTCATTGACATATTCGAGCGGCATGTCTTTAACTAAGATAGGAATTGTACTGCTGTTTGTCACGACCTTTGTTTTACTAAGGTTCATCTCTAAACCCACAGATTCGCTCACTGCTTGTAGCTCATTTACCATAGCATTCAGTTCCTTGGAATTTTCAGCCAGTATGACAATATCGTCCGCAAAACGCAGGTGGCTTAGATAGTTTCCATTAATATTAATGCCTTTCTTTGACCAAGGAAGGTCTGCCATTATGTTCTGTAAAACAGAAATAAATAATTTTGGAGAGATAGGATCACCTTGTCGGACTCCTCTTCTGATGTTGATTTCAGGACCGACTCTATCCAGCTTAACCCGACTAGTACTTTTAGAATATATATTTTTAATTATGTTTATATATTTTAAATTTATATTTTGATTGTGTAGAGCTTCCCATATACTTTTGTGCGAGATAGAGTCAAACGCTTTTTTGTAATCTATAAACGCTATGTAGAGTGGTTTTTGGTATTCTAGATATTTCTGTATGACTTGATCGACGGTATGGATATGGTCGGTAGTGCTGTATCCCTTTCTGAAGCCAGCTTGTTCTGTCGGTTGGAATGAGTCTATTCCAGGAGATATTCTGTCGAGTAGGCATGATGCGAATAACTTGTAGAGACAGGGCATAAGGCTAATCGGGCGGTAATTACCTATATCTGCCGGGTCGCCTTTTTTATAAATTAATATAATATCGGATTCACTCCATTGTTGGGGCACCACTTCTTCATCTAAGATCTTATTGAAAGCTATTGTTAGAGGTGATAATAGTAGAGTTTTAGCGTGCACAATGCATTCATTGACAATTCCATCCGGCCCTGGACTTTTCTCTCCTTTTAATTTCAGTATATGTTGGAGAATTTCCTGTTCATCAAACATTTTTACAGTTGACGTATTTTTCGGTTGATTGTTTTCTTTGTGTTGTATCGAGTTAGGTTGGCTATATAAGCTTTTATAGAAGTCTGTAGCTATACCTAAAATTTTGCTGCGAGATTTGCTATTTGTTGAGTCGCTTTTTAGAGATGGGATCCAGGTCTTCGTTTTATCTAGCTCTCTGAACGCTTTTTTAGCAGATCTTGATGTCTCTATGTGCTTTTTTAAGGTATCTATTCTGTGTGATTCATAACATTTTTTTATTTCTTTATTTGTCTGTTTGTAGAGGTTTTTTAAGTCTTCTCTATCTTGCTTATTGAGATGAGGTTTATTTTGCAGGGTGGTTCTTCTTTCCATTAAATCCATAGCCTTCTTTGTTAATATTGAGTTTTTCTTTGAGCTTGTCTTGTTTTTTAAACTTATTTTTAATGCACACTCAATCATCTGGTAATATTCGTTAGCTGGATATTTATCATGTATTTCTAATAATTTTGATATGTGCTCGCTTAGGTTTTTTATGTATGTTTCTCGGTCTTCTGGGTTTTTAAGCATAGATGTGTTGCCGGTGAAGTTTCGTCTGGATTTTTTTGTGGGTTCCAGGTTAAGAGTAGCTCTCAATAATCTGTGATCTGTTCCAAAATAAAGAGAACTTAGGACCTCGAATTTTGTAAATAAGTGCGACTTGGTAGTTAGTATATAATCTATCTCATTTCTCGTCTTTTTGTCTGGTGATATCCATGTCCATCTGTTCCCATCTTTTGCCTTGAACATGGTATTTATTATTTTGAGATTGTGCTCGAGTGCATATTGTATGAGTCTGTCGCCTCTTTGGCTTCTATTACCGTAACCGTATTTACCCAACACTTTATTTTCGTAGGTTTTAGGTTTTCCGATTTGTGCGTTAAAATCACCCATTGATATTGTGTGCGGTGTAGAGATCATTTCATGAGCTGATTCGAGGTCCCTATAAAACAACTCTAAGTCGTCCTGTGTGGAGCACTCAGTTGGGGCATAGGCTTGTATAATCGCAAAACTTAATTCTTCCAGTTTAATTTCTAGCAAACAGACTCTCTCCGATATTCCAATGAAATTAATGATGTTTTCCTTATATATTTTCTTAACCAGAAAACCTACTCCATATTGCCCTTTTGTTTGTCCTAGGTGGTACATAATATAGTCTTCGTCCTCTATTATATTCTCTCCCAGACGTCGTACTTCGCACAGGCCCACTATGTCGTGGTTTATGTTACGTAGAGCTGTTTTCAGTTCTAGCAGTTTTTCAGGCGAGGATAATGATCTGGCATTTAAGGTGCATATTTTTACTTGCATCTTCTCTCGTGTAGTTTTTTCCTTTGGAGGGTTGTGGTCTGTCGCTCCCGCGGTGACCAGCCGTAGTGGGAGGGTAGGATTGGGGAGAGGGGGGTCACTTTTTGATTGCTATTTCTCATGTTCTGGGTTAGATGGTACTCGTGTTAATGCTGGTGACTGTTTGACATATGACAACATTGAAAGAGTTTTATTTTTCTTCGAGTTTTGAAAATTTTTGTCGTGTCCTGTAGGTGAGTTTGTGTGTGACCTTTTTGCCCCTCGTGTGTAGTTTTTCTCTGAAGAACCTGGTTTGCCAGTGGATTTGCTCTTATTAGGGTTGTTTTCTAAAACAATTAGTTTGTCATATTTAAGGATAACTTTATTTCCCTTATCTTTTTCAAGCTTTGCCTGTTCCATGAGTTCGGCTCTTTTTTCCAGCACATTTTTCGGGTAATCTTGCTTTATGTAATAATCACAATTTTCCAGCTTTCTTTTGTTTTTTAAGGCCATAACTTTCATGCCCAATGTGGTGAAAGTTATTACAATGGGGCGAACTTTGTCTTCCGCTTTTTTTTCTTTTCTTTGGACTGCCTCTATGTCGTTAGGGCTACAGCTGATTTCAAGCAAATTATTTATTGTTCCTAGGACCTTTTCTTGAAGTTCAAAATAGCTCTTCTCGGTTTCTTCAACTCCGAATAAGACAATATTTTTCTTTCTCATTTCTTTGTCTAAGAAGTCTATCCGGGAATTTTGTTTCTCAAGTTTCGATTGTATTTCTTCGTTTTCAAGATATAGCTGTTGGAATTTGTGGTTCATGTTGTCATTTATTTCGTTTACGATGTTTTTACTGTTCGATTTTATTTCTTCTTTTTGTTCTGCAATTTCTGTCTGTATATATTAATAACAAAACTAATATTCTATGAAATAGAATTAGTTATATACTTAACTTACTTATTTTTATTAGTGTATAAGCCGGTTTTTTTTTTTAAAGTAGATGGACAGCACCGATTTGAAAAAAATAGAGATTTATGTATTTATTTCTACCTTTGTAATAGTCCTAGGCAAATTATATTTTTGCCACAACCCAATAACTACCTATTGAATACTAAAAAAAATATTTCAGAACAATATTCCTTTTTTCAAATACAAATTTCACCGAAGACAAAAATATAAGTCATTTGGGAAATTCACCCAATAATAAAAAACAAAAGAAAAAGCAATGTGGTTTAATTTCTTAATCAGCTCATAAGAATGAATGCAACGTTACGCGTCTTAATTTAGTTCCAATACTATGAAAAGAATTTATTAGTGTTCTATTTTACGTTAAGCGAATTGAGACAAGAGTAAATTAATGTAAGTTATGTTAAGCATTGTTATATCACCATTTAGGTAATGAGAAACTACACGCATCCTTCAGCATCGCCACTACCTAGTACTTAGATCACGTAAGTAGATTATGGATTATTGGCCGCTTACTTATGTAGTTAGTTTCAAAGCGAGTGCACGCGGGCCACGCGACGCAAACGGGCTCTCACGAAACAGGTGATATTGGTGGCTTTTTTGAGATTTTTAGAAAAATTAAGAAACATTATTTAGCCACAAGATCATCTAATAATTTCCGGTAATTTTCATAAATTAATTCTTTCACGCTAACTGGGAAACCGCTGTGATTGCCAATGTAAATTTTGTTATCAAACACATGAATTAGTTCTTGCACGTTTGTCTTTAAGTTATGCAACAGAAACGATGTTATTTGCTAAAAAAAATAGCTTTGTAGTGATTTTATTTAGATAAGAGTTTTTTTTAATGAAATGTAAATTAAGTAATTGAGTAGAATTTAAAGTAATAACGATTCCTATAGTAAAAAAAAAATCATCGTACTTTTAAAAAATAGCCATCTCCATTCGGTACCAGAACTCGTTAAGAACTTGTTGATTAACAAGAGTACCACAATTTTTGTAACACGTTTGCATGCGCTCACCACACAGGAAGCACTAGTGCCATTTCTTAGAACTAGGATTTGATCGTCGCCTAATTATCACTTAATTTTCGTTGCAGTTTCGCTAGTTTCATGCGTTATCTCCCGCTTTTAATACATTCGCGAGTGCTTTCAATACCTATCTGTCTGAATTATGCTTTACATCAGTTAATGTAAAACTATTTTTTTTATAACCAAACAGCTATGTGATAAAATAATAAATACTGAAATGTCACATGTGCATTTATGCTGACACATTTTGAACTTTCAATAAATAAAAAAAAACAGATATGTCGGGCATGTGACCGCAAATCCACAACCAAGAGGTTATTTTGTGTACAGGTGGGACAAATAATTCGGAAAGATTTAGAAAGGTGAACAACGCCCTGGTTTTATCAACCATTTCATAGAGGGTACCTGTGTTTCCGAATTATTTGGCCCCGTAATCCGCGATGACGTGATCCGTGTGCCGCATCATCTTCATCCATGCAGGCTCTGCAGAGCGGGCTGACCATAACTCCTATGACATAGAGATGTTTAGGTATTAAAGGAACCGTGACAGTAAAAGCGGCTGTAACCAACCACCGTCGTTGCGGTTCAAATAATATTACGACCTGTTTCGTAAACCAGCCATCGTTGGAAGGAAGAGCCTCCTTGGCCTGCGCACACTCACCATGGTCTTCCCATAGTTTGTAGTGATGGTCGCTGGTGCATTTCGTTTCCAGGTTCGTTGAAAAAAAGATATTAAAGATATTATCGTGGTCGCTAATGGGATTTTGCCTTGTTCAGCTGTTGTGCCGCGCGCCCTAGTAAATGGAAAACAGCGTAAATGGAAAAAAATACGTAACACATGAAGTTGAAGTGGAATACACAAACAATAATTAATCACTTTAATAAGTCTGTTCAGGAGTGCAATAGGCCAGCCAACGGTAACTGGACGTGTCCGGAACTTTTCCACGATACGTGGAGACTACCGTTGTTTTCAATACTATAAACAAGGTTACACAATGGCCTGCCTCTACTAGGCTTCGGCCTACAACAATAAAAACAAAAATGTACCACTAACCTGAGTGCTGGGGACGCCAAGTTCGACCTTCAAAGGTCACGCCCTAAGTGTGGTTTGTATGTGATATGAGGTGAGTAATTGTAACGTGTGATGTAAGTTACGGGTTCTAGGACGGTCCCAAGGCGTCGATCTTCAGATGGCGCAGTCCCGACCAGCATCACACCCAACTCGTTTCCAGCAAGCGCGCGCTACGCGTGGTAGACAATAAGGCGATGTGTTCCGAGAAATATCACTGGATTCTTGTTAATCCGAGATTACAAAGTTCAATCAATCACTGAACACAATTAATCTGTTCATATCTCGCGAGATCCAATTCGATTCACAACAAATTCCGCGTGCCAGGCCAACCGACGACAAGGCGGCGTACGATTCAACAATATCCCGGGGTTTTTCGGCAAATGGGGAATACACTTCAACAATTAGATAATTCGCGACCCAATTATCGGTCTCGACAGGCGAATTCAACAATATTTTACCAATTAATTAACTCAACAGCGGTTCCCATGACCGGCATTTTTTCCAAGTATGAATCTAGCTTGCTAAGGATGGCTAGTTATAAAATAAATAACAATTCAATGTATATATTGTGCAGGATCACACCAACAATTAAATACAACAATTGAAGTATAATATTGAGCCGGAGAATCTCTATCAACAATCCAATAATTACTATAAATGCAATAACCAATACACACAATTCAAGTCCTATTATGTTAGACTATGTGTAATTATTATTTAGATAACCTTTCAAATTCAGATCAATGACATTCAATTATTAATTGCCACAAATACCAAACAACTTTTACAACAATATACCAACTTATGTACCAAATACAACCAATTCCTAATTTCACAAACAAATCTTGTTTGTCAATTCAATTCTAAGGGGCTAGCACTACAAATTACAGTACAAACTACAAGTACTATTTGAGCCCGGCTGACAAAGCAATATATTCAAACTTATCAAGTTATAAGTTGTGTTAAGTAATTAAACTCAAGTTTTAAGTTTTCAACAATATTCAAAACTTCCAATTAAACCAGTGGATCTTATATTATAAGAGCCGCGCTTCTGCTACCAATTTGGTAGCACTTGTTCTGATACCGTCGGGAGAGAAGCTCCAGAGCGGTCGGGTAAGAGGAATCCGTCACCGGCAAGTGCTGCACCAAGGCTCTGGCTTCGCCCTCCAGGACAGACAATAAATAGGCCAGCTTCTGGGCAGGTCCGAGGTCCGAGCGTGCATCGACAAGACTCTCAAAGAGATCTAGGAAGCCCAGCCAGTGGTCCAAACGACCGTCAAAACGTGGCAGCTCCAGGGTGGGCAGCCTACTCAATAGTCCAGGGCCTGCAACAACAGGGGTCTGCGGCTTGGCCGCATCAGGCACCCGGCTCTTCAAAATTTCCCGCGCTCGCAGACATATGACCTGCCCAGAAGCTGGCCTCCGGAAGTTCCGGACACGTCCAGTTACCGTTGGCTGGCCTATTGCAGTCTTGAACAAAGTCCATTATTTAATTAACGTATCCATTTGCCAGTAAGTATCCCATTAAACTGATTAATTTTCGTTCAATCATTTATTCCATTAACCCGATATTACGTAATTTGGTAGCGTGCGTAAAGTAATAATATACTGAAAATAAAAGGGGAGCTTTAGCCAGCTTTTATAATAGGCAAGCGTGCTCCATCTTCGACCACATCGTCACTTACCATCAGGTGAGATGGTAGTCAAACGCGAGCCAATTATCAATTCAAACAAAATGATACATGTATAAACAGATGAATTCAGAACCTCCTCCTTTATTGGGAGTCGGTTAAAAATATGTTACTTCTGGCCCTGGCGTTATAGACAGGGCTGACATATTGCAGTATGTAGTAAAAAGTATCAGTTTCTCTGCAAGAATTTCTCTGCTTTCTCTATAAACGTTCATTTGCTATTTACAAATATTTCTCAAAAAACTTTAGGAATCAAATAAAAATTTAAAAATAGTAGTACGTTTGTATGTCTTTCTGTTCGTCCGGGCTAATCGGACTTTCAGATTTTCGAGATTTTTACCTACCCGTAACCTTGTTATAGCTGATATACAAAACGTATTTTCCGTGATACGGAGGACTCTCAGTATGTTAAGATAGCTAGCTATCAACGTACCAACCTCAGCAAGGCTTCACCTTGAAAGGACCATTGAGGTATCACAAAACCTAAAAAGAACTTGCCAAGAAATTTGGCAAGATGCCAGGTTTCTCAGTACAGGAACTGTTTCTTTTTCTCATTATTAAGTTGCAGTTGCAGTAGGAGAAACCGTGACCTACAGCAATGTGTTGGATATACATTTTACCAAATACTAAGTTGTTTTTATCCTTACACCTTATTTACCTATATCATCTTCAGAGTAATATTCGTGAAGTACCTACTACTCGTACCTTCATACTATATGGACGTCTAAAAACCAAAAATTTTGCGTGGGTCAAGTTACAGGGCAACATACAGATTTTTAGCCCCAAAGTTCCCACGGGTTCGGGATTAACGTGGGATAAACCTCCCACGCGAACGGAGTCGCGGCAACAGCTAGTAATCTGTATAAATGGCAAGAGAATGATGATTCAACCTTAAAAAACTATTTAAATTAGGTAAAACGATTTTAATTCTAATAGAATGTAAAAAAGCTAATTATTTCCATTCACTCTATCATTTTTAACCACAAACCATTCACTCACAAACCACAATACTTCATACTCAACAGAGGTTCCTCTAACATTTCGCTCATTGCATTCCCCAAAAGGTATTAGATAAGAGTCGTTTCGTATCATTTGAAGGTTGAAAAGGGTGCGCGATACCAAGACGCCCCTGATTAGGACCTGATTCTATTTTCGAAGACATATTGCCTTTATTTCCTCCTTTTTCATTATTTCACTTCCTCAATAACATCTGTTTGACTTTTATTGCAATTTATTTACTTGAACCTTTCTTTTATGTTACTTGAACAGAATTAACGAAAAGTTAATGGCTGAGATCAACGCGCTGAAAGATTGAATGGTTTGTGAATGGTAGTGTGAGCTGTTTTGGCCATTGCTCTTGCTACATATTACTTTTGGTGAATGTGGTGGAAATAGAAAATCGTCATTTTCAGAGGTCTTAAGAATGCTGAAAAATGAATATGTAAAATCTGGAGATCTTTAAGTCAAGAGTGAAGTTCAGGTTACTTCTTGACAAGCGTCATTTTGTATCTCCATGGTCGACCAAGTTATCACTTTGTATCTGGTAAAATGTGAGTGAAACACGAGGCTTTCTATAGAGTTTTTTTTATAATTGTGCAGCCATCTTGTACTTGTTGAAGTGCATTATACTACACTCAATATTTTCAGAGCAGTGGCAGCTCAGTGATTACAGGCATTAGGTACTTATAAGTTGTCGGTTGTGGTTTCAAACCAAGGTAGGCAAATTAAATTGTGTTATTTTCGAACGAAAAAATCGTGAGGAAATCGACATGTCCTAGGACCGAAATTCTGAAGATATGTGACATCCACATAACCGTACTTGGTCCGTGTGGTGGATGCGTAAGCAAAATCACTGTCCTTTTATTTCTTCTTTTTTGCTTATTTAAGAATCCTTATTTATAGTAAGTCTTAAATCCTCCTCACATGACACATTTTTCTGCCGCAGAACATGACTCAAGAACCTCAATCACATTCTATTTATTAAACAATTTGTATCTGGTATACTCAACGAGTCTCTCATTACAAATAGGTACCTAAGCAATTGTAAATTCCACGTTGCAATGTTTTATTTGAATTGAAACTTAGTGAGCGCCAAGTTCCGACTTGTTCAACTTTTTTTGTGTCTCTTGTTCAATTAATTATTCAGATTTGAACACACAAAACTTTCTTTGCGAATTTACAAACAATAGGTTTTTAAGCATAAATAAATTGGATTTTTCTTTATAAAGTTTTTATCGACAGATATTTCTAAAATATAAGCTTAAGTACAATTTATTCAAAGAAACCTTCCTAACTTTAAACAAGTTTTAAAATACTTGCTAGTTTTTAACAAAAGACTGTTTTATTATTAACTTATTTAAAACTGAGATTATGTTAGCTTTATTAAAACCGTTCATTTCATTAGACTTTAAGAATAATTTGGACGGGTTGCTGAGATATCGAGAAGCAGGCTCAGTTAGTCTGAAACGAAATCAGTTTATGATATTACATTGAAGGTATTATATACGAAGAAGAAGCTAATATAATATTAAATAAAAGTTTGGTCAGCGTATGTACTGGCAAGATGCTCATAATTATCTTACAACGTTCCCATAGCTAGGACACAGGCCTCCTGGCTCCTGTCTATGAGAGGTCCACCACACGAGCACAGTGCGGGTTGCTAGATGTCGCATTTCTCCGAAGTTGTTGGTCCTTCTTCTTTCACCGTTTTGATAGCTGTGGTTATGATGAAAATAAGCTACCTACACAAAATAATGCATTTATTTATTTACACGTCCTGCACATAGGACCTTTGTGCAGGACATGATGTGATGATTTAATTATTATTATAATTTTTAATTGATAATGACTACTCTGGAACTTTCATCAAAATCTTTTAGGACGAAGTTAAGGAAATAACACTACTGTTTAATGAATAAACATATATATTTTATCAATTGCGGGTTGGACCACAGGAAAAAATATTCGCGACGTCTCATACATATAAAGACATTCAAGATATCTTTAAATAGAGTCGGTATATGCCATAGATTGAATTTTAACGATGCGGAATCTTTTATTAACGAAACCGAATCATACTTTACAGTTTTTTTTTAGGTTTTCGGTTGCAAGAATTTAAATTATTATTGCGGCTGAAATGGTTATTAATAATTTATTTAGGGTTTGTTTATTTCTGTAAAATATTCCTGGAACAGGAAAATAAGAAAAACACCTTTATGTAGGCCTCAAACAGGAAACCCAGACAAAAACATACTTATTAAAAGTTACAATAAAATAAAAGAATATATCTTAAAAAATACGTTGAAGTATATAAGCTAAGGCCCATTGTGATGGCACAGGCGTAAAATATAGAATTAGAATAACAGATGATAGCTGGTCGTATTCATTCTCTAAGAACACGTTTTATTTTCTAAATTGTGACAAGGATCCGGTTATTTTCCGAATTAACTTTTTAGAGATAAGGAAATTTCCTTACACCTTACAAAAAGTTAATTCGGAAAGCTTAAAAACACTGAAACTGGCGGATTTCCTCTTAATTAAGAGGAAATCCGCCAGTTCCAGTGTTTTTAAGCTCTGTAAAGGTTTTTTTGGTGGCGTTTAATAAACAATTGTTTTTTTTTTCGTTATAATCGCTGTTGACCGTTATTTTGTTTGCGAGGAAATTTCCCCACAGGACTAGCATTTTTCCTTGAGATAAATTTCAGACTGTAACCTATACATATAATAAAACAGTAAAAAATTGTGTTTGTACATTTAAATTTAAATTCTATACAAAAATAATAATTGACGTAGGTTAAGAAACGTAAACACGGCACAAAAATTTAAAAAATGTCTGTCTGTTTGTACACGTTAATCTCCGAACCTACTGAATGGATTTTAATGAAATTTGGTAAATAGATAGTTGAAATCCTGGAATAACACATAGACTACTACTACTATATTTTTATCCCGGAATTCCCATGGGATTGGAATTTATGCAGGAAATCTTCCTACGCGAACGAAGTTGCGGGAAGCAGCTTGTTCTTAATAAAGAATCTATGTCTGTGCCAAATGTCATCGTTTCAGCCATTTTAGTGTAATGAAATGTCCATACATCATCATAAACAGTACTATGATATCTTCTTTCCTCACGAATGTGTAGCCAACCCAACATAACTATGTAAATGCTTTAATATTACTTTTTTATATATTGCTCGCGTTTGACCACCACCAACCAAGTGTGGTGAAGAGATAGCGTGGTAGGTGCAATAATTGAAAGTGATAAACAAAAATAAATGTGTCCTACACTCTAGCTCCTCGAGCTCGTAACCACTTAGCCACCACTGTCGCTGACTGACCCACTGCTGGCTGTCAAGTCATAACTGGTAATGTGTGCTGATGATATACCGAGTATGGTGGGGTCCAGTGACTTGAATATATCACTCGCCACAGTTGCTTTATTTTGTGTTACAATTTTTCCAATACAAGGATCATCAGCTTTGTTACAAAACTATCACAAACAAAAAATTTCTGAAAAACCCAATTTCATAGTCAACTGCGATTAATTAATCTTGCACCGCGAGCCATCCAATTACTGTCCTCGCTTATCACCACCTAACATCAAGACAAGCTATTAAGTCACCCGCTCTATTATGAAACTATTTATCATTGCTTAACTACAGGTAAACAGTAAACTAAAGTTGTATCATGTTTCTTGAACGACCTCTTTTTGTGCGTAATGTCAGTGGTACAACTTTCACTTTCAGTGTTCTTCTTTTAGTTATGATTCGTATGCTTTATTATAAAAAAAACATAGAGACACAATAGGATAAAAAATTTTTAGCAAAAAATAGAACCGACTTCCATATCAAAACACTACAAAGCCAAAAATAACTTTAATTTCGGAAGTCGGTGTTATTGGTTTTGGATTTTCCTTCTTTTTTCACACCGCCTAGCGCCTTCCTGAATTAAAGTTATTTTTGCCTTTGTAGTGTTTTGATATGGAAGTCAGTTCTATTTTTTGCTAAAAATTTTTTTCACGCCTTTTAGTGGGTTGGTTTGTAATTTATCTAGTTACAAAAGCCATAATGTCAACAACTTATCACCTTTTACAAAATATTGCTTTTCCCTGTGCATAGCCGTTAATTTTTGAGGAGTTCTCCTGGTATTTAACCATCAGCTCTACATCACCATATGTATTGTGACGAGCATAAAGTGTTTAACATCCGTACTCAAGTAATTGAATCGTGATCCACGAAATACTTATTATTGAGGAGTTTCAGTGGTCATCTGTGGTCTTCATCAACAGTTCAACTTCTCCAAATGGTACTTTTCGGAAGCAACTGCTCAAGGTACTATAAGAAATATCCAAAACGCTATAGGTGTGCCTATAATATTTGAAGACTTCCCTCGATTTCTCCAGGATCCCATCATTGGATTCTGATTTCGTAACAATGAGACCAACTAGAAAGTGTATCCATTCAAACGCAAAACTTCTAACGAGACTAATTAACGGAGTTGAATGGAAATATGTCATAATTAACCGCAGTCAAGTACCAAATGCTATTAACTTATAGTTTAAATATTTTGAAGCACGTTATTAGAAAGTGACCGTAAATCTGACTTAAGAGATTTAAAAGAAACTCGGCATACTCACAATCTGGCAACTTGGCAGCTAAAAACCTGGAATTTTAACAATTTAAACACAGGCAACTTTTTATTCCAGGAAAATGTGCAAAATTTTCTAGCGAAAGAAGTCAAAGATAAGAACTGGTAAATCCCGAGTCGACGGCGCGTCGTGTTCCACTCGCACCTCAAAAAGCTTATGACGGGGCCCGACAGGGAAAATGCCTGCCAGGGTTGCGGTAATGTTCTAAAGAGATACCGCGACCCCGAAACAACAGGAAAGGAACAAGCAGGTTAGGATTTAGTCAGTAGGAGCCTTTAGCGAGCTGAGTCATTTAATGATTTGCCCCCGAAATAAAATCTCCTAGTAGGTATGCAATATGAACAATCATCATAAAATAGCATAGGTAATTCCAGATGAATGAATAAAAGAAAAAAGTTGGTTATAGACTACTATATAAATTATAATGAACTAATTAAATAACTGCCAAACGTAACTCATTAAATATTAAATTATTTTAATCTATACTTATAATAAATCTGTAGAGAGGTCAATTCTGTACATGAAATATATTTCCAAAATAACTATCAGGGGGTGATTAGGGATCGATACTGATGCCAAAAATGCAATTAGTAAAATTTTTGTCTGTCTGTCTGTCTGTCTTTCTGTCTGTCTGTCTGTCAGTCTGTCTGTCTGTATAACCGTTATAGAAATAAAAACTACTCGACGGATTTTAACAAAACTTGGTACAATTATTTTTCATACTCCTGAGCTGGTTATAGTATACTTTTCGTCACGCTACAATCAATAGGAGCAGAGCAGTGAAGGGAAATGTTGGGAAAACGGGAGAAGTTACTCCATTTTTAAGCTTCCGTCGCGTGTGCAACCTTAATGGTTAAATATTAATTAATATATATAAATAAAAATAAATTACACTTTCAAAGTCCGATAATGACCAGCCATGCTGTAAAATGATTTTAAATTAACTACTAATAATTTATCAAACTGACTTTAATATTGCTATGTGTGTAAATTCATTTTAATCAGTGCCATTTGGTAGGATTGTGAATTGGCTAATTCAACTATTTCTGATAATAATGATCGTAAAGTTAGGTGATAATAAGGTTCGTTTGTTTTAGTGTCATAATTTAATCAGCACAGAGGTATCTATCAATTTATAACATATATATAGAAATAATGCAGCTATATCGAGTTTCCTCCGAGCCAGAAAGCAAGTTAAGTGGTTGGTCCCGGCTGTCCGTCTTCGACAATTGTTAAGGATAGTCAGAAGCTAGAAAATCCGACACTGGTCTTCCAAGGGATATAGTGTTATCCAGTTTCTGGGTTGTGGAGGTCAGACGCTTCATGTAAAACATAGTATTCAGCGGCATCCAGTTAGACTGGAAACCGACCCCAATATAATTGGGTAAATGCTGAGCTCCGTGTCGCGGGTTAGGTTCCCGCATGGTTTATATTTTTGTATTGTCTACAGATAATACAAAACAGTTACAGTTTCGGAGCTATAAGCTTAATGCTTGTGAACGCACCTATAACACAAAAAACGTTCTATTGTGGGGCAAAATTGTATAAAAAAAGCACGCATCCATTCATATATATAACCATAAAAACCAATATACAAACGTGTACCTACACTATAGCACATAAGCCACTTTTTACCCCAGTAAAATGTAGGTACGATTTGCGTGATATAATAGATTTATCATTATTTCGATGCGATCGAGGTCGCAGGCAACAGCTATGTAGTCTTCCATAAACCGAATCAAATTTTAGCTGTATTCCATGCGTTTTCCAAATTCCATACAAGTACAGTCACCATCGAGGTCAACACCAAAGTCACTAAAAACAGACATACAAACAGTTTCGCACATATACGATTTGTACATATAATAGTTTCGCGGGCACGTACGGGCAGTTGAAAAATAATCACCCTTTATTGAGTTTGTCAAAGCGACCTTACACTGAAACTATGGGCAACTTATTTTCTCCTAACGATGAAACTTTTTCTTTTAAAGTTTCAGTAGACTTACTATTAAAGAGACCCTAAATGGTCTGTTCATTTTGTGGTCAAAGAAAATGCAACGAAAACTTTTTCTTAACGAATTTACTGAGAACTTTTTAACTATTACACCTTTCGCGGTAATGATAGAGTATATTTAATTTTGTAAGTTAGTAAAATATTGTGATGAAAAATAAAAACAGTATGCACCTCTAAGGATAAAAAAAATTAAGTATTATTTTTCATGCCTACATGAGCACTTATGATACGTCAGAAGCTTGTACAGTTCTAATTTCACGTTTTCTATGAAGAAATGAGAGAGAATTGATTTATACAATAGTTCCATATTACAGCATTAATTGATAAGAGTGGACAGTGTAGACATAACATTTAACACAATAAAAAGTAAATATACATCAACAGCGATCAAAATAGATAAATGAAAGGATATGAGAAAAGCTTTCTTACAATCACTTTATAAAAAAAGTTCCTCTCTATGATTTCAAAATTACTGTGTTTACTCAAGTGCTTATAATTAGATACATGATACTAAAACACGAACTTTTTAAAATGTTGTCTGTATTTCTGTTTGTCTGAGCTAATCTGGTTAACGCATTCCAGAGCCTTAACTAGTTTTAAAGGGGCATCATAGGAAAATAGAGGAGGCAATAGGGCAACATATAGACTAGACCTTACATACTTTTTATCCTGAGATTCTGCTTAGTCTTTTTCCAACTATGTTAGCTTCTAGTCTAACTGAATACAGCTGAGTACTAGTGTTTTACATGAGCCAACTGCCTCTGCTCTCTCTGCTCTGACCTCCACAACCCAGTAGCTGGGTAACACGATATCCCTTGGTTAGACCAGTGTCAGACTGTCCAAATGCCAGCCGGGACCAACTTTCCGAGGCACGGGGGTATCGTACCGCCAAACTTTGCGCTACTACTCAGGAATTTATTACAGAAAAACCCAGTAGCATTTTTGACTGACCCAGGAATCGAATCCGAGAAATCGTGCAGCAGTTGCGCTTGCTCGACGAACGAGACAGTTTGAGATCAGGATGTACGTGGAAAAAATTGCGAAATATCAAAATACCACGCAAACTAATTCGCGGGCACAGTTACGGATAAAAATACTCTTGAAAAATTACAAAATAATATTTCAGAATTTTTTAATTCATATCATGTCGAGAAAACTCACTAAAGTTACCATCAAGTGAGATGGTGGTAAACGCGAGCCTATTATCAATAACAATAAAAAAGTTACTTAGTTCAAATAAGTTCCTAATCCATATACTCTAGACTAATGTAGAAAAAAATTTTTAGCAAAAAATAGAATCGACTTCCATATCAAAACACTACAAAGGCAAAAATAACTTTAATTTCGGAAGGCGGTGTCAAAAACGAAAATGTATACAAAAGTAAAGACACCGCCTTCCGAAATTAAAGTTATTTTTGCCTTTGTAGTGTTTTGATATGGAAGTCGGTTCTATTTTTTGCTAAAAATTTTTTTTCACGCTTTTTAGTGCAAAGCCAGTACAGTAAGTACAAAAGCCATAATGTCGACAACTTATCACTTTTTACAAAATTTTGCTTTTCCCAATGCATAGCCGTTAATTTTTGAGGAGTGCTCCTGGTACTTGACCATCAGCTCTACATCACCATGTGTATTGTGACGAGCATAGTGTTTAACATCCGTAATCAAGTAATCGAATCTCAATCCACGAAATACTTATTATTGAGGAGTTTCAGTGGCCATCTGTGGTCTTCATCATCAGTTCAACTTCCCCAAATGGTACTTTTCGGAAGCAACTGCTCAAGGTACTACAAGAAATACCCAAAATGCTATAGGTGTGCCTATAATATTTGAAGAGTTCCCTCGATTTCTCTAGGATTCCATCATCAGATCCTGATTTCGTAACAATAAGACTAACTAGAAACTATACCCATTCAAACGCAAAAAGAATTTTTCAAATCGGTCCAGCCGTCTCCGAGTTACGAGGTAACATACATAAAAAAAAAAAAAAAAGTTCAAGACGAATTGTAAACCTCCTTTTTTTGAAGTCGGTTAAAAATATGAAATGAAAAAATAAAAACAACAGCTAGTGAAATAAATCAGCACCCAGAGGGCCCAGGGGTTACGATTTTTTTTGTTTTCGGGGGTAAAACCATCATATTCGTCAGACTAGTCTACTGGAGTCAATGGCCTTATCGAGCCCCGTTACTGCTGCTGACTGCTCCTTGAAGACCTAAAGGTTGCCTGACGTTGGTTTGGTTCTCAACTCAACTTTACGTTAAGTGTGTGAGTTTATCTCGAACGAATATAACTATTGTTAAGAAATCATGTGTAAAAACTCAATTTTACGAGTTTCCTCCGTACTTCAGAACATTTCACAATCATAACACTTGGTCGATACACCGTCTCGACAGTCGACATACTAAGCACTTCTTCTCTCCATATATTTTTCTCGTTACGTTCTTTGACATATTTGCTTTTTTCCATTATTGTTTTTGAATTAGTTTGAAATTCCGGAGGTTTATGCGGAAAGAGTCACCCTAATATATATAATAAAGTTATCTTTCCTCAATCGAGTCGAAATCTCGGTGAGACCAATTTATAACAGAGAACGTGCAGCTTAAGCTGGGTTGCGCAAAAAACTGCATTTAGTATGTAAGGCAGCTTGCGTTTGTACTCTGAGTGTGACTCCTGATCCCCCGGCCATGTTAAAAGCGGCAAGCTGTTTTCGATTATTCAAATGTTATTTTATATATATTGAAATGTTGAGGAGCTCGTGGTTAAATAATAACAGCCGCACGGGTCGAACTTCAAGGTTAAACATTGCTTACCAAGGCCGGTTTGTGAATGAGTGACCATCTTAAACATATCGAGATTTCGTCGTGACTCGGAAACCATGTCAACCTATTGGTCCCAGCTGTAATTTGGACATCTTTGGCAGTAGTTACGGGTAGTCAGAAGCCAGTAAAAATTACACTGTCTGGCCAAGGGGTATCATGTTACTCAGCTACTAGAAACATAATTACACTGTTCTTTCTTGCTATTAAATACTGTTATATGAAAACATTGTAAAAATCAATAAAGTTTTGAAAAGAGTACAAAAACAAACCAATGATCATTACCTCTGTTTAGTACCGATCGTTTCCGAACGCACCCAAAAGGGTGCGTTCGGAAACGATTCAACGAACGATTCGATTCGGTTAGGATTTCTTTATGTCAAAAGACATAAAGAAATTTGTTCTTGACATTACTCTGACTTGACAGATAGACTTTGCTTGGAAAAAATGCCGGTCGTCGGGACCCTCTTGTAATTGTAATTGTAATTGAAATATCGTTTGGAATCGCCTGTTGAAACCGATAATTGGGTCGCGAATTATCTATTGGTTGAAGTGAAATCCCCATTTGACGAAAACCCTGGGATAGTTTTGGATTTATCGCCGGTTGTGGCCACCTCGTGGCACGCGCCTTTGTTGGAAATAAATAGTTGGAAATCGAATTGGATCTCACGTGATATTAGCAGATTGATTGTGAACAGTGTTTAAGTGAACTTTGTAATCCCGGATTGACGAGAATCCAGGGATATTTCTCGGAACATATCGCCTTATTGCCTCACCGCGTGGCACGCGCATTTGCTGGAAACGAGTTTAGGCTGAGATGCTGTTGGAACCGCGCCATCTGGAGACTGGCGCCTTGTGAACGTCCACACACTTGACTTTCACACTTTCAATTACTCACCTCACTTATACACACAAACACTTTGGACGTGATCAAACAGATCCTGGTTGCCGTCTACAGCTCAGATGAGTGTTATTTGTAACTATTTATATATATGGTTGTAGGCCGAAGAGCCTTTTGTAAGTACTTTGTTGTTGAAAGCAACGTTTATAGCTCCACGAACCGTGGACAAGTTCAGACCGTCCAGTTACCGTTGCACTGGCCTATTGTAGTCTCGAACATTTTGGTAGCAGGCGTGGCTCTTATAAGATCCACTGATTCATTTTGGTAGCAGGCGTGGCTCTTATAAGATCCACTGATTCATTCTGGTAGCAGGCGTGGCTCTTATAATATAAGATCCACTGGTTTAATTGGAAGTTTTGAAAGTAACTTTGGTTTGATTACTTAACACAACTTATAACTTAATAAGTTTTGAATATATTACCATGTCATCCGGGCTATCTAATTGAAGTTGAATCAATTGAAGTTGTATTTGTAATTTGTACTGTAGCCCTTTGTTGAATTGACAAGTAAGATTTATTTGTGAAATTAGGAATTATTAGTTGTATTTGGTACATAATTTGGTATATTTGTTGCAATTAATAATTGAATGTCATTGATCTGAATTTGAAAGGTTATCTAAATAATAATTACACATAGTCTAACATAATAGGACTTGAATGGTGTGGATTGACTTATTGCATTTATTTGTTTATTGGATTATTGTTAGAGATTCTCCGGCTCAATATTATACAGTCAATTGTTGTGCTTATTGATATTTATTTGAGGTTGATCCAGCATTGTATTATACATTCAATTGTTATTTATTTTGTAACTAGCCATCCTTAGCAAGCTAGATTCATACTTGGAATAAGTACAGGGTCGGATTTGGACTTGAAATAATTGAATTTGAGTTTTTGTTTTGTTGAGATTATTTGGTCGGCTAACAAGTCATTGTTGTTTGTTTAGTTAATTTTAGCCTGTTGTATTAATATTTTATTGTTGCAATGGCCTCATTAAGGGCAGTCAGGGAGGCTGCTGCCGGATTGACCTCACAGTTGAGATGGTTCACATCGGCAGCTGCAACGGTTGAGCGTGTAGAATTGGAAGAGCTCACCCTTGCTCGGTATGGGCAAGTGATTGAGAGGATCAAGTCAGCTGATGCTGCCTCACACGCTTCAACGAGTACATCATGGACGTGGATTTGGGGGTGATGGATCAGACGGCCCGCGATAGGATTTTGGGTGACTATGACCAGATTGTCCACCTGGGGGATGTCATATGTCTACGAGCGCGGGAAATTTTGAAGAGCCGGGTGCCTGATGCGGCCAAGCCGCAGACCCCCGTTGTTGCAGGCCCTGGACTATTGAGTAGGCTGCCCACCCTGGAGCTGCCACATTTTGACGGTCGCTTGGACCACTGGCTGGGCTTCCTAAATCTCTTTGAGAGTCTTGTCGATGCACGCTCGGACCTCGGACCTGCCCAGAAGCTGGCCTATTTATTGTCTGTCCTGGAGGGCGAAGCCAGAGCCTTGGTGCAGCACTTGCCGGTGACGGATTCCTCTTACCCGACCGCTCTGGAGCTTCTCTCCCGACGGTATCAGAACAAGCGCTGCCTGGCTGATGTGCACATCGACCAGATTTTGGGACTACCGGCCATTGCCAGCACGTCGACGTTGCGCACTGACTTGCTGAACCCGTTGGTCTCAGCGACCAACGCTTTGAGACGCTTGGAGTTACCGGTAGAACATTGGTCCTACTTGTTGGTGCACATAGTGCTGCAGTTGCTCCCCGCGGAGCTGAGGTCACGTTTTGAGCAGAAGTATGGTGGGGATAGTGCCACCCATCTTCCCCCCTTTGACGACCTCCTCAAATTTTTGGAAGACGAGTGTCGGTTTTCGGATAACACTCGTGGCGCCACGGGGTCACCCCCACTACCTTCTCAGCCCAGAGACCAGGGACGGACTAGGGCTCGGGGGCCTGTTGATGTTCCCCCCGCCCCCCGTTTTGCTGGCGCCCGGAGTCCTCGGGCTAGGGGGCCTGTTGATGATCGCCCCGCCCCCCGTTTTGCTGGCGCCCGGAGTCCTCGGGCTAGGGGGCCTGTTGATGATCGCCCCGCCCCCCGTTTTGCTGACGCCCGGAGTCCTCGGGCTAGGGGCCTGTTGATGATCGCCCCGCCCCCCGTTTTGCTGGCGCCCGGAGTCCTCGGGCTAGAGGGCCTGTTGATGATCGCCCCGCCCCCCGTTTTGCTGGCGCCCGGAGTCCTCGGGCCAGGGGGCCAGTTGATGTCCGCACCGCCCCCCGTTTTGCTGGCGCCCGGAGTCCTCATCATTGTGACTTTTGTAAGGCAACGGGGCATGTCATGGCGCGTTGCCCGGACTTTTTGAATTTGCACGTAAGTGCCCGCCGCCACATTGTCAACGCACGCCGTTTGTGCTTCTCGTGCTTGGGGGCCCACTTTCATCGGGACTGCCCCGACCCCGCCCGTGTAGAATTTGTAAGGGGTCCCACTTGGAGATTTTGTGCGCCAACGCGAACCACTCCAGCAGACCATCTTCTGAGGAGGGTTCGCGCAGGGGGGGGTACCCCGGAGACGAGCACCGGGCTGAGGCCCGCAATTCTGTACGCTGCACTCCACCCCCCGCGCAAGTTGAACGGGAGCCCCGCGAGCGCCATTTGGTCTCCCCTCGTCAGGGAGAACGCGCATTGGCTGCTAGGCAGCAGTGGCCGGGTCGACGCCGCTGCCTTTCCCCTCCGTTGGCGGAACGTCCCCGGCTGGAGTCGCGCCCTCCGCCATTCGGGCATCCGGTGGAATATGCCCCTCCAGTGATGGCGAGCGGCTCGGGACACCGCGCAGACGAATATTTTGATTGTTGGCCTCGTCGTGAACGAAGGCAGCCTGGATGCGGCGATCGGTCGCCGCCCAGGCATCACTAAGAGATTGACGCCTGCCCCGCTAAAGGAACCCCCCGATCAAGACGGTTTTGTTGCCAACGGCCTCGGTCAAGATCTGGGGACCCTTGGGTGACTCGATTGTGGTCTGTGCCATTTTGGACACGGGAGTCCAGGGTTGCCTTTTGTCGTCTTGGTTAGCGGGACAGGTTGGCCTGAAGGTGAATGACCTTTCAGGCAAGATTTGGGGAATTGGCGAACCGGCTGACACCACTGTTGAGGGAAGGACCTGGTTTGAAATCACCCTTGTGAGTTGTCCGTACCCTAAAATTGGTGCTCCTGCCCTTATTATAACTGAACTTGGTTGGGACGAGCCACTTCGGGAAACCGTGTTGGAGGACAGTTGAGGCACTCTAGCCTTCCTTATGGGGCCCGTCACCCCCTTTTGTTGCCCAAGGAGGGCCATTTGGTTCAATTGTTGGTGACTGATCGTCACACTAAGAACTCGCATGCCGGTTGCAATGCGCTGTTGGCCATTCTGCAGCGAGAATTTTGGATTTTGTCGGCTGATCGCGTCAATGAGGCGAGGCCCTTTGCTGGCGTCGTAACGGACTTGTTGGTTCCCTTTTGTTGAAGACGTCCACCCTTCGTAATAGTAAGATTGTTAAGGCTTATTTGTGTGTTTGTCTGCCTGTCAAGCAAGGCAGTACATTTGGAGCTGGTAACCTCCCTCTCGACAGAGGCCTTTGAGGCGACTTTGGAAAGATTTGTGTCTCGCCGTGGATTACCTTCTTTGATTAGGTCTGATTGCGGTACGAATTACAAGGGTACAAGTAACTATTTGAAGGAGGTACACGCCTTCCTAATGAGAGCCAGGTTGATATTGGTAATAGTTTGGCCCGCCGAGGGGTCACTTGGTTGTTTGACCCGCCAGCCTGCCCCCATTGGGGGGGTATTTTTGGGGCCGCGGTGAAAGCGGCAAAGGGACGCTGGCGGAGATTGTTGGGAGACACCGTTCTCACATTTAAGGAACTAGCTACGGTATTTGGCCGCATTGAAGCTGTGTTAAATTTGCACCTTGTCAAGACTTCCAATTGATTAGCGGACGGGTAGGCCCGTCCGGGGGGGGGGTAGATGTTTACTACCGATCGTTTCCGAACGCACCCTTTTGACATAAAGAAATTTGTTCTTGACATTACTCTGACTTGACAGATAGACTTTGCTTGGAAAAAATGCCGGTCGTCGGGACCCTCTTGTAATTGTAATTGTAATTGAAATATCGTTTGGAATCGCCTGTTGAAACCGATAATTGGGTCGCGAATTATCTATTGGTTGAAGTGAAATCCCCATTTGACGAAAACCCTGGGATAGTTTTGGATTTATCGCCGGTTGTGGCCACCTCGTGGCACGCGCCTTTGTTGGAAATAAATAGTTGGAAATCGAATTGCATCTCACGTGATATTAGCAGATTGATTGTGAACAGTGTTTAAGTGAACTTTGTAATCCCGGATTGATGAGAATCCAGGGATATTTCTCGGAACATATCGCCTTATTGCCTCACCATTTGCATTTGCATTGCCATTTGCTGGAAACGAGTTTAGGCTGAGATGCTGTTGGAACCGCGCCATCTGGAGACTGGCGCCTTGTGAACGTCCACACACTTGACTTTCACACTTTCAATTACTCACCTCACTTATACACACAAACACTTTGGACGTGATCAAACAGATCCTGGTTGCCGTCTACAGCTCAGGTGAGTGTTATTTGTAACTATTTATATATATGGTTGTAGGCCGAAGAGCCTTTTGTAAGTACTTTGTTGTTGAAAGCAACGTTTATAGCTCCACGAACCGTGGACAAGTTCAGACCGTCCAGTTACCGTTGCACTGGCCTATTGTAGTCTCGAACAACCTCAGTGGATCGTTACTGTTTAAATTATAACTAAAGGGGATAGCCCACCCATCATAGTGCGTTGGGCCCAGAATGGACAGCGAATAATGGAACACCAGTTGTGTATTTTAGAATCTTATGTGTATCGGAAATATAAAAAATATACCGAAAATGTGGCCATTGTTTAAAAACAAAAATGGATTGCTTTGATATTCCTCAATATAAAAAAGTGTTTTAACGACGGTAAATCAAAGATTTATTATTGTTTGTGTGCTTGATGTTATTAATATATTTTATTATATTTATCTTAATTATAAAATAAAATAAAGCAAGTTTTTTAGTGTGTAATGCACACATCTATATTTTCATCATTTTCATATATGACTAATATATTATCCAAAAATGGCGCAGGAGGGAAAATAATTGTTTCATATCTCGCCCATCCTACATACCAGAGCACTCACGTCGTTCTGTATTTGCAGCTCGGATATAATTGGGTAGAAATATCTCCGTTTCATTAGTGGCATCTGAAGAAGGGGTGCAGATTCTTGTACAAAATGTACAGCTGCCCGATCAGCTCTCTCCCAGCATGGATAACAGATGTGGCTTGAGATTGATATCTAAAAAAAAGAAAACAAGTATCCTATCAGGTGGATATACAATAGATTTAGAATAGATACACATTTACAAAACACATATTAACAACATGATAACTTAGAATACCATACTTTGCATTTGTTTATTATTTGAAATAAAACCCACTTTCGCGGTTGAATCCATTCTATGATAACATTTTTAATATGATTCTCCCGTTCAGTATTTGTCTGTAACAAATTACTTCTATTTTTTCTGATTGAGCGGCCACAATAAATAAATACAACTATTTGTATGGCTAACACCTGTTTCTTGTTGTGGAGTAACAAGACTGGTCCTCCCAGCAGTTGTGGCAAACAAGATCGTTGGATACCTAAAACAATATTACAATCTCTAAGTTATGTTATGACACAATAATGTAGGTAACACATGTATGTATGTTTTTAAACAATTATTATTTACCAGTTATGGCGCAATCCATTGCTGTACTTGCTCGGGCTCCAAAATGTGACTTTGAATTCCCGTCAGGGTATGGCCACAGTTAACACAATGTTCGTTGACCATTGTTAGTTATTCAGTGTATCTTCGTCCGAATAAATGTTTTTCAATTTCAATTATTAGTCGAAATCCAAAACGAATGCGGCAGAGATCCTGATACTAAAGCAAAAGTCGTCGTTGAGGGTGAGAACCAAGTCCGTATAACAAAGCCAAAGTTGTCGTTGAAAGATCAATAATTAGTCCATGTTTTATAAGCCGGGTCGTAATAACAGAAATCGAGTATCAAGAAAAAACACATCAACACTAAGCGAAAACAAAATGTGACATGACGTGAATAGAATATCTTTTTATTTTTGACAAACGAAGAAAGTGTTGTCATTATGAAATAAAAATATACAAAACACTAAATCGAATAATCGATTTATTCTACGTTACATTATAATTCATACAAGTAAAACGTTGGTTTAATGCTCATCAATCTTTTTTTATAACTACTGTTTGTGCAAAGTCCAAGATGTATTACATTTAATTATATTGTATTATTTATTTATTACTATAAAATTAATAACCGTGGAAAAATCGATAAAGCGTGTTTTAAGTAGTGGCAACATTTATCTACAAGAACGTTTTAGATTTTTATAAAAGTACTTTTTTATACATAATATTATTCATTACAATGGCGCTCATTAGAATGTATGTAAAATTCATGATATGATATTAAAAAAATAATGGTAATTGTAATTTCTTTCAAAAGAAGTGTCCATACTGAGCCCAGGATGGGCAATGCACTTTAACGAAGAACATGTACTGCGCCGCTTTTCCCTCGCAGATCGTAAAAAATGAAAAATGGCGCTTAGAAACACGTGATGGCAAACAGCATCTGAAAAATAGCGGCCCTGTTTGAAAGAAATATTTATAAAATGCACTTGTTTCTGAATGATAGAGTTTGGAGTTTAAAGATATGGTCTTTTTCCGAGGATTAAGATAAAGTTGTGAATTTAAACTGTAAAGAGGCGAAATTGTTAACTTCTTTGTACGAAGTACCAGTACTATTCTCTTTAATATTGTCTTGTCGTACTAAGTGCTTCTCCTACACTTTTATTGGGCACACAGCCAAGGTATGGATCTCGCTGCCAGCTTCTGTATTCCCTACCACATATGAACCGTCAGCCTTTAAACAGGCATCTTCTGGGCTCGCTCGTTCCATCGTAGACCTCATCTAACGCTTACCATATGGTGTGATCGGGGTCAGGAGCGGCCTTATCCGTAATAAAAAAAGGAATATAATAATTAAAATGTGAATATTATAATAAAAGAAATAAGAGTAGGAAGAATAACAATAACAATAATTTATGTCACACACTCAGGTACAAACGTCAGAGCTGCCTTGGCAACAGCGACTTTGATCGCATGGTAGGTTTTTTCTACGATTTACGTATTAACATTTCATTGCCTGCCGGGGTTTGCGGGAAAGTTCTACGGAGTTACCGTGGCCCCGGAAATTTAGGGCAGCCGAAGGAACAGGGTGGGATTTAGTCAGTAGAAATCTGACACACCTTTCCGCTTGACCCAGAGCGGAAGAAGCCATTCGATGATTTTCCCACACCAAAAAAAAATGTTTTTTCTACGTAAATCCTGTACAAACATTTCAGGAAAAAACCAAAGTTCTATTAACACCAGTTCAGTCTTTTATTCAACCATTCTCGACTTATATGATCAGCATTAGCAGACGTGTCAAAGTTAGACATAACCCTGCACCATGGATAACGTAAGAAATTAAAGAGATTATGGCTCGCAGGGATAAAGCTAAAAGCAGATATAAGCGCAGACCTTCAGGGCTGAATCTCTCATATTACAAATCATTACGTAATCGCTGCAGTCATCTGTGTTAAGATGCTAAGAGAGGCTATTTTCACGACCAACTATAATAATAATATAATAACAACACTAGCCGTCAAATCAAGTTTTGTTTTCAGTTCCTACAAAATAAATTCGCAAAATATAGTGATAAGTTTTCCCATCCAAATTTCTCAATATTTACGAAAAGAGGACAGATTGAACCAAGATAAATAACATAAATCTAAAAAACAACCGATATTATAACGAAAATGAAGATAATGTATAATCCATCGACAACTGTCAAGTGGTCTGTCATTGACACCAATCACTAAACAATGCAAGAAATAACTATGTTAACAAACAAAACTTGATGATGCTTACTAGAGCAGCTTCACAACGTGCACGCCCACCACCCCCGGACCCGTCGCTCAGCTCCGCCTCGCCACCGGATTTAGGATTACCTACGTCACCGGCGGCTGCATCCGCGTCGAGCTCAAGCGACGAGTATTTCTCTCCGCCGACGTCGCCAACACCTGTGCGCCGGCAGGGGAGAGGCCGGCCACCGAACAGCTTGGGACTTAGGAGCCAACTGGCTGCGAGTCGGGTCCCCGCTACCGGTGGTGTGCAGCGCATGAGATGGACTCAGTCCATAAACGAAAACGTCATGCGCGCATATTATGGGTCTACAGAGGGGGGAACTAACCTCACTGCGTATCGTGTCAGGATGCTGTCTCTGTTCCAGGACCTAGAACCAGCTGTCAACGTCTCGGCCCAACGACTGTCGGATCAGGTGCGGGTCATCCAGCGTAGCCACAGGTTGGATGACGCAACACTTGATAGGCTGCGCTCAGAGGTACTGAGCAACCATATCATCTCGTCCCCGACACAAGCCGTGGTACAAGCGCCCACTAGTAGCGCAATGACATCGCGGCTCTATAGTCATAATAATCAGCTAGATGATAGGGTTGTCACGGTAAGTAGCCAATGCAACGATCGACTGAGGAGCGCACTGGAGGATGCGCTTCGCGAGTATAGATCGGCTCCGCCTGAACTTAGACCCCGGTTACCACGGTTACCTATGCACAAAAAAAATAGGGCGCTGGTGTGTGCTTTGGACTCGCTGCTTGAAAATATTTTTGAGAGCAGCGAAAACCTCGTTGATACGCACTCAATCCTGTATTGCGGGGCTGTTGCGGCATGTCGCTTAGCTAACGTTAAATTCCCTAATAACGACGAAGCTATTCGACCAAAACCTGCTGTACCAGCCTGGCAGTATAGGATCGAGAGGCGTATCGATGAGGCCAGAACACTCATCGGCAAACTATACTGCTTCAAGGAAGGCAATGCACGCCCACGTGTAATGCGTTTTGTACGGCGGGCTTTCTCGGGGACTGGAATCAGCCCTCGAGAATACACACCCCACATTACGGAGCGCATTGACTTCCTGAAGCAGAAAATTTGTGCATGGGCAAGCCGTATCCGACGGTTTAAGCGGCGGGTTGACCGGTACTCACAGAATCGCATGTTCCAGAGCGATGAAAGGTGGGTATACAGAGCTTGGGAGCGACCCAATCAAAATGTGACTGACGTGTGCCGCCCGGATGATACCGCCACGAATTTATTCTGGCGCAACATCTGGTCGGTACCCGTCTGTCATGTTGAGGGTGACTGGATGCGTGAAGTTGAACGCGTGTGTGAAGCTATACCACAAATGGATAAAATAATCATTAACGCTTCTGATGTAGCCAAAGCAGTTCATCCGTTACCAAACTGGAAGTCTCCAGGACCGGATGGACTGCACAACTTCTGGCTCAAGTGGTATAGCAGCTCGCACGCGCTTTTGGCTTCTCAATTCCAGGCATCCTTAGAGACTGGGTCTCTACCAGAGTTTTTAACAACAGGCTGTACCCACCTGCTTCATAAAAGTGGTAGTCCCACGGAACCCAAAAATTATAGACCGATTACCTGTCTGTCTACGGTCTATAAGGTTCTTACGTCCATCCTCAGAGTGAAAATAAATATGCACATTGAGTGCAACTCAATTATGTCCGCTTCTCAGAATGGATGTAGGAAAGGGTCCCGTGGCACTAAGGAGCTACTCCTCATTGACATGGCCATTAGCCAACAGGCTCGTCGATCCCGAAAAGATCTATCGACATGCTGGATAGACTATAAAAAAGCCTTTGATTCTGTTCCTCATACCTGGCTTATCAAGGTGCTAGAGCTTTATAAAATAGACCCAACGCTACGCATCTTCCTTGAGTCATGTATGAGGAAATGGAAGACGGTACTTCGCTATCCAGGATGTCGACCAATCCGAGGGAATGATGAGCCTATATGGATCAGACGGGGAATATTTCAGGGTGACAGTTTGAGTCCACTTTGGTTTTGCTTGGCCCTGAATCCTCTAAGTACAATGTTAGAGGAGTCAGGCCTGGGCTATCGGTTGAGAAGAGGAGGTCAAAGTATATCCCATCTCCTATACATGGATGATTTGAAACTCTTTGCCCCCAACAACTTGCAACTGATGGAACTACTGAAGGTAACTGAAACTTTCAGTAGCGCCATCGAGATGGAATTTGGTGTGGACAAATGTGCAATCATGCATGTAAAACGAGGAGAGATTATGGAATCTGAAGGAATTCAACTTTCAGATTCCATACACCTTAGATCTCTCTGCTTAACCGAAACTTACAAGTATTTGGGTATGTCGGAAGCTTTGGGCATTAATGTTACTGACATGAAGCAATCGCTGAGAGAGCGCTTCTTTGGCCGCCTGACAAAGGTATTAAACAGCCTTTTGTCGGGAGGAAATAAGGTGCGCGCTTTCAACGGTTGGGTCATGCCGGTGTTGATGTATTCTTTCGGCATACTCAAATGGACTCAAACCGAACTGGACGCCCTGGATAGGAGGGTCCGTACAATGCTAACCGCAAATCGGATGCATCACCCACGATCATCGGTGATGAGACTGTATATCCCGCGGAAATGTGGAGGTCGAGGCTTTTTAAATGCCAAAACTCTCCACAACCGCGAGATTTGCAGTCTCAGGGAATATTTCCTTAAAGCCGATGTGGGTATGCACCGAGATGTGATTGCAGTAGACAAGGGACTCACCCCGCTGACTATGGCTAAAGAGAACTGGCACAAACCTGTTATACTTACCCCAGATGACCGCAAGGAGGTATGGAAAAGCAAGGAACTTCATGGTCGCTACTATCGGGCTCTTTATGGGTCCGATGTAGATTTGACAGCCTCCGTTGCCTGGCTACGCTTCGGGGATCTCTTCGGAGAAACTGAAGGTTTTGTCTGTGCAATTATGGACGAAGTTATCTTGACGAATAATTACCGGAGACATATTATGAAGGACGGGACGATTGACGTGTGTCGGGCATGCCATCGTCCTGGTGAGTCCATCAGACATATTGTCTCCGGTTGTTCTCGTCTAGCTAACGGCGAGTACTTGCATAGACACAACCAAGTAGCCAGAATTATCCACCAGCAACTTGCTTTGAAATACAAACTTGTCGATTCTGAGGTACCGTATTACAAGTATGTGCCCGACCCAGTTCTCGAAAATGACCATGTCACGTTGTACTGGGATCGGTCTATCATCACTGATAGGACTATTGTTGCCAATAAGCCTGATATAGTGGTGATGGACCGATTAGTGCGCCGCGCAATGATAATCGATGTTACCATCCCACATGACGAGAATCTCGTGAAAGCTGAGAAAGAGAAACACATTAAGTATCTCGACTTAGCTCATGAGGTTGTTGACATGTGGGATGTGGACTCGGCTGTCATTGTGCCGATTGTCATATCAGTCAATGGGCTGATAGCTAAAAGCTTCGACGACCATCTGTCGAAGCTGGCTTTGCACAGCTGGATAAAGGGCCTGATACAGAAGGCAGTTCTCCTCGATACAGCTCGTATTGTGAGGAGGTTCCTTTCTCTGGAGACCTAACCACCGGTAGCTTGGACCCCGTTCCCGATACCAGTGGACTGCCATTTTTTATATTTTTAAATGTTTTTTTATTGTCACTTTTTTATAGAAAAATATTTAAAAATGTAATTTTTGAGAGGTATATAAAATAAAGGATATAATAATAAAATCATTTATTCACAAAAACTTACAGATTGTTACAAAAAATTAAGTACAATTTTATTATTTTAGGTAGGTACAATTGGTTGAACTTAAATATTATAAAAACAGTCGGGTAAGAAGCCCATTGCAGAATCTGTACAAAATTAATATAACCCTGCCTCCTAAACTAGGGTAACCTGTGTCTTAGGAGACAGTGTTCGGCCAAGTGATTTTTGAGCTTGGTTACATTACACAAGTAGACGGTGCTTAGCTACCACTGGATGAATGTTCATTTTATACATGGACACATATTATACTGTATCAGTTTCTGTAATAATTGTGATTTGTTAGCGTGTGTGTATTCTTATGGCTTGTTGTGAATTTTAGTGTGTGTTTGTGCAGTGTGTGTGCGTTTGTGTGTGTGTGTGTGTGTGTATGCGTGTTTGTGTATGCATGTAGAGCGGGATGTGGGGCTCGAGTTTATGTTTGTAAACTGAGCGCATGTTTGTGTGCAATACTGAATGAAACTATGTGTAAGAGACTGAATATTGGTGTTATGTGAGGTAGGTAAGTAGAGACTCCGTGTACGCATAGTCTTTCTGGAGTAGCCATTCTGTTAACCTGGATTTTACTGTGTATGTATTTAGCATACGGATATTTAATTGTTTATCTAATTTTTGGTACATATGAGTGCTTAGTATGTAGAATTGGTGTTTTGCGAAGATGGTTTTATGTTGGATACTTGGTAGGAGATTTACTCGCTTTATTGGGTTAGGCAGTGGTAAGCCAGCGTGTGTCCTTACTCAATAATCGTAGTTCTTCCGATGTATGGAAATTTCTCAAATCTGTAGGCATAGGTAAGTCACCTACCAACCAGTGTAAGGATGTCAACCTCAATTATCTAAATAAGCATTTCTCTTTCCTTCCCTTTTCTCTTGTTCCGTCTGTTAAAGCTGCGACACTAGAGAGTCTTTCTAGGTTGCCGTTACCACTTTGTCCTCTTTAAGCTTAGCGATGTTACTGAGGATGACGTTAACTTCTTAAGCAGAATAATAATAAGAATAGACTCCTTAAGAAGTCTATTCTTGCGATTACTTCTTCAGCAGTCGGTAATGATAAGTTGTGTTCAAGAATAACTCTTATCATTTCCTCGTTACTTCCTGTTCTCACTCACATCTTCAACCACTCATTTTCCTCTTGCTCCTTTCCGTGTGTTTGGAAACAGGCTCACATAATACCTTTACATAAAACTAACAATCCTACTTTATTAACCCACTTTGGACCCATTTCTGTCCTCCCTTTCTCTCTAAAGTTTTTGAGCACATAGTTCATAGACAATTATCATTTTTCTTGGCGTCAAACTCGATAATATCCCCTTTTCAATCCGGTTTTCGCTCGGGTCACAGTACTGTAACCGCGCTTTTAAAAGTGATTGATAACATCCGCTAGGCAATGGAGAATAAGTCCCTTACAGTTCTTGTATTGCTGCACTTCAGTAGCATTCAACTCAGTGGATTTCGACATTTTACGAGGTATCCTCAAATCTATCAATTTCTCTCCTTCCACTTTAGCCTGGTTCGGTTCTCATCTTCGGGGACGCTTTCAGTGTGTTCGCCTGGAGGATTCCTTCTCTGATGGGTGTAGCCTGTAGTTTTCCACAACATTAATTTTTACGCTTGCAAAAAAAATTAAGACATCGTCTGACACTGCGGAAGCGCATATATCACTCTAATAAGTAGTTGACTTTTTGTAAATCGTTATCGCTGGTAAAAAAGTCTTTGTCCACAGACTTAAGTTGTGTGTATTCAAATCGCTCCCTCTACCGCGTCCATTTTACACTATTTTCTAAACCCAGCCAGACTACACGAGTGGTGTGCATGAACTATTCAGCATACTTGTCGTGTAGCTAATGTATATCTTCCTGTATTTATGTTTATATAACACTAGTCTCACGCCCCGGCCTCTCACGAAATTTTGACACGTACTCGTCGGGCTCTTGAAAGATGTTGCGTTTTTTGTAACAATGACTTTTTTCAGTTTTATTGTATCGAAAATGCATGCAATGCATATATCATGTAATTTTTATTATTTTGGATTAATAAAAAAAATTGACACGGGGCGAACTGGATTGGTTGCGCGGTCTCGCGAGAAACGGAAGGAGTGGAGGGAGGCCTCTCACGAAATTTTGACACGTAAGTACTCGTCGAGCTCTTGAAAGATGTTGCGTTTTTTGTAACAATGACTTTTTTCAGTTTTATTGTATCGAACATGCATGCAATGCATATTGAATGTAATTTTTATTATCTTGGATTAATAAAAAAATTGACGCGGGGCGAACTGGATTGGTTGCGTGGTCTCGCGAGAAAGGAGTGGAGGGAGGCCTTGGCCCAGGAGTGGGACAGGGCAAGCTAACAAAAATAAAATAGTTACTAAAAAGATAGTAAGCGATTATGAAAGGCGTTCGTAGCTAAATAAAATTAGTTGCATGGGTCCGTTTTTGAGGTTAAGCAACACTTACTGAGGTCGGTTCATGGATTTAAGACCATCTTAATATATTGATATTCCTCTGTGCCTCGGAAAGCACGTTAAGTCTAAGTATTTATTATTAGAATTAAGTTTAGTTGAACAACACTGCAAATGCCTGCTCAAAGACATATTTAAGTTTTTACTGTACCTAATCTGAGGAAAATGTTGTGGGTTGTGTATTAGATAAGTTTATAGTTTAAGACAATTTTGTTATTTTTAAATGTGCATCTGTTAATTTTCCCTACATTAATAAACAAATAAATAAGCCTTTGTTAGTCGTTAAAGGTAGCCAGAAACCAGAAAATCTGATACTAGTCTTGCTATAGCGGTTCGTGTTACCCAGGTGCCTACTAGGTTGTGGACCTATGTTGGGAGCCGATCCTAACATAGGTATATAGACTAAGAAAAAATCATTATCGCGAGAGATATATTAGTTGAAAATTTATATAACTAGTTGGTATTCGATTAATTAACATTCTTTTTCTATTCGGTTTAATATTTTTTGAAAATCTAGTTACATAATAAATATTTTTGTATTGCATAGGTATTCTCTTTTGTTGGAAAATTAGATTCTGACTTATAGCTTTATTTTGTTACGTTTTATACTATAATTGATTATACAATAAAAGAAACAGAAATACTGTTTATTATAAAATATAAAAATATTTTATGTAGCTAAGAAGTGGAAGACAATAAGATATGAACTGATTGTATATTAAACCATCTTATACATATGGATGCAAAATGGAAATAAAGTTCATTGTGTCAATGGAGACCATTTATATTTTACTGAACCACTTATAACTTTCTCAATGTGTGTAAATTATATACATTTATATAACTTCTTAATGAGAAAAAAACCAAATGCCTAAAATTTACGTTACCTCATGTTAGACAAGTGAATACTAGTGTATCAATAAAGGGCGAAATATTGAAACCCGAAGATACCACAGTATTCTTGGGCATAACTTTGGATGCGAAGCTTCAGTGGGGCCCCCATATAGATAAATTGTCAAAAAAGTTAAGTTCTGCAGCATATGCCGTTAGAAAAATACGTGGATTAACTGATATGGAAACAGCACGTTTAGTCTACTTTAGTTACTTTCACAGTGTGATGTCATACGGCATTTTACTTTGGGGAAATGCTGCCGACATTCACACAATATTTGTATTACAAAAAAGGGCCATTCGTGCAATTTATAAATTAAGTCCTAAGCACTCCTTAAGAGACAAATTTAAAGAGATTAATATTATGACTGTGCCATCTCAGTATATTTATGAGAATCTCTTGTATGCACACAAAAATATTAATCTGTTTAAAAAATACAGTGATATTCATAGTGTAAATACAAGGAACAAAGACAAATATGTCATTCCTAAAACAAGGTTGAAAAAAATAGGTGGTTCGTTTAGATGCCAATGTATACGTTTTTATAATAAAATTCCTAGCCATATTCAAGAACTAAGTATTCATAAATTCAAATTGTTTATTAAACGTAAGCTATGTCAGAAAGCTTTTTACAGTGTTAAAGATTATATTGAGGACAAGAAGGCTTGGGAATGAGATGCTCCAGTGATATACGTGAGCCCTTTTTATTTTCTAATTTTTGATAGTTGATTTATTTTTTATTGATTAAAATATTTGTTTAGTTAAGTATTGTATATACCTATTTATTTTGTTTTTTTTTTTTATATAATTATTTCATTATTGTTAATGTGAGGACAATGTAGGTTATTCTTTTTTCGTTGTTTTTACTTTCACTTTAATTTATTTAATGATGTCAAGCAGTTTGAGTACTTGTGTGGCCTACGCGAATCTCCTTTGGTTTTTTTTTTTTTGTCAAATTGTTGAGCTCCTTAAATTCTAAGTTGAGCTACATGATAACTGACAAATGCTTGCACTGTCTGGACAGGTCCGCTCAAATTTGCGTGGTTATTTCCTCAAAAAAAATACCACAGACATTAACCTACATGCTTCTCATATACAAATACAAATTGTCTGGACTTTAAAAGAGACTATGACCTCTGAGTTTGTTTCGGTGTTTCTTCTCAGAGTAGTCAGTTAGGAAATACCGGCCTCATCTAGCTAAACTTAACACGCAAAAAAACATGACGTGTAAAAGTGTTATTTATAACCAATTTACAAAATAAATATTTCATTTCATTTCATTTCATTTCATTTCATTTCATTTCATTTCATTTCATTTCATTTCATAAATCCCGGATGCCCTATTAACATTTTATACGTAGATACTGTTACCGATTCTAATTTCAGATCAACATTCGACAAAAAAAATCAGACACCATATCTCATAGTGTGTAGCTACTACTCAGCTCGCCGTGCCAGACAGATGAATAGTTTCCAAGATAAGTACCTACACAGACATACAGACACACCCTCTTACTCTCCCAATGCATGTTTGTAATAATGCTCGTCTTTTCTTGCTTAGTCGCATGAGTTGCTCTGTCGAATGGCTCGATTTTGTTCTTTTTTTCTTCACTGTCGTCATCAAGGTTTTTCATGCTTATGCAAAGTTAGAACTTCCGTAATCAGACGTAAAGTAAACAGATATTTTTGTGATTAGCCTCTAGGCTAACACTTGCTCGATAAAAGTCTACTTTTATCGAGCAAGTGTTAGCCAGTTACTGGGTTGTAGAAGTCAGATAAGATGTCGCTTCATATAAAACTCAAATTCTGCTGCATGCTATGCTTGATACACGTAAAGAAGACCTCAAGATAATGTATATAGACCACGTACAATATTGGATTCAGTAATGAGCTTGGGCTAGTCATGAAAATTTTAAACTATTTTTATTTTGTTTTCTTTGACATCTTGGCTTTTAATATCCCGTAGAAGTAAACCGCGTGCATCGCCGCGCAATATTGACAAGTAAAGCACGATTAGCACGTAATATTATTGTGCGTATCAAGTGCATTTTAGTGTTAATATAATTATGGACCTGACGGATGGGTATTTTTTCCTAAATACTCATACGTTAGATAAATACGTCACAGCTGTAATTAAATCCTAAATTTATATGGCCTGTGTTTTTTCATATTTGAATTTTTAACCTATTGAGACCATAACATGTGCACCCTCCAAATCTTTTTATATTGTTAGCTTGAATCACTTAATTTTATCTTTTTGAGACTTTATGTGCTGTGTGAGTCACAGACTAACAGCTTATCTTTCTTACTTTTCTGAATCAGATGGACCAATTTAGCAAAATAAAAACAGTTGTTTGATTGTTTTAAAATGAAACATTAAAATCCAAAACAAAATACACTTGGTTTTACTTCTATATCATGAGTGAATTTTTACAAACACCCATTAAGTCGGAACAACTATTTGTAGGCCTTACAAAAAAATCCGTTTCAGGAATCGAACCAGCGATACGCAGCGCAGTAGTTAATCACTCAGCCAACGCAAGTAGTTAATAACTGCGTAAAAAACAAAAATCTCGGTTATTTTAAGAAAACGACTTACTACAAAGCAATTTCAACAAACGCAAACTCAACGGAAACTCAATAAAATGCTGACTGGATTTTTCGACGGATATCCCGGACGTCAGTTTTCGTACCGGATGAACCGGGTGTCACGTCAGTACACGTCCGGACCAATTGACCCGTTGAGCCTCAACTTAATCCTCGACCTGAGTGATTGCGAGGGCACAATTTTGTGCCCGTATAATTTTTAAATTATTCATTGGGTAAGTTGATACGGTGAATCGCTTGCTGCTTTTTTTGAAATATATTGAACTAAAATATTGCTATCATTTACTGACATCGTTTTAAATAGCATGTTAGTTTAACGTTTTATTTATTTATCCAGAAAGTAACATCACGTTTCAATATTGTGTCGACTATATAGCGTCACAGTTCTAAGACAAAATTGTATCAGACGCTTCTAAGTGTAAAGCTAGCTCAATGTAATGAAATTTAAAACAATTCATTTTCAGAAAATGATACAATGGAAACATTTACCTATAAATCCAAAATGAGGCCTAGAATATCCACCCGAATCGACGGCGCGTCGTATTCTACGAGCGCCTGAAAGGTCAGTCGTCATTAGTGCCGACTTCCAACCACGGCAGAAAATGGCTTTTTGGCTTTAATCGCCAGTGCCTGCCCTGGTTGCGGGAATGTTTTAACAAGATACCGCAGCCCCGGAAGGCAAGGGCAACTAAAGGAACAGGGTGGGTTTGAAGTCCGTAGAAGTCTGGCACTGTCTTCAGCTCCACCCTGAGCGGGAGGCGTCTTTTGAAGAACTTCCCACTGAAAAAACCTGGAATACCCAATACTAGATCATATAAAATCTGACAAACCCGAAAACAAAACGCAATCAGGCAGCCCTTGATTTTAGAAACCATATAGTTTATTGTAACCCATATCTCGAATACTCATACATATAAGTCGACATCGATGCTGAGGGATCCGTCAATAACCCCCAAGTTACCCTCGTCATTTGGAGTGACGCCATAGCATATCTTGATGCAAAAATATACATGACTAGCTTTGCTCCGCGATTTCAACCAGCAAGATAATATATTCAGATTCATATTCTCAGCATGTTCAACTAGAAACCAGCGTCAGGCACTAGTTGGTGGTCAGACAAATACTGATCTGGACCTATTTACCCATTTTGTTTTTTTTTGTTTTGTTTTTTTTTGCTCCGTAAACATATTAAAGCCTTTAGAATTGTGCTACGTAAAACTATGTTCTTAGCTCTTTCTCGCTTAGTTTTCTTTGTGACTTTTCTTATGTTTGCTTGGCTTCTGAAAGGTTGTAGCGTAATGTTAATTTAGTTTATTAACTTCCTTAAAAACAGACAATTAAACGCATAAAGTATGTCTCAAATATGACAAGCCTAAAAGAATATATCTCTCAAGCCTTAATACATAAAACAAAACCGTTTAGTTTAACATCATAACAATGCTAAAGAGTTTTTTTTTTGTTTAAGCAAACTCTTTAGCGTTGTTATGATGAATGTGTAGAGTACCTACCTATATCTAAATGGAATACACGATTTAGTATCCTTAGCGATAACAGTCGACGTCGCGGTTGAATTGCAAATGTGGCTTGGATAAGTAATGGTTTGGGTGGGATTGTGTCCTGGCATATTCCCAAGCATACGCTCAAAACGTATCAAGCGAGATGGTCGCCAGACGCGAGACTATCACCAAAAAAAAAACAGATATAACAGATACAATTCTATTAAAATGAACAAAGAACATAATCATTAAAAACTATCATCAAAATTATAGCGGTCCGTTTTAAAATGAAAAACACGATCACTTTCACGATTCACTTCGACACACGCGTCCATTCGTAACAGCTTAACGAATCGTGAAAAGACTAATCCTTGAAAAAGGTGGTGAAATTCCGCTGATACCCACAACTTTGTACGCGTGAAAAAATGTCATACATTTCCCCGAGATTAAAAGTAGCTTATCATGTTCATAAATTACATTTGTGAAAAGTTTCGTCAGAATCCCTTCAGCCATATGATTCAAACACAAACCTATACATACAAATTTTCAGGTCAAGCAGTGCTTGACAAGGTCAGGCCGCGTATAAGTGACCTTAATATAAATATTTATTATATGTAGAGTATGTAAATGTTGTTTTTTTTTTAATTTCCTAAGATATATTTCATACCTTTTTTACCGTAGGAGAACCGCTGAACCCATCTGTTCTGTTGTTATTAGATGTGTACAACATGATAATACAGCTTTTGACGCCAATTAATTAACAAGTATTCCATAAGGTATATGCCTTCGTCTAGTATTAAGATTACACAACCTGTATAATCTTTGCTTTCACAGTTGAAAATTAATTGAATTGTTAATTGTCTGTGTGTGAATTTAGGAAAGGTATAATGGATCCGACCATTACTTTGTTGGGATAGGACACCATAGCCTAAGAAACGCTAACTTGATGAGATAGA